>JAKWIX010000329.1:15939343-16539343 GCA_027704785.1 Solanum chmielewskii
AAAATCACTACTAGCACAAAGAAAAGATATATCCATGTTAAAATTAGAATAAGATTGTCTTGAATATGAGTTACAACATAAATAATACATAGATTATAATGAATAAAGAAGAATTTGCAGTAGACGAAAAAAAACATACGAAAATCAAGACGGAATGATAATAAAAATAATATTTTCAAATCTAGGAAGAAGATAAAAAATAGGAAATATTTATACTTAATGTTAGAAAAAGAAACGGCAAAATTAGAAGATAGTTTAACAGCTATGATAAGAATAACAAAAGAAATGAAGAAATAGACAAATCAAAAGAAATTGAAAAAAATAAAAATAAAGTAAAACAAGAAGTACAAAATTTAGAAGAAATAAAAAATACAAGAATAAGTGAATTAGAAAAAGAATTAGCTAGGTTAAAATATATATGAAAATAAGCAAAAACAAAAGAAAAAGATAAAGAGCTTGAATTAATTAATGAAATAAAAGAAATGAACAAAAATTAAATGAAGATATTGAGGTAAATGAAGTAAATGAAATAGATGAAAATGAAAATGACCAAAAATCAGAAATAAGTGACATAAGTGAGACATATACAGAAATCTTAGAACAGACAAAAATAACTAAAAAAATTAGAAATAAACACAGGAGATATGAATAGACCTAGTACGTCAAGAGTAAAAACCCCAGATAATAGTCCCAGAAATAGACCTAGAAGTAGTCCTAGGTGGACACCACCAACTTATTATACAGAAAGTTATCAACAATCAGATAGAAATAATGCAATATGGAACAATAGATTAAATAAAAATTGGATACCGAAACCAATAAGTGAACAATATAATTTTTTAGATTTAGATTGTGTCACAGATATAAATAAAGCAAATTACTATGGACAGGAAATATATCTAAACAGTTAATAGATAATAAAATAGAAACAACAAAAACACCGAGATACATAGAAAGAACATTCATAGGAACAGCAAAATTATGGATAGAAAACCTACCCCCAGAAAGTTTAGAAGTACTTAGGAATGATAAGAAAATGGATGGATCCCATCAGCAACAAATATAGATATACTAGACAAATATGAATCAGCAATAAAAAATGAATTTGGAGGTATGACCACGGATATAAGAGAACAAAATAAAGAAAAAATAATAAATAGACAACTTATGACAAAATTGGCTATATGTAAAATGTGTATATAGAAGAATATACTTGTGCATTTAAAGAATATTATTACAAAGCTAAATACAATTTAGACGAAGCAAAAGAAATAAGAAAACAATATTTTACAAAATTACCAGAACCATTTAGTACGAAAATAATAAAGGATTGGGATAATGAAGGAATGGTAGATACTTTAGGAGCTAGAATAAAATTCTATCTCAATGGTTTACACAATTATGTGAAAACCAAAAAGAAAAATTAAAAATGAAAAAAGTACTAAATAAAATTTATCATGTTGTAAAAATAAAATGGCACCACAGTTTGGGTGTACAAATAAAAAACAAAAATCCAGAAGATATAAAAATTATAGAAAAAATAAAACTAAGTATAAATATAAACAACCAAGATGAAGATATTATGTGAAAAACTATAAAATGAAAAGATCATATAGACCTAAAAGAAAATATCTCAATGTACATGTTATAATTGCGGAAAGATAGGACACATAACTAAGGACTGTAAATTACCTAAAAATCCAAAAAGAAAAACAAATTGCAGAAATAGTTATAGATGATGACAAATATATGCAAATAGAATACATAGACTATGAATTAAGTGAGAACGATAGTATATATGAAGTATCAGATATAGAAACTGAAAATGGAGAAGAAAATCTAGATAATTAAATAGAAGAAGAAGAAATATAATGTCTGAAAACGAAATAATATCTAAAGAGAATTATGAAGACGAAGAATCATCACACCAAAAAAATATATTTGATAATACACTTTTTGAACAAATAAAAGGAAAAGAATTAGATTTAAGTGTTGAAAAAATACTTGACATACCTATACTAAAAAACTTGTTTAAAAGACAGAAAGAAGAATACTATGTAGTTAGTCAAAAAGAACACATCATAGACGGAAAATATACAAGTGGAAAAGCATATATACCTATAATAAACAAACGAATAATAAATAAAGAAATACAAAACATAAAAAATAAAGGAGCTATAAAATATGTACATTTAGGAGGAACGGAAATACTAATAAAAGCTTGTTTCAGAGAAGGAATAGATACGCCCATTGAAATATATTTAGCAGATGATAGAATTAAATATCCTATAGAAAAAAGCGTAATAAGTGCAGTTAAAGGAAATTTAATATACCAGAAATTTAAATTTATAATAAGTGGTAATTATACAGTAGCATTAACAGACACGAATATAGATAAATCATTAGTATTATATTGGAAAATGTCAGGAATAGAGTTAGCACCAGGAAGTAAGGTATTCACAGCAAGATGTAAAAATCTTTATATATTAACAACAAAACATAAAATAACAGCAAAAAATAAAATTGATAAAATAAAAATAGAAAATCCTTTTGAAAGAATAATTACGGTAATAGATAATAATGACGATATAGTTATAAAGAAATGGATACAGAAGAAGAATTGGAGATAGTAAAAGAAAGATAAGTACCTCAAGTACACCAAATACAAACTCATTAAATATGATGACTAGAGCTTCCTCATCAAGAATGAGTTCATCTAAAAGAAAATATGAAATATCACAAGATTTAGGAGAAATGACAAATCATTATTTTATTACAGGAATTGGACCAAAGAAAATAAAAATCTTAATAAACACAGGAAAAGAAGAAAATCATATAACAAGAGAACTAGTATTAGAAGAAGAGATTATGAAAACAGGACATATATGCCCTGGATTACCTAGTGAAATAGTAAATACAAATAAAGAAGAAACAACACAAAAAGAATAATTATAGGAGGAATTCCATTAAAATACAATTTAAGATATATGAAGGAAATCATAATATCACATTAGGAATAAAATGGTTAGAAAAAGTCAAACCATACAGCATAGAAAATGAACAATTAACAATAACTTGTCAAAATAAGAAAATAATTATAAAAAGAACCAAAAATGATTAATGAAAATATTTATACTTGCAAAAATTATTGTAGAAGGATATCACAACAGATATTTATACACCTATGATAGACACAGGAGCAGAAGCGAATATTGTAAATATAATTGCTTACCAGAAGATAAATGGGAAAAATTAAAAACACCTATGGTAGTAACAAGATTTAACAATGAAGGAAGTATGATTAAATATAAAGCAAAAAATATAAAAATACAATTATGGGATAAGATACTAACAATAGAAGAAATGTATAATTTCGAATTCACCACAAAAGATATGTTATTAGGAATGTCATTTTTAGATAAATTTTGCCCACACATAATAACAAAAACACACTGGTGGCTTACTACGCCATGTGGCCATAAAATAGGAGCAAAAAGAGTAAAAAATAAACAACGAAAACCTATAGAATGGATTAAAGGAAGTGAGAAAATAAATCAGGAAATGGAAAATATAGATGAAAAACAAATATCACAATTAGAAATTATTATATTTACAATAGACAAAGTTAAAATAATTAATGAACAGCTAGAACAACTATATAATGAAGATCCATTACAAGGATGGGAAAAACATAAAACAAAAGTAAAAATTGAATTAATAGATGAAAATAGCATAATAACACAAAAACCATTAAAATATAACTTTGATGATTTACAAGAATTTAAAATACATATAAATGAATTACTAGAAAAAAATTACATACAAGAAAGTAATAGTAAACATACAAGCCCAGCATTTATAGTAATAAACAAAAAAGAGGTAAAAGTAGAATGGTTATAGATTACAGAAATTTAAATGCTAAAACTAAAACATATAACTACCCAATACCTAATAAAATACTTAAAATAAGACAAATACAAGGATATAATTATTTTAGTAAATTTGACTGTAAATCAGGATTTTACCACCTAAAACTAGTAGAAGAATCTAAACAATTAACAGCATTCACAGTACCACAAGGATTCTATGAATGGAATGTTTTACCCTTTGGATATAAAAATGCACCAGGTAGATACCAACATTTTATGGATAACTATTTTAACCAATTAGAAAATTGTATCATATATATAGATGATATATTATTATACTCCAAAACACAAGATGAACATATAAAAACCATTATACAAAAAACTCAAAAAGATATTGAATATCATTTTGACAATAAAGATAAAGAACACATAAAAAATATTAAAAAATTATGCAAAAAATTACCAAAATTATATTTTCCTGATGATGAAAATAGAACGTTCACATATATAATTGAACAGATTCAAGTGACCACAGTTATGGAGGAGTATTAAAATATAAATATGACAAAGAAAAAATAGAACACCATTGCAGGTATTGCTCAGGATCATATACTGAGGCACAAGCAAAATGGGAAATAAATAGAAAGGAATTATTTGCATTATATAAATGTTTGTTAGCATTTGAGCCATATATAGTTTACAATAAATTTATTGTAAGAACAGATAACACACAGGTAAAATGGTGGATAACAAAAAAGTTAGATGATTCAGTTACAACAAAAGAAATAAGGAGATTAGTATTGAATATATTAAATTTTACATTTACAATTGAAATTATAAAAACTGATGAAAATCTCGTTGCAGATTACCTATCAAGAAAAAGGAACACAAACTGAACCAGATACAACAGAAGAAATACTCAAAGCTATTACTACACTTTCTACGAAAGTAGATAGTATGAGTAAAGAGTTACAAAATTTGAAAACAAAAGTCAGCAGCATGACTATAAATATGCGGAGCTATGTCGATCGGAAGACACAAAATTCCCGAGCTACAAGGAGATGATGGGAAACTCCTTAAAACCCATAACATTTGTTTAAATGCAGCTACAAGCCAGCACAATCTACAGCAGGACAACCTACAAAAAAGGAGGAGACTAAAATAAAATACACAAATACAAACGTGAATAAGTTATTCTCAAAACCATATACTCCTCAAAGTACCCAGAAAGATATATTCATACCACCACAAGTAAATACCTACAAAGCCAGCCTAGATTCAGATAAACAAACATATAACCACATTACCAGAATGTATATAGAAAATATATACAAAGTACAGACTTTTCTAAACAAAAACCCTAAAGCCAAAATACGAGAAACCCTGAACAAGACTACATAACCCAACATCTACAAGGATACAATAAACTAATTGCACAACCAGGAACGAATCCAAACTTAGTAGGAACTTGCTACATTACGGACTAATCTTTTTCACAAATATTGGTTGAGAGAGTGGAACTTGTGGATTTCCCACGTTAAAAGGAAATTTTGTGCCTTCTTGTGTTTGATGTGCGACAAGTCACTGGCTCCACATCTTTGCTGCCACAAGTTTCTTTGGCAGCTTGCTCGCCAATGTTTGTGACCTCCTCAAGGACCCTTCGAGTTGTCCTGGTGGAGTCATTACCGGATGTTTGGAACCTTTGTACTATACTTTACCTATTTAATATCTATTTACATGTTTTAGGCTCTTATGTCAGTCCCAAACCTTCACACAACATAGGGATGTCTACTAGTTAAATTTCACTAATTTGCACACGTCATGGACGTTTCTTGACATCTTGACTCTAAAACTTTCTAAATGACTTATGACAATTAGTTTAGGTCCTAAATCAGTGTTACAAAAATTAAATAAACATGTGAGTCTCTATATTAGGTCATGGACTTTCGGAGTGTTACATTATTCCCCACCCCAGGAACATTCGTCCCCAAATGACACTAAAATCTTTTTGTAGGGAAAGGATAGATTCCACACTAGCAGCACAACCAACAACTTGTATTCCATGAGTCGCAGATCATAGGAGTACTTCATAACTCCATTCAATACATAAGGTAGCATTACACTTAACAACTCAAATCATAATACATAAGAGCTCAACATTTCATAACACATAATGAGGAATTTCCTTCTCAACAACATGAGCTCAACATAGCATTTAAGAGTCACTTATACAAAAAAAAATTTTCAAAACATATTATCATGCTCAATATCATTTCATATACGCAATAACATACAAAATACGCAAATAAGTGCAAATCAAGCAAAAGAACATTTTATATGAAACTTTATTTTAGCAAAAACCTTTATCATGAATATGCATAACTTTCGAAAACAAGAAAATTCAATTTATTTATATTTTTCATTATTAATAGAACATCTAAACTTTATCAACAAAGAGATGAGGATGACGGGACTTCACGTCGTCCTCGGCCTCCCATGTTTCCCCCTCAACTAGGTGGTTCCTCCATAGGACTTTACATAGGCAACCTCTTTGTTCTTCAATTTCATCACTTGTCGATCAAGGATTTCCATCGGAACCTCTTCATAGGAGAGGTTCTCATCCACATCTAGACCCTCCATAGGAAGAACGAACTCAGGATCCCTTATGCACTTCTTAAGCATGGAGACATCGAACACCGGATGAACCAGAGATAGTTCACTAGGTAATCTCAACATGTATGAAACCTTGCTAACCCTTTGCAAAATTTCATAGGGACCCACATAACGAGGACTCAACTTCCGTATCTTGACAAATCTCATCACCCCTTTCATGGGTGAAATTTTTAGATACTCCTTATAACCTTTTTCAAATTCTATATCTCTTATCCTATGGTTGGCATAAGATTTTGGCGGCTATAACCTTTTTTCAATTAGGACCAAAGAGTGAAGACTCGACAACTTCAAACCACCCAATTAGAGATCTAAATCTCCTATTATACAAGGCCTCAAAAGGATACATGGATATAGTTGAATGGTAACTTTTGTAATAAGAAAACTTAACCAAACGCAAGTGTTCATCCCAATTGCCTTTGTAGTAAATTACACAAGATCTAAGCATATCCTCAAGGGTTTGAATAGTACTCTCTCTCTCCGCTTAACCATTCGTTTGGGGATGAAAAGTGGTACTTAACTTCACCTTTGTACCCGGCCCTTTTTGGAATTAACTCCAAAACCGACATGTGAATTGTGCACTCCTATCTGATTTGATGGATAACTGAATACCATGAAGACAGACAATCTCATCAATGAAGATTCTTGCATAATTCTCCGCCGACTAAGTTGACTTTATAGGAATAAAATGAGAAGACTTTGTCAACTATCAACCACCACCCATAAAGTTTCATTTCCCTTTGTGCCCGAGGCAAACCTTCCACGAAGTTCATATTAATGCCTTCCAGTAGGCCACTCAGCTTTTTGTGCAAGAATTTTACCTGTTGGTAATTTGGACATTTTACAACAAATTCTGCTATGTCCCTTTTCATGACATCCCATAAAAATACTTCTCTAAGGTCATGATACATATTGTAGAACTCGGATAATTCAAATAACGAGAACCATGTGCTTCCTCTAGTATCCGGTTCCTCAAATCATCGAAATTAGGCACGCACAACCTCTCATGATAACTCAAGATGGCATCCCCCCTAATGAGAATGACTCGTTAAGCTTAGCAAGAACCAATTCCTTCAATTCCATGAATGATTGATCAAGGTGTTGATTATACTTCACCTCAACCACCAAAGATGATTTGTTGTTATGATTGACCATAAAACCACCATTTGGATAATCTTCCAATCTAACACCCATATGATCCAACCTATGAGCGTATTTCACTAGGTCATTCTTGGAATCATCCACATGAGACCCACTACCCATGGTCATATGACTTACATCATCCGCAACCACATTATTTTTTCCAGTGTGGTAAATAACACTCATGTGATAATCTTTCAACAATTCCAACCATCTTCTTTGTCAAGATTTAACTCTTTTTTAGTAAACACATATTTAAGACTATCATGGTCGGTATACACATCAACATAGACACTATACAAGTAATGTATAATTTTTTTCAAGGCAAATACCATGCCCGCTAAATCAAGATCATGAGTTGGATAATTCTTCATGCAGCTTAAGTTTTCTAAAGGAATAGGATACTACTTTCCTATGTTACATAAGGACACACCCTAAGCCCACTCGGGAAGCATATAAATATACAATGAAGCCCTTGGTACCCTTTGGTAAATGCAATACCGGAGCAGAGGTAAGCGTATCTTTCAAATATTTGAAGCTTTTCACATGCCTCCGGC
Organism: Solanum chmielewskii; assembly: GCA_027704785.1. Classification (NCBI taxonomy): domain Eukaryota; kingdom Viridiplantae; phylum Streptophyta; class Magnoliopsida; order Solanales; family Solanaceae; genus Solanum; species Solanum chmielewskii. The sequence goes on from JAKWIX010000329.1 coordinate 15,947,580, forward strand.
CACTCAAGTTTTCACTCTTTTAGGTCAAGGAAGTCAAAGGAGAAGAAATGGACTCAAAATAATCCCCAAACCTCCTATAGTATCCCGCTAGACCCAAGAAACTCCAAATGTCGGTTGGAGTCAATGTTTTAGGCCTATTATAAACCACCTCGGTTTTCCTTAGATCAACCTCAACTCTCTCACTAAAGATGATAAGACTAAGAAACACCACCAAACTAAAAAAAATCACATTTGCTATATTTTGCAAATAATTGGTTTTGCTTAATGATTTGCAATAGCACTCAAATTGTCCATGTGTTCATTCTCAGTTTTTGAATGAACCAAGATGTCATCAATGAAGACAATGACAAATGAATCTAGGTAACTTTCAAAAACACTATTCATGAGGTCTATAAAAGTCATCGGGGAATTAGGGAGACCAAAGGACATTACTAGGAACTCATAGTGACCATATCTTGTTCGAAATGTTGTTTTTGGTATATCCTCACCTCTCATCCTGAGTTAGAATACCTCAATCTCAATTCAATCTTATAAAAAGTAGCTTTGCCCTTGGAGTTGATCAAACAAGTCGTCAATCCAAGGGAGAGTTTACTTTTTTTAATGGTGACATTATTGAGTTGACGATAATCTATGTGCATCCTAAGGGACCCATCCTTCTTTTTCAAAAACAATATCGGAGCACCCCATGGAGAAATACTATGTCTAATAAAGCCTTTGTCTACTAAGTCCTTGAGTTGAGCCGTAAAATCTTTCAATTTGGCCGGAGCAATCCGATTAAGAGGAATTGAAATAGGGATGGTATCCTCTAATAAGTCGAAAAAAAATTAATTTCCCATTTGGGAGGATTGCGGGAAGATCATTAGGGAAGACCTCTGTAAATTCCCTCATTACACGTACTAACTAAATGGGAGGATTTTTGGATTCTAAATTTTTTACACTTACAATATGGTATAAGTACCGCTTAGAGATCATATTACAAGCCTTTATAGAAGAAATGATATATCCTCTAGGAATAGAATTTCTCCCTTTCTACTCTAAGATGAGTTTATAAGGAAAATTAAACTTAACAATTATTATACTACAATCAATGAAAGCAAAACAATCACGCAACCAATCCATACAAAAAACGACATCAAAATCAACCATATCAAGTTCTACTAATTCAATATGAGTATTGTTATTGGGCAACTTTATAGGGTAATTTCTATATACCCTCTTTTCTACCACCAAGTCACCTACCGGGGTAGTTACCATAAAAGGTTCATTTAGAACATCGGGCAAAATATCTAACTTCCTAAATATCAAGGGAGTGAAAAAATATAATGAAGCACCTAGATCAAGTAAAGCATAATCATCAATATAGAAACTTGTAACATAGCGGTTACCACATCAGGAGAACTCTCTTGCTCACCATAGAGCGATATGCATAAAATTGATTCTTTCTTGGAGAATCAACATAAGAACCATTCGCTTGTTCTTTCACTTTACTCTTGTATTGTCCCTTTAAATTAGGGCAATCATTAACTTTGTGGCAACTCTTTCCACATGCAACACAATTTTCCGTCCTAACATTTCACTCACCATAATGTGTCTTACCATACTTTCCATAAGTTGCTTGTTGCATGGTAAATTAGTAAATTTTCCCTTTTGAGACATAGTGATAAACACCCTATCATCATGAGCCTTGGAATATTTTTAAGGAACTTAATTGGAGAACTTCTTCTTGATTCTACAGTTGTCTTGAATTTCCAAACTCCCCTTTGAAGAATAACTATTAGAAGACTTGACCCTCTAGTCCTCTCTATTCTTTTTCTTATTGTAATTCATTCCACTTGTTGAGCATGAAAAATGATATGAGATATATTTATATTACAATGAATCATAGTCGAACGACATTCTTCCACCAATTCATTAGACACTCTCATAAGAAAACGACTCATCTCATCCCTTGGGTGAGAAACCAATCGAGCATACTTGGACAAGTTAGTAAAGTTCAAGAAATAGTCAAGTACACTCATACCTCTTTGACAAAGGTTGATGAATTCTTCCACCATAGCTTCGCTCATCTCTCTAGGAAAGAATCTATCAAGGAAAGCCTTTTAGAAGATCTTCCAAGTCACGATACCACCTCTTAGAATCCTATTATCCCTCCAATGTGTGTACAAATTTAGGCCACATGTTTAAGTTGATAGGCCGCCAACTCGGCCTTCTCCTGCGGAGCCACACCCATATAAAATATGATCTTATAGACCTCATCAACAATGTCTTGACATTCTTCATCTGCTTTTGACCTAGAGAACATAGGTGGATTAATCCAAGTAAAGTCTCTCAAAAGAGAAGCCATATATCTAGCATGTGGAGGCATCTGGTTTCGAACCTCCCAATTCACTTGGTCCGTCATTGCTTTGACTTGAGAAGTGATGACATTAGCTTGAGAGGCCATGGCTTGGGACAAGTTGAGAAAAACCAACCTTATTTCTCCATCCATCATAGGTGGAGGAACAACCGGAACTTGATCACCCATAGCAACTTGCTCAAGTGAAAGCACTTGGTTGTCTTGTGGAGAAGCGTGATTGTCATGATCTCCCTCATTTGTAATCCCTTATTCGTCCCTTCTAGAAGTGACTCTTCAATTAGTCATACCTATAACAACGATAAAAGTTATAGGTGAAAGCACATAAATAAGATTCTAGAGGCACGATATAGGAGTACAAGAAAATGAGAGTTTCATAAGCATCATATAGTCTCTCATTCATAAGTGTGACGCGCTTCACAATTATGAATAAGAATCTACATAGACGTAGTTCAGTGAGACATTGACGCTAAAGATATTAAACTTCATTATATGATACAAAGTTTGTCACACCTGGGGAGAACCTCCTACACGTTACCGATATCGTTGTCCTTTGAGAGGACTCAGACTAGCCTTTTTTTAGCATTCACCATTACATTGCCCAAGTTAAAAAGTGCAGAAAATTATAACTTTTCTTCTACATATACTTCATGAGATATAGACCTGTCGCTAACACATAACGTACACATATGGAGTTTTCTTAGACTCTTCACATAGGAACCTTACATAGATTTCTACTTTTATGTCACGGAAATACAATATACAAGATAGATTCTAATAGATATGTCTCATAAAAATCCATCAATGTTAGAATAGAATAATTCGGGCATATCCCTTACACAAATTAATAATTGCCACTTAGGGCCTTACAACATGTCTTGAAAAATAAGAATGAAATGAATTTCATTAGACTATAGCAATTCATATTTATAGAGTGAGAAAATACATCATCCTTAGATCTTGAGGACATACCCACAATTGGAGAAATGATCCAACCTTCCTTTTAAGTTGGTCATGAACCTTTCAACGACGGAACCTAAAATGTTTGGGGAAAAGATATAAATAAGATTTAGTACATCACTTGTAGTAAGTATAAAAATATAAGCGCAGACAACTTACAAATCATGCTAAAAGGGACATTTGTTCAAAACCATGACAAGTTATTTTTAAAATCCTTATGCACAATAAAGAACACATATAATATAATAATCACTCGGTAAGACAATAGCATATTTAACACAAGTCCAACATCATCAATATATGTCAAGTAACACGTGTATAGCATATTAGAATTATAGCCAAAGCAACTCCAACATTATATTAAAACAATAAAGCATGTTCAAATGTTCATAACGTTACAACATATACAAGAACGTTACTCATAACCCACAATCTCATAACCCACCATCAAGCCTACAAGTGCAATGACCAAGTAAAGACCCATAATTTACTCAACCAAGTAATCCAAATAAATGATCATAAGCGATTGATACGCTCAAACTTACTTCTCAAATAAGAAGTAAAGCAGTAGTATCAAGTAAAGAACCCAACTAATGTAGGTTGAATCGTTCCCACGAGGAAAATAGTTCAGACTTAACTTTAATCTATTATTATTATTACTTAGTTAATAATTTCCTTACAAAACAAAAGACAATAAAAGGGGGGTTTTTTATTTCTAAATGAATGAAAATAACTAACTAAAGTAAAGTAAATCACTAACATATTCAAATATTGGAGTTTAATAAATTAATAAAAGCAACTAGGGTTTAAGTGTTCCCCACAGGTTCCTAACTTGATAATTCTAACTATAACATTCCTTCCTAGTATCTTGCATGCAAAGTTATAAGTTATGTATCTCTAAATCCTTGGTCCAGCATCTAGAAAATTTCACTCAGCACCTTGGTCCGGGTACCTGTGTTGCTATACTAACCCTTACCTTTACCTCATATTAAGCCTTGTATTTGATATTTGACTAAGTTATTATCTCGTAACAATCAATACTAGCCTATTGGATAGTATACACTAAATCTATGTTGATAATTCTTTTCCGATTATCTACCTCCTTGGTCCGGCAAGTAGCTTTAAGGAGTTTAAGAATATACTTATAATTTTAGTTAGATTTTACATCATTATTCACCCATGGTTCCCACAGCCCTAGTTATGGAGTTTAGTTACCCGTAGTCATAATCACAATATTCATATATGTAATATAAGAATTCAAGAACATACTTCAATGAGAAAGAATAAAATCAAAAAGTTCACTTGATTAATCAATAAATGCACCAGCAATCAACTCCAAAAAAGTGTATAAATTACTAAAATTAATCGAGGACTAAAGATTCTCCAAAAGTCTAACAATCAAAAAATCTACTAACAAAAAGTCTAACAACAAAAAGTCTAAAACTAAAAAGTCTAACTCCTAAAATGAGGTATTTTGAAATATTTATAAAAAACAAAAACCTAATAAAAAAGGACTCTAATTGCTGAAAATCTGTCGGAACGCGTTCGAGTCGATGAACCTCGTGACGGGCCGTCGTGGTCATGACGGGTCGTCATAGCCTCCATCATTCTATAATTTACAAATCCTTCTGCTACATTCTTCATTACCCTCGACGAACAGGTATGACGGACCGTTCCAAGCAAGACGATCTGTCGAGGGTCTCCGTTTCATAACACTTAAATTTCTTGGAAGTTGGGTATTGGGACTACTCTCTGATCATCACGACGAACCAATAGGACGGACTGTCGTGGCTATGACGGTACATGATGAACTTTGTAATCCCACACTTAGGTTATACTTCCCCATCTTTCTTCAGCAGCTTCACCACGATGCCACCTATGGACCGTCACAAGCTCCGTAGGTGGTAACTTTTCTGCATTTCTTTCTCAAAAACATCCGCATTCTTCTTTAGATGGATTTCCTATAAATAAAGAGAAACTTACATCAATATCAATACAAAAAGGCTTTTGGATACACACTAAACTTGAGGAAAAAACATTAAAAATACCTGTGAAATCACGGTATATCAGCAATGACAAACAACACCTAACATAGCATCAAGAGTAGTCATCTTTATGTTTAGCAATATAGACCAATAGCATATTCATACATGAAACCAACATCATATAGTATCATCAACTTGTAAAGTTAACACATGCATATCATTTACTTAATTAAATCATAAGAACCTAACACTATCCTTCTAAGACTTCCCTCAAGTCAACCTTGTACAATTCATAGTTAGAGTCCCATACCCTACCTAGACTATGTCAAACCCCTTAAGTCATATGGTTAGAGCTCAGTTTATTACTTCATCTAACTTTCGGTAACACTTTCCTTAAATGACATATACAACATGAGCTAATGTGGAATCCGGTGTCATGAAACTCTACAACGAAGGAAGGTGGACTACTTGCCAAGATAGTACCAAACCATGAACATAGTATCTAGGTGGATCCACTAGCTAGTTTTCATATGGGGGAAACATATTTCAAGAACTAGGAGACATGTTTGAGACCCTCTTTATGCCTTTGGCACTGTAATCTCTATCTCATGAGTACTATAGTAAACCTACCCTTTTAAATTCCTATCATTTACAATCATCACTTAGTTTAGATCATAAGAGAATAGCTTCTTGTGTAGTCATCGTCATTACATCAATTGTAATTGCTTGAGAACATCCTTTCAATACAACTCTCACATGTGAGATTAGTACATTAACATCATCATATCATAGTAAGGCATATAGGTACTTCATAACCAACCTTATATAATGACATCTTGAATAATAATATCACATTCACATAATCAAAAATTATCAATTGCATAATCATACCAACACCTACTTAATCCAATCATAAGATATACTTCATTTGAACTTCATCAACAAGTACAAGCCATCATGATTGAAGTAAGGTTTGAAATCCGATGGACTTACCCATCAAGTTCAAAAGACATCATCCATGGTCTTACTATCAACAAACCAATTTCGTCTAATAATAAGTGTAATAACACAATTCAACAGTAATTGATACCATAACTAGGTCAATTGCATCATCACTATCTCAATTAACTTCAATCCAATAACCTAGGAATAGGGGGAAAGTGTTCATCAAGAATTCTACAAGAAATAGATCCAATCCCAACAAATTAGAGTAGATAAAACAAGTCTAACAATCAATACATTCATCAATTCCCATCAACTTATCAGCAAAATTTGAAGGAATTAAGGAAAGATCATGAATATAATGAAATTACCATTAATCAACATAATTTACTGAACAATATATACTTAATTCGTCATAGGAAATCACAATTAATCATAATCAATCATCAAGTTCACATTTGGAACAAACCCCATTTGTAGCAGAAAACTCTAAGAATTGGGTGATTTAGAAATCAACTTTGAAAGGACATCTTCGAGAAAGGACTCCCAATAGTGAAGAACGCATACCTTAATGAAGCTTAATTTACTAAATTCAAGTGTAATCCTAGATAAATTTTCCTTCATCTTCGTGATTTCTATTTCCTTCACTGGAGGTTGAGTTGAGAGAGAAAGTAGAGAGAGATGAAAGCTTTTGTTTTTTGATTTGGGGATTTTATTTGAGTTAGTGAAATTGACTTAAAACTGACCTAAAATCAATCTATAATCGTCCCCTATATTACCCAAAAGACCCTCACTCAATTAGTTCTTTTTGTGAAGTCAAACTGACTTAAAAATTATGCGACTGAATCTGGGAAGTAATTGCGCGTCATGGGGGCAATTTCATATTTTTTTCTAAAATCAAGTTGAGGCAGTGGACTTCGTGGAGGCCCACCCCGCGTGGCAAAGAGCATTTTTTCCTTCCTTGTGCTGGTTGCGTGACGCGTGGATGGCTCCACATTTTAGCTTCCACAAGCTGATTTGGCCGCTTGCTCGCTAACATTAGGGTCCTCCTCAAGGACCCTTCAGGTGGTCCTTGGGAAGTCTTTACTAGACTTTTTGACTCTTTATACTATATTTTACGTATTTAATGTATTTTTACAAGTTTTATATTCCTTATGAAACTCAAAAACCTTCACACAACATAGGGCTACAAGTTTAATTTTGCTAATTTCCGTACGTCATGGCTTTTCTTGACGTCTTGACTCTAAAACGTCCAAAATGACTTATAACTTTTATTTTAGATTGTATAAAAGTGTTACCAACCTTTAACCAAGACGTGAGTCTCTAGATTAGGTCATGGACTTTTGGAGTGTTACACTAGGAACTCTTTAGTGACAAGCTCAAGTAAGAAATTAAGGACAAGATAGAGATATCTACAACTTTAGTACTCACATAATCATCTCCCACGTAGGTTAAACCCAACTAATAGAAAATTAACTCAACGTCAAGAGAACCTTATATTACTAACATTAGCAACTAAGTGCATCATCCCTCCTTAGCGATCCAAGCTCATGCACACCCTTTATTAACATAACGTAAAAGTGATTCTCAACTTGAAGATGTTCAAGGGAACTCAACTAGGAACATAAAGGGAACTCAAAATCTAACCATGTAGGCACATTACCCCCACTTGGGGTAGGCCTAATCACATAATGCCCTTAAACGTCGAGGTCAAGACAAGTCAAGACAAACTTATACTTCTTACACAAGAAGGTTTAACATCATTGAGAGTTTTCACTCCTAATATCATATTAACGAGCCTACTAACTCAATCATCAATAGATACCACCTAAAACCTCATCATTATTCTAAACTCCATATATAAAGGAAATCTATAACGATCTAATTAGGTCATACTACTGAACAATATTAGGACTCGACTATAGAATAAACACCAAGGTCATGGAAACCTTAGGGGAAACAATAGATGAGGCTTAGACATAGAGGTCTCTTTCCTTTAATTTAAAATTAGGGTAAGGTAACTCCTAGGTAATTTCAACCCACATTCACATCTTTGATGGAACCTTACAACCAACCATGATAAAGTATAATCTGCGCACTCTTTCCAAATTATCAAACTTAAGATCAAACTTAAAAGACAACTAACCACATCAAGGTAGGTCAACCTCAATAGTCTCCTTTTTCTTTAAGGTATAACAGATGCATACATCATTTTAAGTCAACCTTATGGGAAAGCATAATCCCAACTTGTGGAATAAAACCCTTCCTTCCCTTTTCCCTACTCTTTGAATAGATTCATAAGGGAAATAATCAACTAATTATAATGATTCTCCCATCAACTAGAATACTCTACAATAACCGTACAAGGTATGCACACTACCTTCACTTCTAGAATCAAGCATATACAAAAGTCTCCAATACATACAAGGAAACTATAAGAGTCACAAAAATACAAAGGCAACATGCATCTTTAGCTATTTACCACACTTATTCAAAGCATTTCAAGCCTAAACCATATTATTAGACTATTAACATACAAAACCTATAGTAACTTATCAATCTACAACGAAACTCATTTTATGCATAACAACCATTAGCAAGTTATGTTTTATAAAAAAAAATGATTTTCGAAAGAGTTTGTTTATTTCAAGGGTAATTTCGACTTTTAGGAGTCGCCACTTAATTTTGAGAAAATTAAGAAAACTTGTTTTCAAATAATTAAACAGAAAATTGTTTGAAAACTTTTTAGGGTTCGGGATTCTTATTAGTGTCTAAGGAAGGTGTTTAAGGCACCTAAGACACTCTGTTAATTATGGTTTTCCGACGACTAACTATTTGACTATTTTGTTTTAATTTTTACAAGTCGAAGTTAAAACTTTATCAGAATCTACTTAACCAAACTTTGCAACTTTTAAAATATTTATCTTGAAAATTTTCCTTAAAGTTAAAGCTCTCTAACTCAAACGGACTTGTGAAATAATATTGTTTTAAGATTTTCGTCAAAGTTAAACTTAACTTCAAATCTAAGCAATTTTTAAAGCTAAACCTCTATTGCTTTAAAATTTCGATTTTAGTTTTTAGGTTGATAAAACAAAAGGCGTCGATAGGGGTTTGGAGTTTCCTAATCCTAAGCTAACGACATTGAAGAAAAAACAAGATAAGCAAATAGTAAAGAGAGAGAGAGAGATTCGGGTCCAAGTTTCAGATGCTGTTCGCCTTGGCCGAAACTCGAACCCACTTGTTTTTGGGTTTTTTGACCCATTTTTGTACCTGTCCTAATCTATACAAAATAAATAAAAGAAAATAAAAATGACAAGGGGGATTATGCCAATTACAAATATAATACAAAATACAAAATAAAAGAACTATTTAATCCTTTTCTTCAAGCTCTTCAATCTTCTTGGTATTTGAACCGTATACATCCGCCTCGGTGGATTGACTCAATGGAAATCTTCCGAGCCTTTATGGCTCTTCCGAAAGGCGAGGAAAAGAACGAAGTCCCAAATGGACTCGAAGGGAGTTTCCACATGCCACGAAACAAAAGAAATGAGATTTGACGTTTTTAAACAAATAACTAGAATAAACAAAATTCACAAGCACAACAAGGCTCTCTTTAACATGCAATACTAATCAAATATTCCTAAGAACAGCGAAACCAACACCCAACTCGTTTTAAAGACAACCTTGAGGCTAAGTAAGCCATTTCAGACTCACCGAACAAAACAAATAGTCAATCCTAATATGCATTTCCACAACCCAGTATCATCAAAACAATATCCATATTAGTTAAAACAAGCATACACCTACCACCTACAAGCTCAAACACGACTGATTGAATAAAATCGAATAAGGCAGTTATCCAAGTAAAAAAAAAGAGATGAACGAAACGAATAAAGACTGTCCTCAAACATACAAGCACACGAACGAGCTAAGCTTATTCTAACTGACGGATGCTGATAAGAGGGCTAACGAGCCAGCTATAACATGCGTTCATATCTCCAAGATTCGTTTACACTTCGCAAAAACATCATGTTCATACAAAGACAACTACAACAAACTTGAACTTTGACAGTCAAAGGACCACACAATAATCATAACCATGCCGATTTTAATTTGATATTATGACTAAACAGACGGAACGACCAAGAACAAGTGTACTAACAAACAACGAGCAGACCCTATAGTAAACTTTCGAATGTCAACAGATTTAATCCCAGAACGAAAAAAAACCAACAACACCTACATCAGCAGCATCCGAAGCACAAAACAACGAAGAAGCATTTCGAAATTGAAGAGGCGAGAAGACAATGAGAGACAGGGAAATATTACCTGTTCGAAAGCAGCGAAACGAGGACGATACAAGCAGGGAGGCGATTCCACACACGAACTTGAGATTTCAACAAAGCTTGAAGGAACTGGTTTCACCGGAACGAGAAAACTGTGTCTCGATCGAAACTGAAACGAAACTCTGTTTTGAACACCCTACGTTTAAAAATTCTACAGCTTTGTCGACTTCTCTCTGAAACGAAGAAGAAGGATCACTTTCGACCTCAGAAATTTCTAATCTCAAAATTTCCCAACCCCCGAATGAGTAGTCTAAGAAGAAGACTCGATATCAGACCAGCCTAAAGTCGATTGAGAAGAGAAAACTTGAAACAGAAACTAATCTTTCTTGCTCTCTAGAAAGAAAAAAAATCTCTAACCCTCAAAACTCCAACACTCTAAATTCTCAAACCCAAAAATGTCCAACAACCTACAACTTTCTGCTTAGAAAATAGACAGAAGAAGCAGTGTTTTACCGAGAATTTTTCTACCAAAAATTGCTGAATGCTTTTTCAGCTTCTAAAATTCCGATACCCAAAAATTCTAACCCCGTTTTTGGAGAGGGGTGGGGGTTTATATAGAAGCAAACAAAACTAGGGTTTCAAAATTTGGGCGGGATCGACGATTTGAGGCCCATCTGCTATTCGAAATTCAAAAAAAACCAAAATCTTATCCGAAATTTCGGAATATTTCTCGCTTCCAAATCCTCCAAACAACTTTGAGGCGAGGTGGAGGGTCAAGATCAAACCCTCGTCCTTGGCAAACGACGTGGCTCGATCCTACGTCGTCAAGGACGAGTTCGCGTCGCCTAGCGTGCTGCAGGGATGTACGACGAGGACAGGGTGGTAGCACTGTTGCAAGGCTGTTGTGGTACTCTGCTCACGCGCAAATGGAGAGAGGAGGAGAGAGGGAGAGGGCGTGAAGGCGACACAGGGCGTGAGGAGACGCGGGTGTGAGGGGACGCGCGGAAGAGACGCGATTTTTAGGGATTTTTTGGCGTACATCGCGTCTGTGTTTTCTGTGGAATTTCTGGAAATGGTGTAGGGGGATTATCGCGTGGGTTTTTTCTGGGAGAGGGGTCGCGTGGGGAGAGATGCGGGGATCGTGGGGAAGAGGAGAGAGCGTGGGAGATGAGGGACGGGGTCGCGTCTGGGAATTTTGGCGTTTCCATTTTTGGGGTGTTTGCTTTTCTGCGTTGTTCTGGGGGGGGATCTGTTCTGGGATTCGGACGAGGGAAGGGAAGAAGAAAGGGGGGAAACGGGTTGTTGGGTTGGGTCAGGTATTGGGCGGGTATTTTAAGTTAGTGGGTTGGGTAGGGAAAGGAATTGGGTTAACAGAACGGGCTTGGGATCAATTCGTGTTGGGCTGGGAAATTGGATGGTTGTCTAAAATGGAGTGGGCTGTTAAAGAAAATATTTGGGCCTGAACAGGTAAAGGAATGGGCTGGGTATAAAATGGGTGTCAACAACTGTCGCTCATTTTTCTTGGGTTGATGCAAGCAACTCAAGGAAAATGAAATTGACCGAACCAATTTTGACAAGCCCCATTCATTTTCTAAAGGAAGAATTCGATAAAGAGTTTAGGAATTATGGCCGAACCCTTGAAAATGGGTCTCCTACATATCTCAGGCTATATGAGAATTCAGGCCACTTGTAGTTCGATAAGATTGTTTTACCGCATATTTTTAAAGAATCAAAAGCCACTTCGATACGGGATTATGAAGGTATCAAAATGTTCGAGAATAGAATTCGAGAGCAAATATTGAAATACAGCCGAGCTTTCAACATTGAATCCGCCTACATATCCGTAAACCGTCGGAATCAGGCTGTGTGTAGTTCGACTCAATTGGTGGAGAAGGAAACCTATTATGCTAGATAACCTTCGGTTTTGGATAAGCGACAAGTTAAACGAGCATGAAAAGGAGGCTTGTAAACTCTTAGCCATGAATGTGGAGCTCTTCACATCCATAGGTAAGAACTTATACGGACATAATTTCCAAAGCTCTTGGCGCATTGTCACTCAGATTGGAAACTGACTTCCGATAAGACAAAACTTCCGGATGCGAGACTGAAACTGACCGACCTAAAGGAAGACCCACATGCCTCGAGAGGGGTGGTTCGATCTTGGTGGAAGTCGCTCCTCTGCTCGCGTCCTAAGAGTGTGATATTCCTCTTTGGACTGTGTCCCAGTTCGCTGCTAAGAAAAAGTTCCACGTTGTGCTGCATCCTTTTTGATGTCGTCCGCACCTGTGATTTTGGAGAATTCATCCTTTTGGATGCTCTCGACAAAGACTGAGATAAAACTCGTCAGCTAAAAAATGCAATTTGGATGGGAGACAGTGTCTTTTTACCGTGTCGACACTTCATTGTTCTCCTCAAATCGACGCCGACTCGATCGGTCTGGCGTCCAGCAAATAAAGCTTATGCCTTGTGTTTTGCAATATCATCTTCAATGTATTCCATACTTGATGTCGAAATAAATAAATAAATGTTGATGCGATATTGATCTTTGCTTTGTTGTCATCTTCGATGCTCTCCTTGATGTTTACTTTTATAAGAAATAACAGAATGCAGGCGAGGCCAATGGATAAGTATTGCTCTTTCTTTATCCATGTACGTCCTCTTGCGGGGCATGAATATCTTCCCGCGATACGTAAATTCCTGCGAGGTATAAAATATTCTCGCAATGTATAAATTTTGACGAGGCATGAAATCTTCTCGTCGTGCATAATTAATGACTCGCGATGCATGATTTCTGCGATGCATGATTTCCGCGATGCATGATTTTTGCTATGCATGTATTCCAGAGAGGCATAAATTCTTCTCGCGATGTATAAATTTGGACGAGGCATGAAATCTTCTCATCGTACATAATTGTCAGCGAGGCATAAAGTCTTCTCGCGATGCATAAATTTTGACGAGGCATTAAATCTTCTCGTCGTGCATATTTAATGACTCGCGATGCATGATTTCCGCGATGCATGATTTTCGCTATGCATGAATTCCAGCGAGGCATAAATTCTTCTCGCGATGTATAAATTTGACGAGGCATGAAATCTTCTCGCCGTACATAATTGTCAGCGAGGCATGAAGTCTTCTCGCGATGCATAAATTTTGACTCGCAATGCATGATTTCGCAATGCATGACTTTTCCGCGATGCATGATTTTCAACGAGGCATGGATCCTTCTCGTGATGCATAAATTCCAGCGAGGTATAAATTCTTCTCGCGATGTATAAATTTCAGCGAGGTATGAAGTCTTCTCGCGATGCATAAATTTTGATGAGGCATGAAATCTTCTCGTCGTGCATAATTAATGACTCGCGATGCATGATTTCCGCGATGCATGATTTTCGTTATGCATGAATTCCTCTATGCATGATTCCGCGATGCATGATTCTTCAGTGTATAAATTCCGCAATGCATGAATATTTATATCGCCCCCGTGGATAGTGACGGTAAGACGATCTCCCAATAACATATCGACTTGATAGATAATGGTAAAATAATAATTGCATAACTGTCTCTTCTGAGGTAATGTGTGGTCTTGATCGACAATAATCATCTTGCTTTGATAACGCAATGCAAATAGCGTCTTCTATAGAAATCGTGAAATCTTCGCTGAGATTCCTGTTTGATTCACCTTTGAATCTGGCTGGATACTTTGTAAATTTCCCATTGTTGAGAATGGTTTGAAATAAACAAACGCATTCATAAGCATCCTGACACAAACGATATTCCTACTTTCAATAAAATCACTGGTTTTGGAGATAGTTTTCCCCTTCTCCGTATTCGTCCGTCGAAAGGATTCGGCCGATTTTGAAGCGAAGCTGTGAACCTGCATCCATAGAAAAATTGTCAGTTTTAAACATACTGATCTTTGTCGATCCCTTCGGTTGTTTGCTCCTTGTCTTGACATCTCCGGTTGATTTTCCGATTTCCCGACTCTTGATAGATAAGAAACTATCTTATGCCAAAACAGATGAAATATAAAAGGGAAATTTTTAAGAGAAACAAGAAATTTTTTAAGAAATAGTATCTTGAAAGAGTCACTGCCAAGTCATGTCATGTCAGGCTTAACGAGCTCCTTTGAGTCCGACGCTTGTTGAATGAATTTCAGAGGCATTCCGGACTTGTAAGGAAGACCCATGACAAAATTTTGAGGCCATCCTCAAAATTTCTGTCCCAGTTTGTAACCTAACAAATCGCGGAATTTTTGAGATCTTCTCAAAAATTCTGTGCCAGTCGCAAATTCAAAATGTCTTTTGTCTGACTTGCTGAAGAGGAGACTTCTTCTGGAGAATTTTTGAGTCCCTCTCAAAAATTCTGTCACAGTTTCTATTGTAAAGGGGAATAGAAGTCTTACGAGAAATATGACCGAGCCCTCGTGGCGCCTACGTATCACGTTGAGGCAGGAATCAGGTCAAACGTAGTTCCCCTTAAAGGTTAACAAGAATAAAACTTACAAAGAAACCGACCGAGGCCGACAAAGGCCACCTACGTATCTCATTCTTGAGAATTCAGGTCGAACATAGTTCAGAAGCAAGAGGGATAATGATTCAAGTTTAACAAATACCAGCAAACAAAACAATTACAAGTAAATGATAGAAAAATGTAAAGCGAAACTTCATACGTAGTATCTCTTGACAGCATCTGAGTTGATAGGCTTGGGCCATACAGCGCCATCCATCTCTGACAAGACTAAAGCACCTCCAGATAGTACTTTACGAACCATGTAGGGGCCTTGCCAGTTTGGTGAAAACTTTCCTTTGTACTCGTCTTGATGAGGAAAAATACGCTTAAGAACCAACTGACCAACTTCAAAATTTCTGGCTCTTACTCTTTGTGAAAAGCGCGAGTCATTCTCTGTCTATACAACTGGCCATGGCAGACGGCGACCATTCTCTTTTCATCAATCAAAGCTAGTTGATCAATCCGTTTGCTAACCCAGTCCGCGTTGCTTAACTCAGCTTCTTGGATGATCCTCAATGACGGTATCTCGACTTCAACAGGTACGACTGCTTCTGTTCCATATACTAGCAAGTATGGAGTAGCCCCAGTCGATGTTCTGACCGTCGTTCGATAACCCAGTAGAGCATATGGCAACATTTCGTGTCAACCCCGCTGTTTGTCAATCATTTTCCTCAAAATCTTTTTGATATTCTAATTGGCGGCTTCTACAGCTCCGTTCATTTGAGGGCGATAAGCAGTTGACTTTCGGTGGATATTCTTAAATTGTTCACATATCTCTTTCATCAAATGACTGTTGAGATTTGCACCGTTATCAGTAATGATGGATTCTAGAACTCCAAATCTGCATATGAGATTGTTCTGGACAAAATCGGCCACCACTTTCTTGGTTACCGACTTGTAAGAGGCTGCTTCCACCCACTTGGTGAAATAATCAATGGCAACCAAAATGAATCTGTGTCCATTAGAAGCGGCTGGCTCTATAGGACCAATGACATCCATTCCCCACTTTCTTTGTCGTAGTCTTCAACCTCGTTGTCATTTACCTCATTTTGCTCGTTTAGCTCATGATATGACATGACATTGACAGGTTTATAACTTACGCTACTGAAATCATAAACAGGCAAAATTAGGAAAGTAAAATATAACAAGCAATTAAATAAACAAAGTCAAAATAAGGAGGCTTTCATTTAAATCAAACAAAATGCGAGCTTGGGTCATGGCACAGGGCCGTGACGCCCTTTTTAAAACATCAAGACGAAAATTTAAAATTCAAGCAATTAAGAAAATGCAGAAATGGTGGGTCTCGGGTCTCTTCCGGACGACCACCGATTTTGGTATGCACAAAATAACTCCTTTCTACCACAGAGCTCGGGACATCGGGATCGGCATAGACGTCCAATTTTGCAGCATCTCCCCTGGTGCCGCATCAAGAATTCCCGCTGGCTCAGCCTCCTCCTCGATGATGGAATTGTTCTCCTTGAAAAGGCCACAGATTCCTTCCCCGCCATCTTCGTCTGTTTCTATCATGTTGGTGTTTCCACCCCCATGATTCGGCAACGGATTCGTGTTGTTGTTCGGCGCCGCAGGCTGAAGGGAGACCACTTCCTGGTCAATCAGATCCTGGATCTTGTGCTTGAGGTTGATGCAGTCTTCAGTATCATGTCCAACACTGTTGGAATGATAAGCACATATCTGCTCCAGTCTGTAGAATCTGTAGTTGACATCCACGGGCTTGGGCCCTACAGGGTGGATGTATCCGGCCGCAGACAATCTTTCGAACAACTTGGTTCTGCTTTCAGCCAACACAGTGAAGCTTCTAGAGGTCTTCTTCTCAAACCTGGGGAGAGGGGAATCATACCCGCTCTGTTGAGGGGGAGGGACTTGTTGGTAATTGCGGGCATTTGGGCGTGGAGCTTGGGTTCTGGGGTAGTTTTGCATTAGAGCTTGGTAGTTTAGATTGGGGCTTTGATATGCTGGGGTTCGTATTTGACATGCAGGGGAAGGTGCTCGATAACTTGGCTGTACATTAGCGCAGCTGGGAGCGACATTCTGGTAATGGGGAGGGACTTGATAAGCTTGGGGGTAGTTTGGACATATGGATGGAAAATTTTGGGGAATTGGGGGTAGATTCTGATACGACAAATTATGGGCATCTGGATAAGTGGGGGCAGCATTGTAGTGGCTGGAATGATTTGATTGTGGACGGTAGGCTTGATGAGGCTTTGATGGAGGGTTGGAGCGGCCTTTGGGACGTGGTAAGTTTCTGGGGGCCTTTCTTCCCCCGTGTGAGATAGCGTTAACCTCCTCTCTTTTCTTCCTTACCAGTCCGGAAGACCCAGGCGATGCAGACACTCGGGCTATCTTTCCTGACTTCAGGCCATCTTCGATAGTCTCACCTACTTTGACTATCTCGGCGAACTTGGCGCCGATTAATAAGATGACTCTATCATAATACTCGGGCTCCTGCACCCGTATGAACACCTCTACAATCTCATTCTCTGTCATCGGAGGCCTCACCCTTGCTGCCTCCTTCCTCCATCTGTACGCGAACTCTCGATAGCTTTCGGTGGACTTCTGCTTCATCTTCTCCAAGGAGTACCGATCAGGAACTATATCGACGTTGTATGCAAATCTGTTGACGAAATCCTTAGCCAGTGCACTCCAACTGGGCCACTGTCGAGTCTCATGTGACGTGAACCATTCCAGGGCCTCACCGCAAAGGCTCCGGCTGACAAACCTCATCAGCAACGCTTCATCTTTGCCAACTCCCATGAGTTGGTCACAGTATGCTCTTAGGTGTGCCATGGGGTTGCCCACCCTTCCGAAGGTATCAAACTTCGGGATCTTGAACCCTTCAGGTAGGTTCAAGTCTGGGTGGATGCATAGTTCTGCGTATCTTAACCCGGTGACGTCTGGAGTACATTGCAATTCTCTCATTGCCCTCTTGATCTCCTCCTTATGTCTACCTTCGCTTCTTCCCTCGCCCTCCACTCTCTTTCTTGCTCCTCATAATGGTCCAACTCGGAGCCGTGCACCTCATGCTCGACTGGGACAGGGACTTGAAAAGTGGTTCTTTTGGGGAGGGGTGGAGCCATGGAAGGGCTTGGGACGTTCTGTGCGGTTTGATAGTTTTACGGATAATTTTGGGGATTGGTATTTTGGTTTAAGTGGGGATGCGGTGTTTGGGAATTGAAGGCGGTGGGATTTTGGGTTTGATTTTGGGGTAGTGGGGCTGTTTGAGTATTTTGGGGATGTGGTGGCATTTGTGGAGGATTGTCTGGAAGTGGGGAGGGAGTTTGATAGGAGACCGACGCATATTGGGGGTTCTGGGTTGTCATATCTACCCCAGACGGGTTGTGCACGGGTGTCGATGGACGGTGCTGAGTAGGATCCGAGTTGGATGAGGGGAAGTATGTAGGAGTTCTCGCATCGAGAAAGTTGGGGCCAAACCCGGGCGGAGGAGTGTCTTGCCTCTGTTGCATCTCTACCCTCATGTCAGCTATTTGCTGCATCAGCTGCGCAATAAGCTCATTCTGCTCTGCCACGGTGGGCTGAGCCACAACGACATCTGTGAGGCTGACTTGTTCATTGTTGTCGCCCATGTCTGTATTTGCGTTTGGTCCGGGGAAGGAATCTGCGCGACCTTTTGATCTGGTGAAGTAGTGGTGATCTGCCAGCTTTATCGACACAGATCAGTAAGAGGTACCTGAGAGGTAAAACAACTCAAATGCAAAATTTTTTGTGCATATCCAGAGTACAAAATGCATAATATCGTATAGAAAACAGATAAACACATAAGTCGCTTCGTTTGAGGATATTTTAACCCACGAATGAGGACGGGATTATATTTTGAACAAACAGGAATTTGTTTGTTTAGTGACGCTATCTCGGGAAGGTTGAATCATGTTGAGCTATTGTCTTTTTGCAGTTGTTTTTCGATGCCCGTTAATCTCATCTTCGTAGCTTCGAAACACAGAGGAGAATGAAAATTTTCAGCGATAGGGGCCGTGCCGGGAAAGGCTGCCTACGTAGTTCGGGTCAGAGACGATAGGGTGGTGGTATGGGAGATGGTTTTTTTTTTTTGGATGAGAAACTTGAGACTCGGAAATTTTGGTCGGACATTTGTAATAGTGGCTTCCGTATATTTTGGAATTTCTGGCTAGGAGTGGGTTTACAATATCCTCATTCTAAGCAACATGACACATACACATATATATCAAATGTCAAACAACATGATGCGTCGTGAGGTCGAAGACCTTAGACGCGATTTTGGCGGTTTTTCTACTAAAATGGACTTAATACGCCTTGGGTACTAAGTCGTCCTAAGCTGATGCCTAATTTTGGTTTTGGTTTTGCTCTAACTGAGGCTTTCTAGAATTGTTTTCAAATAGACGGTTACCCGAGTCGGACTAACATCGGGGTGGAGCTATCAAATAACGTCGGATGACCACATTCCAACTATTTATTCGATACTCCCAAATGAGTTCTTGGGGTATTTCTGAGAGAAGTCGCGGTAAGCCGCGTAACTTCCGTTTCCTAATACAACTAGTTGCCGTTTGGCGGAATTTATGCCATGAGAAAATGAAATTTTCAAAAACTAAGTAATCTAAGCAATTAAACAATTAATTACAAGTTAGTCAAATAGAGTTAGTCTTAGGGTTAGAATCCTCCGTCCCCAGCAGAGTCGCCATTTCTATTTAATCGAAAAAAATGATTTTCGAAAGAGTTTGTTTATTTCAAGGGTATTTTCGACTTTTAGGAGTCGCCACTTAATTTTGAGAAAATTAAGAAAACTTGTTTTCAAATAATTAAACAGAAAATTGTTTGAAAACTTTTTAGGGTTTGGGATTCTTATTAGTGTCTTAGTAAGGTGTTTAAGGCACCTAAGACACTCCGTTAATTACGGTTTTCCGACGACTAACTATTTGACTATTTTTTTTTTAATTTTTACAAGTCGAAGTTAGAACTTTATCAGAATCTACTTAACCAAACTTTGCAACTTTTAAAATATTTATCTTGCAAATTTTCCTTAAAGTTAAAGCTCTCTAACTCAAACGGACTTGTGAAATATTATTGTTTTAAGATTTTCGTCAAAGTTAAACTTAACTTCAAATCTAAGCAATTTTCAAAGCTAAACCTCTATTGCTTTAAAATTTCGATTTTAGTTTTTAGGTTGATAAAACAAAAGGCGTCGATGGGGGTTTGGAGTTTCCTAATCCTAAGCTAACGACATTGAAGACAAAACAAGATAAGCAAATAGTAAAGAGAGAGAGAGAGAGAGATTCGGGTACATGTTTCGGATGCTGTTCGCCTTGGCCGAAACTCGAACCCACCTGTTTTTGGGTTTTTTGACCCATCTTTGTACCTGTCCTAATCTATACAAAATAAATAAAAGAAAATAAAAATGACAAGGGGGCTTATGCCCATTACAAATATAATACAAAATACAAAATAAAAGAACTATTTAATCCTTTTCTTCAAGCTCTTCAATCTTCAAGGTATTTGAACCATATACATCCGCCTCGGTGGATTGACTCAATGGAAATCTTCCGAGCCTTTATGGCTCTTCCGAAAGGCGAGGAAAAGAACGAAGTCCCAAATGGACTCGAAGGGAGTTTCCACATGCCACGAAACAAAAGAAATGAGATTTGACGTTTTTAAACAAATAACTAGAATAAACGAAATTCACAAGCACAACAAGGCTCTCTTTAACATGCAATACTAATCAAATATTACTAAGAACAGCGAAACCAACACCCAACTCGTTTTAAAGACAACCTTGAGGCTAATTAAGCCATTTCAGACTCACCGAACAAAACAAATAGTCAATCCTAATATGCATTTCCATAACCCAGTATCATCAAAACAATATCCATATCAGTTAAAACAAGCATACACCTACCACCTACAAGCTCAAACACGACTGATAGAATAAAATCGAATAAGGCAGCTATCCAAGTAAAAAAAATGAGATGAACGAAACGAAGAAAGACTGTCCTCAAACATACAAGCACACGAACGAGCTAAGCTTATTCTAACTGACGGATGCTGATAAGAGGGCTAACGAGCCAGTTACATATCTCCAAGATTGGTTTATACTTCGCAAAAATATCATGTTCATACAAAGACAACTACAACAAACTTAAACTTTGACAGTCAAAGGACCACACAATAGTCATAACCATTCCGATTTTAATTTGATATTATGACTAAACAAATGGAACGACCAAGAACAAGTGTACCAACAAACAACGAGCAGACCCTATAGTAAACGTTCGAATGTCAACAGATTTAATCCCAGAACGAAACAAAACCAACAACACCTACATCAGCAGCATCCGAAGCACAAAACAACGAAGAAGCATTTCGAAATAGAAGAGGCGAGAAGACAATGAGAGACAGGGGAATATTACCTGTTCGGAAGCAGCGAAATGAGGACGATACGAGCAGGGAGGCGATTCCACACACGAACTTGAGATTTCAACAAAGCTTGAAGGAACTGGTTTCACCGGAACGAGGACACTGTGTCTCGATCGAAACTGAAACGAAACTCTGTTTTGAACACCCTACGTTTAAAAATTCTAAAGCTTTGTCGACTTCTCTCTGAAACGAAGAAGAAGGATAACTTTCGACCTCAGAAATTTCCAATCTCAAAATTTCCCAACCCCCGAATGAGTAGTCTAAGAAGAAGACTCGATATCAGACCAGCCTAAAGTCGATTGAGAAGAGAAAACTTGAAACAGAAACTAATCTTTCTTGCTCTCTAGAAAAAAAAAACTCTAACCCTCAAAACTCCAACACTCTAAATTCTCAAAACCCAAAAATGTCCAACAACCTACGACTTTCTGCTTAGGAAACAGACAGAAGAAGCAGTGTTTCCCGAGAATTTTTCTACCAAAAATTGCTGAATGCTTTTTCAACTTCTAAAATTCCGATAACCAAAAATTCTAACCCCATTTTTGAAGAGGGGTGGGGATTTATATAGAAGCAAACAAAACTAGGGTTTCAAAATTTGGGCGGGATCGACGATTTGAGGCCAATCTGCTATTCGAAATTCAAAAAAAACTAAAATCTTATCCGAAATTTCGGAATATTCCTCGATTCCAAATCCACCAAACGACTTTGAGGCGAGGTGGAGGGTCAAGATCAAACCCTCGTCCTTGGCAAACGACGTGGCTCGATCCTACGTCGCCAAGGACGAGTTCGCGTTGCCTAGCGTGCTACAGGGTGTACGACGAGGACAGGGTCGCAGCACTGTTGCAAGGCTGTTGTGGTACTCTGCTCACGCGCAAATGGAGAGAGGAGGAGAGAGGGAGAGGGCGTGAAGGTGACGCAGGGCGTGAGGAGACGCGGGTGTGAGGGGACGCGCGGAAGAGACGCGATTTTTGAGGATTTTTTGGCGCACGTCGCGTCTGTGTTTTCTGGGGAATTTCTGGAAATGGTGTAGGGGGATTATCGCGTGGGTTTTTTCTGGGAGAGGGGTCGCGTGGGGAGAGACGTGGCGATCGTGGGGAAGAGGAGAGAGCGTGGGAGATGAGGGACGGGGTCGCGTCTGGGAATTTTGGCGTTTCCATTTTTGGGGTGTTTGCTTTTCTGCGTTGTTCTGGGGGGGATCTGTTCTGGGATTCGGATGAGGGAAGGGAAGAAGAAAGGGGGGAAACGGGTTATTGGGTTGGGTCAGGTATTGGGCGGGTATTTTAAGTTAGTGGGTTGGGTAGGGAAAGGAATTGGGTTAACAGAACGGGCTTGGGATCAATTCGTGTTGGGCTGGGAAATTGGATGGTTGTCTAAAATGGAGTGGGCTGTTAAAGAAAATGTTTGGGCCTGAACAGGTAAAGGAATGGGCTGGCTATAAAATGGGTGTCAACAAGTTATAACCATGACATGACATAAATTCTCACATAACATATCATTCCATATAAATCACATTTATGGACATAAAATGCACCACATCAACATATATCAAATGCACCTTCAAATATACTCATAAAACCAAGATAAGCATCACACTCACATATTTGTTCCTCAAGCATTGAGATACCATCTTTTAACGCCTTAAAACAAACAAAGGTAAACTAGATCTTCGTGAATGTTTCTTGAGTTCATTTTTAACTTAAAATGAGTTAAATTATTATTATTAGACAGTGTGTTAATTTTTGTTATGTTTGGTGGTCAGACGACTGAGAACGTCCATGACATTTGTAAGGTGGCTTAGATTGAGCTTGTATGTCTTGATGTGTTTGGGTAAGTTTTACGTGTTTGTTTTGCTCAAAATTGATGTGCAATGTTCCTAAGACCTAGATGAATTATTTTATGGGTTTAACATCCGGTAACTACCCCACCTAGGACCCACAAGGGTCCTAAGATATGGGCCAAAGAGTTGGACAAAAATTGCCTAGGCAGTGTCCACAAAACAACGGCCAGTAGGTCAACCAATGGCCCGTTGTCTTTGTCCGTCTATTGGACCTACAAGTTCATTTGGACAGGATCCAAATGGATCTATGTTTAAACCCACGATACCCCACCAACGGTCCTTTGATGGATAGACGGTCCGTTGGTTAAGTATCGTATGTGAGGCCTTAAAAAACTATTAAGGGGCTGCCTTGGCTTGGGGTGTTTGGTAAATTCACCCCTAGTCTTTAATGACCCTAAGACGTTTATATTAGGGTTTATAAGATATATTAAAATTTTCTAAACCCTAATACCTAATTTTAGACTTCATTTCCTAAAGCCTAAAACCCCTTTCCCTTAGAAGACTCTCTCAAGTAACCATGGAGGCTAGAAGTCAAGAAGAATTGTCCTTTCTTCATAAAAAATTATTGGTACTTCAATGTGAGGTATGGTATCCATCCTTGAACTCTCTTCCATTCAAGGAGATCCTTTCTAAAAGATTTCAAAAAGAGTTTTCAACCTAGATTCTTCTATCTTCAAATCTAAATATGGGTCTTGCATGGAAACATTTTAAATGATTTAATAATGATTATTATAATGTTGTTTGACGATTTTAAGGTTAAAACTTCACTAAATTCATGTTAAATCTTTTAATCAATTTTGGATTAAGATATGGATTAAATGAGCATAAATTTGTAGTCTTTGAGATTTGGTTTCTTATGATTGATATTGTTTTTTGGAGTAAAATATTATAGGTAATGAAATCTTGTATTAAAGGGTAAGTTGTTGTGTTGCTTAGCTTTAACTTTGAAATGCTCTTCAGTGGTATGGTCCACCTTCTTGGTGGCGCTTTTAAATTGAATTGTATGAATGTAAAGTCATTAGTTTATTGTGAATGAGGCTATGAAGGATTGTTAGGTGAAGTAAGATGATAATAATGTTAGTCTTGTCAAATGTGTCTTATGAAAATATTGTGTCAAGTAGACTAGAGTGTATGCTGAAATGAAGGTATTCTTGTTAATTTTTTTAAGAAACCAGTTTTGAGAAGTATGCTAAGGATTATGTCTAAAGGACTTGTATGATTATGTGAAGCACGTAATGTGTCATATGATAAATGAATGTCTAAGCATGTATAGAAGTTAAATGTAAATGAATTGATGCTTATGTGCAAGGTGTGATCACATGTACACACAGACACACATACTTGAAAGAATAAATGAAGCTACGATAAGTCCAAAAGAGGAGTTTTTGGGTGAACACTCTTCCTGAGTTAAGATGAAGTATTTAGTAGGAACCCAAATACACCCTATGAGCATTCTAAGATAAGTTGGAGGATGAATTCCCTTCATATGTTTTGAGATGTGGTGTTCAGTAGTTACCCTTAACCTATAGTTTATATTGTTTAGAATATGTGGGAAGTTATGCTTAGCACCAAGAGGAAATGATGAAGAGGTGGTTACACTTCGTGAGGTTTAGATGTTGTATTCCGATGTACCTCTTGAGATGAGTACTCCTCATTTTTAGAGAATGAGTTACTTAGTAGCGATCTCCTTATCCCTTAACAATGCACCAGCATAGGTGTAGCTATTGGGAAAGCCATGTTAAAGCTAAGAGAATGATCTCATTCTATGAAAGTGAGGATCCCTCATCCAATTGGGTTAATATAGGGATTTCATTTCTAGGTCTCATGGTCTATGTCAGTTAAGCTAACTCCCACAAAAGAAATGAATGTGCTAAGTCTTCCAAATGAGTGTTCTACTTAGGGTAGGTAGTTATAATGGATGCTTTTTATCCATTGCACTAGGTAGGCATTTCGAAAGAGTAGTCTTGGTGAGTCTTATTTGAATTAAATTAACTAAGTCTCCTAAAAGAACGTACTACTTAGGATAAGTGGTCATATGGGACACTATTTATCCATTACACTATGTAGGACCTTCCAAAAGGGGAGTCTTGGAGCCAAGCTTTCTAAAGGAATGTACTACTTAGGGTAGGTGGTGGTATAAGACGCCATCTATTCATTGCACTAAGTAGGCATTCTGAATGGGAATTATTTGTGTGTTATCGAGTGCTTTTATCTTATTGTCATTGAGTGGGTGCTTGTTCTCCAGAGGTGAGTATTCCTAAAACAGAGGTAGTCTTGAGGGTTTCTTTTGTCTGATTGAAGGAGGCATATGCGTACTTCCTTGATGTCTTACCTTAGTCTTAGGATGAGTTTAGAAATGGAAACTCCGACGAAATGATGCTTACTTTCTCGTTGGAAGTCCTTTGGAAGTTCACTACTTTAGAGTAACTTTAGTTACTGTATCGTTAGAGGGAGTTTACTATGATACTAGCTAGTTCACTATGACATTTTTGAAGTTTATTTTAAAGTGTGTCCTTTGGTTAAAACTATACAAATCCTTCTGCAAGTGTTAAATGACGTTTCTTATGTTTATTTACTTCTAAATTTATTAATGTTTTGATTATTCGACATGAAATGTTATTTAACTAAAATGTCCCTTTTGCATGATTTTGTATATGCCATACCTAGTACATTGTTTTCTTCTAACCCAGTACTTTTCTATACTATCTATGTATAGCTTTAGGAAGCAACGTTGAAGTCTAGAAGACAAAGATTGGAAAGTTCCTCTCAAGACCAAGTGTGACCTCTTATATCCGAGGGCATAATTCTTATCTTCTTAGTTTCCTTATGTTAAGGCTTATTATGTATTTCTTTCAAATGTAAAGGGGGTGTATCCCTATGTTATTATGTTGTCTCTTTAAGTTGGCTTTTGACGATGATAATCTCTAAATATTTATGAAAGACTAGTTTTTATTAAATATCTTGAAAAGTTTTAATTCCGCAATACTTTACATTTCACATGTAATGAACGATAGATAAAGGACTTGTACAAGACCCCAAAGGGTCAAGTACGCCTTGCCACGAACCAAGGGTTCTCCCTAACTTGTAGGAGGTACTTTAGGTTTGTGACACATCTCATATAAGCAATCACATCTAATAGAATATCTAACAAGAAAACATAAGAGAGAGATCATATAAAGTTATGTTCTATGGCATGACATGACAATAGTGAAGTACAAACTCTAGCATCCTATATCCACTCGCTCATAGATGTGTCACAACTCATTACTGATTAATGAGACTCCACTAGATATGGCAATATGAGACTTTGGACCCTAAAATCAGTTTAATAACCTCATGCTATTATACCACGTACTTGACCTCTCAGAGGTCTTATACAAGCCCATAGTAATCTTTAATCGCATTATCATAGGTAAATTTAGTGGAAATTTTGACAATTTTCGTAGCACATCATATGCTAGAAACAACACTTCCATTAATATAAAATATCATAAAAATAGTTATACTCTAAGTCTCTTTTGCCATCTTAGTGTCAATATCAATAAAATAGAATAGGGAGACTACACTTATCAATGTATAACAATAACTAAGCTATTACTTACTTTGAACTTAATAATGACATATGAAATTCTTGAATCATAAGGACCCCTTCCTTGAGCTTGAGAAACACATATTAAGCCCTTAAATTTAGAGACATCCTTTAAGCATCCATAACCTATTTGTGTAAAATGGTGAATAAGAATGGTGTTAGTACACGCATGCACTAAGTATGGAGACCATGAAAACACATGCATTTAAAGAGGACATTTTTATTTGAAAACCGTGCATCATTCCTTTTAGTCAAAACATGATAGAATTATCATCCTACATCTCACACACTATTTATATACATGTACAATATTCATGACATCACATGAAACCATATATCACATTTAAGGCACACTCAGCATTTCTTTCACAGTATCCTTCTTTTACCTTAACTTCTTCACTTTCCAAGTAACCCTCTAGTGATACATGGTGCAATGTATGAATAATGTCCCATTACACTATACACACTCAATCATCACCTAAAAGCCACATAGTAAACATACATACAACCTTCATTAACCCAACACATATATTCATAGAAGCATGACATATCATAAGACACATATTTCACATTTGACCCAACATACATTATGAACCACATAGAAGAACTGATTACATGACAATATAAAAGTCAAGACTCCCAATATAATCATAGTAAGAAATTAGACAATATTATCATACTTTAAATTCAATTCACATAAAGTCTCATAGAACTCAACTTATAATCCCAACCTAAGCTTACTAGTGCAATGTACTTATGAATCCCCATAACCTCACACATACTAAGTAAGCCAATAAAGAGAGTACAAGCATGATATACTCCATACATCATCAATACAAGTATAGACAGCTTCATAGATGTCTAGTAAGTCCTCATCACATAGTCAACAAGACCAAAATTGTGTGTCTAGAGTAAGACTTCATCACTTAGACACTAAAAGACTCATACCATGTATATTATCACACAATTATGTCACCATATTTCATGCATATAAGACATATACATAGTCATATACACATAGAATACCTTTCTAGAACTTCCTTCAGGAGCGACTTGTGCAATTCATAGGTAAAGACCCATACCCTCACCTACACTAAGCAATTTTCATTAGGTTATCATAGTTAGGGTCCATTACTTTACTTCCATAGTGCATTTTACATTAGGGAAATTGTATCTCTAACCGACAATAAGACCATGTAAGCCAAACAGGGAATCTTATGTCATGCCCTCACACCAAGAGAGGTTATCTTACTTGACAAGGTAAGACATGAATATCATTCTAGCACTTTACATGGATCCACTAGCTAGGTCCCATGGGGAAACATAGTTATTGATCTAGGATATGTATATTGAAACCATCTTTATGCCCTTACGAATTATAGTTTCAACCTCAAGAGGACATTTAGTGAACAAGACTTCCTCATTAGGAAGGAGAACCTCTCATTTGTCAAGTTCACTTGGTGCTAAGCTAAATTTCCTTTACTTCAAAGTCTTTATTAACTTTACTTCATAGGAGTGGCTTTAGAAAATATAACACCTCCTATGCTTAGCTCATAGGTTATAGATGAGAATTTCCTTTCACCAACCTAATTCATGTTAGAAAACCTATCACATGGACATAGCATATTTAAGCACAATCTAGTTTAGAGTATAATTGAGAATAACGTTGAAAAGACTCCCTGTTAACTTGATTATCGTACATGCTTTATCATATACATTCATATGTCTGTATCTGTTATTTCATTAGAAGACCTTTCACATAAATACATTTAGACACTACAAATCACACATTGACACATAATCATAACAATCTTGAAATAATTAATGAAATATCATTAGCTACACATTGACATGTGAAATATAGATTGACTACCAATTTACTCTTGAAACTATGATATCATAAAAACCATGGAAAACATCAAATCATCAATGATACTCATATCATAGGAATACATGAAAATCATACTTAAATGCCCGACTCGAAAACATAACCAAACTACTTAAGATTTCTGTCTCAAGCTAGAGTAAGAATAGAAGGAGAATATAAGGGTATCCACTTCCTTACTATTAAACTTATACTCCACGACTTAGGCCAAACCCATCTAAAGAAAACCAAAATAACCATAAGGAATTATGACTTAGAGGGGTCTTTATTTCAGATTAGCTCCTTTTTTATCTTAAAGTACATAGAAGTGATTCCCTTTTGGATCATTAGGATCCGGATCATCATGATGAGCTTGGTTGGTCTCTTTTTGCCTTTTTGCTTGAGGGCCGGGAAACATCTCATCTTATGACCCCTATTACCACATCCAAAATAACCATACATCCCGGAAAGACACATACACAAGTGTTTCTTCCCTCAAGTAGTACTTTAGAACTCTCCAATGCATAGCCACCTCCTTTAGAATTTTTGCTTCAAACCCTATCCTTGTTTCCGTAAAAGAGTGTTGATATAAAACTTTTTCTTAGATGGGTTGACTTGGTTCATCCAACCTAGGCCTCTTTCTATGTCTATGAATCTTCCTAAGCCTTGACATCTCAATTTGTTGAGCATACACCATGAGCCTAGAGATATCCCTATAATTATCGGGAATTGTTGTACGACACTCTTCCTCAACCAAGCTAGACACTACAATCACGAAATTAATCATTCTACACCTAAAGATGACTACCAAGGTTGGGGCATACTTACAGAGTTGGATGGACTTTAGAAAGTACTTCTTCACACTCATTCCCCTTGACAAAGGTTCATAAATTCTACCAAGTGTGTCTCCCTCAACTCTATGGGGAAGAAACTATCAAGAAAGGTCATCCTGAACACTTCCAATCTATCAAACCTTCCTTTATAGGCATCTTATACCTCCATTTCTCAAACCACTATTGTTCCACATCTTTTAGTTGACAAGCGACTAGTTGCACTTTCTCTCTACGAGTAACACCCATATCGCACATTACCTTGAAAACCTCATCTATGAGCCTTGTGGATCTTCATCCACCATATTCCATGGAAAGTAGAAGGACTCATCATTGGGAAATCTCAGATTCTAAAAGCGAGAGTACTTTAATTTGGTTGATTAGTGACGACTTGAGCTTGAGTCGCCATGAGTTCGGTCAAAGCTCTAAGACTAGCCCTTATCTCCGCATTAGGCATATCCCCTTCCCTTATCTCCTCATTAGACATATCCCCTTACACATTTGAAGCTTTAAGACCTTGGTGGTACTTGAGGCACTTGAGGTACTTGAAGGGGAATCGCCTCATTCACATTCTATTGGTTAGCTATAGGGACTTGCTCATCCTTGGGATCAATTCTCTCATATACTCCTCCCTCCTCCATTTTAGTGGGTATCCTCATTGTATTCATGTTGTATTTACACAATGGAAGATGCTGAGAAAAGACACATAAAGAACTCAACTCGATGGCACATTGAAATGACCCACAAGTACACCGTAGAAGTTAGGGCAGTATTGGGTCAAAACATGATGTACTTGACCTCTTGGAGGTCTTGTACAAGACCTTAGACGTCATTCATTGCATATACGCGAAAAGTAGTGCAAATTAAAACATTTTCTTAAAAAACATAATACAGAAGTTATTTCATAAAACATCTAACATATGTCTCAAAACCATCTAACATATGTCTCAAAATCATCTATGACAACATGAATAACAAGAGTATTGGGTCACAGACCATAAAAGCCTAACATAAAGGAAAAACATAAAGATAATGTAATGGTAGTGATCCTCGAATACTATGAGGACTCACCAGGTCTTCACTTCTTGGAAACCTTGGAATTCTACCCTTCAAGCCACTCAATCTACTCAAGACCCTACATGGACAACATGTAGGAAATATGAGTTTGTACAATGAGTACTAAGTATTGAAACATTATACCAAGCATAAAATATCTCAAAGGGTTAGTCAATAATAGACATAATCATAAAATACATAAGCATAAGATGAATATAATAAGCATACTAAAGCATCATAAAACATATAAGAGTTCATTTTTAACTCATTGTCTTTCTTACTATTACGAACTATATCAGAAGCCACCTTCAAGTATCCTTGTGCAAGACTAAGGTAGAATCCCATACGATTACCAAAGCAAAGTACTTCTCTTTGGTCATACTTGATCATAGTTCACTTCCATAATTAAGATTTAAGTTCATAATAACATATTAGCACTATGCCCCTATGCCACCTCAAATTACTCTTTGAAATGAATGTGAAGCATCCCATAATACCTCACACACTAAGCATATCATGAAATCACCCTAATTTTTTCATGTCATCTTTGGAGTCATCTAATATACCTACTTAATATTGACTAGGAACTATAATCTTATGTCAATCATGTCATGGAATGAAACACTAGTCACTATCCAAGCTAAGCATACATCATGTAGGGGTAAAGTCATAGTTAACCTCAAGTCATACTTGTCCAATGTGTATATGACATCCTATATTACCATCCATACTAAGTAATCCTCTAGACCAACCTAATCCAAGATAACTTGTTTTGCGACCTTGTCAATTAAGCTCAACATAGTATCATAATAGACCTACTATCATAGAAAGTATCTCATTATAATATTCAAACTAACTAAGGAAGGATACAACCATCCTATCCACCACACAACCAATCATGTAGATGCAAGATAATCATAGGAGAGAATGAATCCTCAAACCTAAGGTACCATGAGAAACCTATCTCAAGCTATTCAATGAAATACACCTTAAATGCAAATCAAGCTACCATTAGTATAGTATAGGCCTTTCTCCTAAAGCTACAATGAAATGGTTTTGCCCAAACGAAGTCAAGTTACCATGATCAAGCATCCTAGCAACAGAAGATCAAGCTAGTCATGGGAGATATCACTTCCTCCATACAAAGCTACAATGAAATTAATTATCTCTATCTACTATGAGTATTTAAACTCATGCCTCCTTGAGATTCACTATCCCAAGCTACCCTTGAGATCTAACATCTCAAGCTATCTTGACCTTGGAGTTGTCTCACCAAGTCTACTATACAAAAAGAAACCATACAAATTATGTTCAATCTAATCATAGTCTTCCATGCATTGATCTATGTTAGGTTCTTAGGTCAACCTAGGGTTCATCTAGTTGAGAACTTGCTTCTCCTAATCATGTTCATGTATAGGTGTAGATGAGAAAGTAACATAATGACAATCACTTTAACCAAGACTTTACCCGTATTGGATCTCCTGTCTCATATCAATTAAGAGGGGTCATGGAAAGAACAGGTTCAAAGTTGCGATCAATTCTTTTTTAAATCCTATTGCAGCTGCACGAGCCCTTCCTGCGTGCCACATCCCTATTAATAATACCATAATACTTTCAAATAACTACTACACTTGTTCCTCATGATTCATACACAATTTCATGTTAATCTAGTAAATTAGATCATTAGAACGCAACTCTAGTCATACATGATCAGATAGGTTCAATTCAAACATTCTAGGTCAAAATCATCCTTAATCAATTAGACCTAGTTCACATCATATCTACGTGATTCAACCATGATCAAATATTATATAATACAATTGAATTAAGAAGATCAACATAAAACATTTATCTAGCATTTAATGGCCTAAAATCACCGTTATCATCTTCAACAAAAATTATTACAATTCACCACGAAAAATTCATGAAAATGTATTATAATCATCATATGAAAATAATTGAATGCTACTCATTATATAAGAATTATTACCAATCCTTACCCATAATGCAATCACAACTCTCTCTAGGTTTGGGTTCTTTGGACTCACAAATGAAGGGAAAACATGGGTACTTCATGGATGGTAGAATCCATGAATGAATAAGCTTAATATACATTACATTTTACCTTTACACCGATATTGATTCCTTGATCAATTCTTCCTAAAAAGGTGCTGAAATTTCTTTCTTCTTTAATGGTGGTTTGGGGTGATGTTTTGAAGAGAAAGGTTTCGATTTGTTTTTTTTTATTGGATATTGGGTTTTTGGATTCCGAAAGGGGTTAAATAACTCCTAATAATTGTTTCTAACCATTTCCAAAATTGTTCAATTGACCCCATGTGAATTTCACCCTTTTAGACAAGTTACTCTTAACTTAAATATTTGGAAGTTTCATTCGGGAAACGAGTCCGCGACGCACAGCTGCTCCCATAAGATTTTTGAAAATAAATTCTAGGACAGTGGAGTCCTCCTTGTGCCCGTGACGCAGACCCTGAATTTGACCCTCCATGGCCCAGGTCCGCGACACAGACATACTCCCACCAATAACAAATGTTGTTGCCATTGGCAGCTTGCTAGCCCAACGTTTGGGTCCTCCTGAAGGACACCTATGGTTGTCGTTGGGGAGTAATGCGCGGACGTTTCCACCCTAAATATGACGTTATGCATGTTAGGAACCTTCCAATCCATTTGAACTCCAAAAACTACATAGTAACTCATGAAACATACTAAGGCACGCTAACAGGTTTTCAAAGCTAACTTCAAAACTCACCGAACGTGCTTGGACGTTTCACATTTTAGATCTCTCAAACATTATACACTATCTCCAAAAAACTACTATTAGCCATTTTAGGACCTCATAATCTCATAGAACCATATGTTAGGATGTATTTGAACCTAATTCCCTTTTGGGTCCTTAAACACAACACTAGAGAAATGAAGAAAGTGAAACTTCTATTACCTTATAGCCTCTCCCTCATGGATGTATCATGAGTCACACCAATGAAGAATACTCTACTAGACATTTCTTTGTGAGACTTTGGACTCTAAAATATCTCCCAACACCTTATGAGAAGATACAAAGTTTGTAACAACCTGCAAGCACACCCTAGAAGAGAAGAACACTATTTAGTTATCACGCAGCGTACTTGACCCTTCAGAGGTATTTTGCAAGACTCTTAGCTGTTGTTCATTACATATGTCTAAAAAGTAGTGCGGGATTAAAAAATTTCACAACAATATAAAGAATAAACTCTTTTATAAAAACTAAGGAACGACTCTCATCATCACAAGCGAACTAAAAGACACATCTTAAATATCTTAGGGTCACGACCCTTTACATTGAAATGAAACATACTAAGTCCTATAGAAGTCTTAATAGAAAGAAACTAAATAAACATAGACTATGTACTCCAATATATATGAGGACATACCAATCCTTAATTATTCAAATTCCCAAGCTTTGACTTCTAAAACCTCCACTTTCCTTCAAAAATACTTTGAATGTATATAAGAGTATGGGGTTAGTACAAACATAGTACTAAGTATGTCATTATGCAAAAACATGCAAAAGAGAAAATTTAAGTTGAAATAAACCTTTCATCCTATTTTAGTAAAACATTCATGAATCTAGTTACAAAGCATAATATAAACCATCATTTAGTAAATAAGGTGAACCTTCCATAACATCAACATATAGTCATATTAATCAAGAAATCAATTTATCATGTAGGCCTTCGTATCCAAAGTTATCTTAAGACTCAATAAGCTAAGACATGAAGAAAGTGCCCATACCATCTCTTCAATACACACCTAAGATCCTTAAGACTACAAAATATAAGCATGTTTCATTTCATTTAACAAGTCAACATCAAATACTAAAGACACTAGAGGAATATGAATTAAGTAACTTCACATAAAGACAATTCTTCAAGACAACCTCCTAGTTACACTTTGTCACGACCGAAGAGTATAACCTAAAAGATATTGCATTCCCTCGGATCGTAACACGACATATTTGACCTCTCAAAGGTCTTGTAAAAGCCCTTAGACATAATTTAATGCTTAACTTTATGAAAAGTAGTGTGGAATTAAAAATTTCCACATCAATAAAAGTTCAAAACATCTTTTATAGAAAACATATGGAATAAGGCTAAGTCTCAACATACACTAATCTTAGACTCAAGAATACTTCAAACACAACCCATACAGTCGAAATATAGAAAATCTACCTTATCACAATACTTAGACAGTAATGTCCTTGAATTATATGAGGACATACCCCATCTCTGCTTGAAAGAGTTCTAGTTTCCAAAGCTTTTCTACAAGACGCCTCTCAACTTCCACCTACAACTTTAGATATCAAAAAAATATATGGAATTAAATTATCGTGAAGGGTCAAGAAATGGGTAGTGGTCAAGCTCAAGCAAGGGTTCTAAAGCTCGGAAGAAGAATCGCATTTATGCTCTCCGCTCTAGGGGTTAGAAAGATACTTCCCTTTATGTGGTGACCGGTATGTCATCTTTTACTCCTCTAGTAGCTAAAAAGTTTTACATTTTGCCCGATATCTTGAAACCTTTTGTAGTATCACCTTGGTTGGTGAGTCGGTGGTTTTAAAACGAGTATATAGAAATTGTCCTATAATGTTGCCCAATAGAGTAAGTCATGTTGAACCAGTAGAACTTTATATGTTTGATTTTGATGTAATATTGGGTATGTATTGGTTGCGTGCTTTCTTTGTCTCTATAGATTGTAGAACGAGGGTGGTGAAGTTTGACTTTCCAAATTAGACCATTTTCGAGTGGAAGGGGGGAAATTCTATTCCTAGAGTTCGTATTATTTCTTGTTTGAAAGCTTGTATAATGATCTCCGAAGGGTGCTTAAACCATATAGTAAGAGTCCATGATTTAGACTCCGAAATTCCTCCCATTGAGTTAGTCCCCATAGTAAGGGAATTTTCAGAGGTTTTTCCTAATAATCTTCCCGGTATTCATTCCGAACGGGAAATTGATTTTGGTATTGACTTGTTACCGGATACAAATCCCATTTCAATTCCTCCTTATCGGATGGCTCCAGCCAAATAGAAAGATTTGAACGCCCAACTCAAAGATTTACTAGACAAAGGCTTCATTAGACCTAGTATTTCTCCATGGGGTGCTCCAATTTTGTTTATGAAGAAAAAGGATGGGTCCGTTAGAACCTGCATCGATTATTGCCAACTCAATAAAGTAACTATTAGGAACAAGTATCCTCTCCCTCGGATTGATGACTTTTTTGATCAACTCCAAGGGACAAGCTACTTTTCTAAGATTGACTTGAGATTGGGGTATCACTTACTTAGAGTGAGAGGTGAGGATATACCAAAAATGACATTCAGACTAGATATGGTCACTATGAGTTCTTAGTAATGTCCTTTGGTCTTACTAATGCCTTGACAACTTAAATGGATCTCATGAATAGTGTATTTAGAAGTTACGTAGATTTATTTGTCATTGTCTTCATTGATGACATCATGGTATATTCAAAAAATGAGGGTGAACACATGGGCCATTTGAGCGTGGTGTTACAATTTCTTCAGAAGAAATAGTTATTTGCCAAGTATAGCAAATGTGAGTTTTGGTTGAGGTCGGTGGCGTTTCTTGGTGATATCAACTCCAGTGAGAGAGTTGAGGTTGATCCAAGGAAAATCGAGTCAGTGAAAAATTAGTCTAGACCATTGACTACAACAGACATTAGGATATTCTTGGGTCATAAGGATTATTATTAGAGGTTTGTAGATGGTTTTGCGTCCATTCATCTCCCTTGACTATTTTGATCCAAAAGAGTATGAAATTTGAGTGGTCGGAGGAATGTGAGAGAAGCTTCCAAATCTTGAAACATGGTCTTACTTCCGCTCAGGTGTTGACTTTACTAGAGGGTACGAAGGGCTTCGTTGTGTATTGTTATGAATCCCGAGTAGGCTTAGGGTCTATGCTTCTGCAACATGGGAATGTAATAGTGTATACCTGTATACAACATAAGGTGCATGAGAGTAACTATCAAACTCATAATCTGAAGTTAGTGGCCGTGGTATTTGCCTTGAAAATATGGAGGAATTACTTGTATAGTGTTCATGTTGATGTGTATACCGACCACAAGAGTCCTAAATATGTTTTTACTCAAAAGGAGTTGAATCTCCGACCAAAAAGGTTGTCGGAATTATTGAAAGATTACGACATATGTATTCTCTACCACCCCGACAAGGGCAATGTGATTGCGGATGCTCTAAGCGATATGACTATGGGTAGTGTGTCTCATGTAGAGGAAGCCAAGAAAGACCTAATGAAAGATGTTGATAGGTTGGCTAGATTGGGTGTTAGATTGAAAGACTCTCCGAATGGTGGTTTTATGGTCCATGATAACTCCGAGTCTTCTTTAGTGGTTGCGGTGAAGTCCAAAAAAAACCTTGATCAACAATTGATAGAATTGAAGGAATCGCTTCATGGTAAGCTTAATGAGTCATTCTTCTTGGGGGGATAGTGTCTTGAGGTATCAAGGAAGATTGTGTGTTCCCAATGAGGATGGCTTGAGGAATCAGATTCTTGAAGAAGCTCATGGGTCCCGTTACTCCATTTATTCGGGGTCGACAAAGATAAAAATGACCTTAGGGAAGTGCTTTGGTGGGAAGGTTTGAAAAAGGACATAAAGGAATTTGTTGCTAAGTGTCTGCCAACAAGTGAAAGCTAAACGCAAAAAATTGGGTTATTTACTTCAAGAAATCCAAGTTACTACTTGGAAGTAGGAAGACATCAATATGGATTTTATGGTAGGTTTGCGTTGGCCACAAAAGCAATATGACTCCATATGGATGGTTATTGATAGGTTGACCAAATTCGCTCATTTTATTCTGATAAAGACTACCTATTCGTTGGAGGCTTAAACAAAGATATTCATATATGAGATTGTGTATCGCCATTTTATTCTGTTATCCATCATATCAGATAGGGGTGCACCATTCACATCTAGGTTTTGGAGGTCATTCCAAAAAGGATTGGGTACTAAGGTGAAGTTAAGCACCGCTTTTCATGGTCAAACGGATGGTCAAGTGTAGTGTACTATTCAAACCCTTGAGGATATTCATAAAAATTGTATCATTGATTTCAAGGGAAATTGGGAAAACCATTTGCTTTTGGTGGAGTTTGCTTACAATAATAGCTACCATTCGTCTAAAATTGAATGGTTTGAACTAGGTGAGTTTTAACCTTTCGATCCCTATTTTATTTACAAAAGTTTGAAGAAGGTCTATATCGTAAGGAATCGCTTAAAACAACCTTTAGCCAACAAAAGACTTATGTCGACCATAGGAGAAGGGAATTTAGAGTTTGAAGAAGATGATAAAGTGTATCTAAAAGATTTTGCTATGAAAGAGGTGGTTAGATTTGGCAAGAAAGGGAAATTGAGTCATCGTTATGTGGGTCCATATGAAATCTTGCAAAAGGTTGGTAAGGTTGCCTATGAGTTGAAACTCCCTAGTAAAATTGCTTTGGTTCATTTGGTCTTCCATGTTTCTATGCTTGAGATGTCTATCGGTGATCCCGAGTATATTTTTCCTATTGAGGGTCTTGGTGTGAAGAATAACCCCTCCTATGAGGAGGTCTAGGTTGAAATCCTTGATAAGCAAGTATAGAGGTTGAGGAACAAAGAGGTGGCTTCCGTAAAGGTGTTATGGAAGAACCACCAAGTTGATGGTGCAACATGGGAGATTGAGGCCAACATGAAGTACCGTTACCCTCTTCTTTTTGATAAATAAGGTTATTCATTCCAATTGCAAATGAAAATAATAAGTAAAATTGAAGTTGCTTTGATTTTTGGTAGAGTTTTGAAAAAATGTGCATTTTTGGTTTCATTATAGTGAAGTCACATTGAATTGTGCATATTGACTCAAAAGTTTGCTATTCTGCTTGTTTTGAGATATGTTGTGCACTTTGATATGGTGAGTCTTTATGAAATATATTGAGCATGTGGTAAGTTGAGTTTTAGAATAATTAACTCATATATGGTATGTTGAGCTCATGTTGTTGTGAGAAGGAAATTCCTCATAATTTTATATCAAGACTTATAGTGTGGTAATTGATGTTTTGAATTGATATGTGTAAATATCATGATTGATGTCGTAACTCATGTGTTCATGCATTGTGTATTGGTTGGTCTGCTAGTCTTGCGTTTATTCCTTCCTTTCAAAAGATTTTAGTGTCATCCAAGGACGAATGTTCCTAAGGAGGGGATAATGTTACACTTCGATAGTCTAAGAAGTATTCTAAAGCCTAACCTGAGTGTCAAAAGTTTTAGACACTGTTTTAAGGTGAATTTTAATGAATATAAGTTATTTAGGAAGTCTAGGAGCCAAAACGTCCATGACATCCGTAAATTAGTTCAATGAGGTACTAGCATGCCTTAACCTATTTGACTAGCTTTCGGGAGTTGGAAATTGATGAATTTTTGTGGAAGCATGTATAACATGTATTATATTTGATTCATATCAAAACGTTCGAGAACGACTCCCGAAGGACCAACCGAAGGCCCTTGAGGAGAACCCTTGCATTTTGGGGTCAAAGACTGCCTAAGGCAGTGTCCACCAATGGTACAACCCACGATCCTTGTCCAATCGACAGGGAGTGGAATGCTTCCGTCGATGAAAAATTAGCCAAATTTTTGTAAGTCTGCAAATTGAAAGTCTCTGAACTTATTGACGAGTGTGCATCACGGAGATGAATAATGCCCGTCGATGGACACACGATCTGTCGATTGGTCTCGTCAGTGGAGCCACTATTTTGCTCCACATTTTAATTTAATTCATTTAATTAGTTGGATTAGTTAGGAGATTAATTAGGGGTTAGTGGATTTCTAATTAATTTTATTAAAAACCTATAAAAGACCCTAACGTAATTAGACTAACCTAAGCTCTCA
The DNA here is from genome assembly GCA_027704785.1 of Solanum chmielewskii. Taxonomy (NCBI): domain Eukaryota; kingdom Viridiplantae; phylum Streptophyta; class Magnoliopsida; order Solanales; family Solanaceae; genus Solanum; species Solanum chmielewskii. The sequence continues at coordinate 15,987,148 of JAKWIX010000329.1, forward strand.
TAATTCACAAACGCAAACTCTCTTCCTTCCCTCTTCTTTATCTCCCAAGTTGAAAAACACCATAGAAGGTCTAATTCAAAGAGTTTCTAGGTCTGAATTAACAAAGGTTTCTCCATCAATCTTCATCAAACAATAAGTTATGAGATTCCCTTCACCTTTGGGACTTCATTCCCAAAAGGGTTCCATCGAATTGATTTCAAAAGTATGAAATTCAAGTGGGTCTTTTCCAATCTCGAAATTGATCTTATGAATTGTTTTTATTATGATTTGTTTTAAATATTATCATTATATTATAATAATTCTTTATGGATTGGTTTAGTTTGTAGAAGTTTATATTTTCTCCTTAACCCTAGGTTGTGATCTTTATGTAAATTGTCTAGTGTTTGTTCAGTTGACTTGGTTATTAGTTGAATTTCTATCCTATGGTGGTATTGTATAAATTATTAATACATTAAAATGAATTTTAATCCTATCATGCTAGTTCTTGAGTAATTAATCAAGATTGTGACTTTGACATAAGTCTGTTATCTTAAGTTATTTACAAGTGATGTATTGTATTGTAGTTATTCATTTGGCTTTATATTCATGTTGGTTATTGATGTGTGATGATATTACACCTTGGGTTGATTTAAGGGATGGTGGTAATACATTGACGATGGATTATGAAGGAGACTTGGTAAGTCTGTTATTCTTATTCTTTACTCCAATTGCGGAAAATTGTGATTTGAGTGATGAATTTGCACTAAAGTATACCTTGTATCAGGATTGATATGATGTTTAATTGAAATTTCTTGACTATGGTTTGCGAGGTGTTGGGTAATGTGCAAATGTTAAAAAGATGGTGAATAACTACCAATTTGCCTTATCATGATGTGATTATGTAAATATGCTTACCTAACCTATAGTAATTGTAATGAAAGGACTATAGTGATGCTATTCTTATTAGTCTATGATGATGATGATTATACAAGGATAGACCCTATGACCTAAATTAAGCAATGATTATTAATAAAGATATTAAAGACATTTCAAAAAGGGACTTAGCTTAGCACCGAGTGAACTTGACAATGGGAGGTATTGACTTTTCATAGAGGAAGATTCACTTTGTAATTCCACATGAGATGTTGACTCTACTGTGAGGGATACTCATCCGATGGATTCCAATGAGATGAGGCTACAATTTCCAAGTAGCATGTAGAGTGTTGATACATATCTCTTATTTTTGAACTATGTTGCCCCCATAGGAAGACTAGCTAGTGGATACATCAAGAAAGCTATGTTTATGTTTGGTTTTACTTTGGCCTGTAAACCACCTTCCATCGGTGTAAGTTTTTACAACACTGGATTCCACACTTAGCTCTTGTGGTGTATGTCGGTAAAGGCAAGTGTTTAATAAACTAAAATAAAATAAGGAAGAACAAACAAACTAAGGTGACTTAAGTAGTTTGACTTATCTTAGGTAGGGGTATGGGACTCTACCTATGCCTTTTACTAGTTTGCCTTGAAGGAATCTTTAGAAGGTTGTTCTTAGATATGAATATGATTATAATCGTACATGATATGTATATAATGATCTTGCACATTGATTGTGTCTTATAATGTTGAATTCACTTATGGTTACCTGTTTGGTATCTATTTCTAAATTATGATGATATTACTCTTAAATGGTATGTTATGTGAAGTTTGATATTAGTCATGGTTCTTATTGTGTTTGCCTAATTGAGGAACTTTATGGGGTTGTGCTTGGTCATTGCACTAGTTGACTTAATGAGGGTTCATGGGTAATTGTTTTGCTTTGGTTATGTTGTAATGAACTCTTATATATGCTTGTGGCTATTATGAATTAATGATAGAGTTGCTATGACTATGTGTTCAATTATATGATATGCATGTTTACTTGACTAGACTTAGCATTGTTGGTCTTGCGATTTACATGCTCATGACTTAATGAATATATCTTAATGATTAGTATGGTCTTCTTGATTGTGCATAAGGCTTTATAAAGTAAACAACATACTTTAATGATGTTTCCCTTTTTAGCCTTATTTCATGATATGTGTGCATATGGTCTCATACTTAATACATGTGGTGTACTAATCCCATTCTCTCCCTTTTCCCCAACATTTTGGGATCCGGTCGTTGAAGGTCTCTTCAGACGAATTTTAAGGATCACTTCGAATTCTCATTCATCTAAGTTGGGTAGGTCCTCACTTTCTTAGGGCAATGCCAATATCAAGCTTATGAAGTTGATCTAGTTTTAAGACACTTATGTTCATTCCTTTTCAATTGACTACTAAACATTGTATAGCCTATATGTGGCTTTATTACATTGATTTATAGGCTAAGCCCAAATTGTTATACTCGTGTTAGAAGGTTATGAGATGACACATCCATATGAGACTATGTTATATCTTATATATCTATGAGCAATAAAATTAGAATACTATATAATCTTCCTATACGAAAGGTCTATGTGTACTCAATATAAATATTATGTGTATGTAGAGGTGTATGTAAACGTCAATGTAGAAGTAATGAAAATTTTTTAGATTTTCTCACCTATAAATGTAATGATGTAAGATAAGAGGTCAGTCTTAGTCCTCAAAGAGGACGACGATGCCGGTTACATCTAGGGGATGCTCCCTAGATGTGACAAGAATGTTTCTTATGAGTTGAGATTACCAAGTGATTTGGCCTGGTTCATCGATATTTCATGTATCGGTGCTTAAAAATGTATAGGTGACACGATGTCTATATTATACCTATTGAATGGTTAGGGGTGAATTTGAACCTTTCTTATGAAGAGGTTCCCATTGAGATCCCAGATCGTCATATCCAAAACTTGAGGAACAAAGAGGTTGTCTTGTCCTTGTAAAGGTCCTATGGAGAAACCATCTTGTCGAGCGTGCATCATGGAATGTCGAGGCTGACATGAAGTCCTGTTATCCTAATTTTTTCCCCTTACTCCTAGTCAAAGTTAAGGTTAGTAGTTTCTCTTAAAATGAAATTATGAATAATGTGTGCTCATATTTTTGTAAAGGTTTTTGCTAAAATGAGTTTGAATAAAAATACTAGCTTGCTTAACTTGCATTCATATGTTATTTGTGTAAAGTTACCTTCATGAAGTGGTAATGATCATGTTTAATATTTCTTGAAAGAAGAATTTCATTGGTAACTTTTGATGTTCATGCTAATCTTATGTCGATATTGATAATGTCGTTCATCATTATGTTATGTGAAATATTGAGCTCTTCTACGTGCTAAATTATGAATGAAGTTGCTATGTGTAATATCATGTTTATGTGTTCAATGGAGTTTTGAAATAATCCTACGAGTTGTGACTCATGATGATTTTATGATGTTTTTGTTTGTTGGGCTGCTAATATTGAGCCTCTTTCTCTCCCTATAATAGATTTGGGTGTCACACGGGGAAGATTGTTTCTAAGGGGAAATAATGTAACACTCCAGAAGTCCATGACTTAGTATAGAGCCTCACTAGATGGAACTACTCCTTACAACAGTGTTTCAAAGATTAAATAAAGGTAATGAACTCTATTAGGAAGTGTTAGAGTCAAAATATCAAAAAATGGTCGTGATGTCCGGAGATTTGTGAAAGAGGAGCTAGTGTGCCTTCATGTGTTTCGAAGGGTTGTAAGGGGCGTAATTAAGTCAAGTATGGTAGAAATTTTAAAAATATATATAAAAGTGTGTTTAGGGTCGAAATGTCCGGGTACGACTCCCCAAGGACCATCCTAGAGGTCCTTGAAGAGGACCCTAAAATTTGACACTAAAAATTGTCATTTGAAAGTGGCCATTGACCAACGAAACGACGAGCCGTCGATGGGTCAACAGCCCGTTGATGAATCTCTTTGGTTCATACTTAGACATATTTCAAAAATGACCTAAAAGCATGTCTCTGAACCAAACTATGAATGACTAGGGCGATCCAGGGTTTGGACTACGCCCCATCGATGTAGAGTCGTCGTTTGGTCTTTGACTTCATTGTCCAAATACAGTTGATCTTTGTTTAATTATTTAATTAATTAATTAGGGTTAAGGGGTGGTTAACTCAGTTATTTGGGGACTATAAAAGAGTTAGACTTCATTAAGCTAAGTCAACACCTCATTATTTCCCAAACCCAAATCACTCTCTACTTTCTCTCACTACCCAAGGACCCCCATTGAAGACCAAGGTCCAAGCATCATTTGGGATTGAAAATTTAAATTGTATTCCATCATCATTGAATGATTGTTAAGGTATTGAAGTTATTTACTCTTGGGATCTCTTTCCCTAAGAAGCTCTTCACAATTAGTTTCCAAAGATATGTAGAATCTTTGTTTTCATGCAATTTTGTGGGTTACCTTTTAAATTTATTTATTATTGTATTGTATTGTATTGTATTGATTAATATTTATAGATTATGATTGTTTATTGGTTAATTATTTTAATTAATTAGAATTTGACCTTTTTATCAAGATCAATGATTATCACTTTTCGCTAGCCCTTATTATTAATTAAGTCAATTAGTGGTTAGGAATGATGAAATTAATTTAGTTCTTGTACAATTTACTATTATAGGATGATTTTCGGTGAATTGATGGATAAATATTGTGAGATTGATGATGAAGTCTTGAAGGAGGTTTTGGAAGCTATTGGTAAGACTTTTATGATAATGAGTTCTCTCTACTTCAATAATGATGGTTTATTCTTGATGGTGATGTTCAATTGAAGTATGAATATGTGAATAGAATAGGAAGATGATGATACGATGAATATGATGTCATGTTATGGATAAGTTGAATTGTTAGATCTTGATAGAGGTATGATCATTCAAGGTTGAATGTGATTCTCTTGTGTGACTTATTATGATATGATTATGATTTGATGATCTCACTAATTGATGGGTTGTGACAAAAGAAAGTTCTCATTCTAAACGTAAAGAGTTAATGACATGATTATACAAAGGGTAAGTCTCCTATGGTCTATATTTATATTTGTTAATTAACAAAGGATTAAATACATTTCAAAAAATGACTTTAGCTTAGCACTGAGCGAACTTGATATAAGAGGTGTTACTTCCAAATGAGGGAAGGTAGGTTCACACTGATTCCGATGAGATTGAGACTACCATCTAATGTGCATACATGAGTTTCTAGTAAATCTCCTAGCTCCTTAACTAAGTGCCAACATAGGAAAACTAGCTAGTGGATCCTTCTTAAATTTTATGTTCATTTTATGGTTTTACCTTGGAAAGTAGAGCACATTCTTTCGGTGTAGAGTTTCATGACACCGGATTCCATGTTTATCTCACTTGGTCTAAGGTCGTTTAAGGCTATTATTTTCGAAAATAAAATTAATAAATTAAAGTAATAAAGATGGAAACTAAATAGGGTGACTTAAGGGGTTCTACTTAGTATAGGTAAGGGTATGGGACTTTACCTATGAATTTCACAAGTTGATATTTAGTGGAGTCCTAGGAGGATATTCTTATATGCTTATGTTGTGAGTGAAATGCATAATATTTACTTTATATGATGTTTAATTCATTTTATGAACATGATATTGGTCTTAAATTGCTATATATAATGATGACTATGCATTATGTGAGGTTATGTGAATTATCGACATTTCTTATGGTCTCTTTTCTAGCTTACTTGATTATGTGGGGTTATGGGACTTCATATGAGCCTTACACTTGTAGTCTTGGGTTGGGCTTTGTGAGTAAGGTTCTTGTAAGTTTTGATGATATGAACTATATGATATGAAATGTTGGTAAGGATTTATGATGTTTTTTGTCTTGTGTTAGATAGGTACATGTCTTATGATGTGATGATCATTGACTTGTATAAGCTCTTATATGTGCATAAATGTCTTTCAAAGTGACTTAGCATGGTTTTGAAAAAAAATTCCCTTTGTGCATGATTTCAAATGTTCTTCTTGCATATGTTTCCATACTTGGTACATGTGGTTTGTTGTGACAACCCAAAAAAATCTACGCTAAGTAAAGCCTAAACGTGCATTGAATGCCTAGGTTAGACCGGGTTCACACGGATTTGATGCGCGTGAAACCAGATCTCTGAACCTATGCTCCAGCCAAGACAACCAACTTGGTGAGTTCGTTGAGCTAGGCAGGGTTGGTTCAAGCCATGTAGTGTACCCGAATACTAGGATTCACCCAGATGAGTCTTAATTGGACTTAGAGGGTTAGTCCTAGGTTTTAAGGGTTCTGGGGTATAAATGTTTTTTGGGGCTAGGTGTAGTATAGTAATTACCCTAGGCTGATATTTAATTAATTAAATAAAGTTGTTAATTAGTAAAATAAGTCAAATCTCAATGGTCAAACCCAAGATTGACCCTACCTCCACACTCGGTTTTGAGCCGAGTTAGAGGCAATAAGGGGCACGAATGAGTAGATTAAAAAATTAGAGAAAATAAGGAGGGGCATTATAATAACATAATATATATTTTATAATCTGATTTTACAATTTTAATTGTGTTGAATAAGTCAACAACAATTCCCACAAAAGGCGCGCATGACTCTCACTAGGAGTGTGCTTCATTCCCACTCTTAATTCTTCATATAAATCCTAAAAACAATTTCAGCTTTATCTGACAATTCAAAAACAGAAAATAAACATATATTAACTGTTATAAAAGTATTCTTGGCTGCATCAATAAAAAACAAAAGGAAGAATTCGTACGCCTAAGTGTTTCAAGTAAAGAACTTCACTTGGGAACAAGAATAAAAGCTCATAAGAAAGGTTTGTGTGTGGGTGGAAACGTGTGGTTGTGGCTGGTTGTAAAGGCTGAAATGGTATGGGTTTTCTTTTCTCTTGGTCTCTTTCCCAAGATTCCCCTTAAGTTTCAGTTTACATCCAACTGAAAACTGGATTGTTCCCCGTTTCATACCCGTTCATTAGATCCTATGAACGAATTGATGCATGCGTTGATATGACTACTGGTAGATGATTTTAGGAATGATTGTAGTTGTGTGAAATGTATATTACAAGTTGTTTATGATTTGTTATGTACGTCTGAATGTTGAAGGTCATATGTGCACAAAACATGTCTTTTTCTGTAATTGTATTGTTATTGTTAACTTGAAGAAAATGGTGAATCATGCGTTATGCAATGTTGTGTGTTTAACATGCAAAATCAATCGTGATGTTCATTAATAAGAAAGTTAAAGTAAAGTCCTTAATGAATTGATCAAAAGCATATGTAAAACTATGAGTTAAACATCTAGGCTAAATGTAAGAAAGTTCATTAAAACATTATGTTAAATGAACATGGTTTCGGCTAGTCACTAATACATATGAAGAGGAGTAGTTTCTGCCTTTTAGAATGAATCTCGTAACCTTGAAATAAAAGAAAAGAAAATAGGGTGAGAGAGGGGATTCGAACTTGGGCAGATTGAAAGAAGCTTTAGATTTAAAGAAAAAAAGAATATAATAAGGGAGGGGGTATTCGAAATCGGCTCCTTGGCCAAGGGTGTGCGATACATAAATCTCAGAACAAACTAAAATAATAAAATTGAGACAACCGGTATTCGATCCTTGATCCTCTTGGCCAAAATAATTGAAGTCACCTAGAACTCTAAATATTTTTTAAAAAAAATCAAGTGCTTCCCAAGGGATTCGAACATGGGTCACCTGACTTAAATTGTGAGACACACTAAAATGAAATGGAATGCAGCCACTAGGGATCGAACTTGGGTCCCTTGGATAAATGTGTAAAATGTATAAGTCTTACACAACATATACTTAGATTGTCATGAAACACTTATTCAATTATGAGTAACCCGAAATGGGCAAGACCATGAGTTAGTGGTAAGATTAATAAATGATCATTCTGGTAATGAGGGTAGTAATTATATTATACTATGATGCTAATGAGAATAGTGCCAACATGATAAGTGGCTAAGATGAATGGTGAGACAAGTCTCAACCAAGACTATGTAAATGTCACAAAAAAGTACTCAACTTAGAGAGTGTAGAACATTAAGAGACAAATCTCAATCACATTCTATATGTAAGTGTAAGAAAAATTCACACTTAATACGTAAAGAAGAGATGAGAAATAATATAATGAGCTATAAATACCTCATGCTAAGAAACAAGCTTTAATGATGTATGAGTCGAATGCAAATAGAAACTTTAAACTAAGCACCGATATGCTAGCTCTGAGTGGCGATGCCTTACTTCGAGAAGGGCGGAGGTTCACATAAATCTCATGGGATGAGACTGTCCACAAAGGTGGGTATGGGTCTCCTGAAATCTCCTAGTCTTTGAACTATGTTGCAAACATAGGGAACTAGCTTTGTTCGAACCCATGAAGATAGCATGTTTTGGTTTCACTTTGGCCAGTGACTCCACCTATTTTTGGTCTTGGGGAGACACCAGATTTCATGATGCTCACATGATATATGTCAGTTAAGGTTGAAGTACCTCAAAATATGAAAGATAATTAAATTAATGATACCAAAGCTGTTTGTGCAAGACAATCAGGAGGTGATACCTGACTCAAGTACTGACATTAGGTCATTCTTGAACATTGCACTTCATGGTCCTGATGAGAGTCTTAAACTTTATCCTAGATATAGCTGGTGTTTACATTAGTCTATGAATGAATGAAATAAATAATGTGAAGTACAAATGAACAAATGAAGCAATCTCTGTGTTTGCTAAAGGAGACCCTAGGATTGAGATCCCATATGTTGGGCCCTGACTTGAGATGTCTTAATGCTATGTTCATTATTCCAAGGTCTCATGGATATGAAATGTATCCTATATGAAATCGGAAATGTATATTATGTTAAATTCTGTGTGTATGATATGTGACATATTTATGGTATGACCTTTCTATTACGAAATTTTCAAAGTCAAGAGAGTTGACCTTCTAAGAAAGCATGTTGCTTAGGATGATCCATTCTAGTTCACGCATTACTGTTATGTGTTGTTAAATGTACCCATACTTAGTATTTACTAATTCCATACAATGTTACTATTTAGGTGCAGACTCAGGTGGACGTTGAGGGTATCATTGCTATTGTTCGGACTCATAGATTTCATTTGGACATCGCAGGTCCTCATGCTTTCTAGGATGCCTTACTTTATATTTCTTGCTTAATAGTAGGTTTGAACTAGTGGGGTAGGTTCCACTAGTGTTTCTTACTTATTTTATTCAGACGCTTGTAATGATGCCATTTTTGCATGCATTACTTATGATATGAAATTCCATTTCTTTCAAGTTCCATGATGTTATAATTAGATGGTTTATGTATGAGCAATGAACTTCCTTAAAGATATGAGTTTATATGAAGTCTATGTATACTTCAACTATAAATAAAAAATTTCAAATTTTCCGCTGAAATAAACATTATGACTGTGATGAATTCAAGAAGAGGCTTGTCTGCGACCTCTGAGAGGTCAACAATGTCGGTTGGGGTTCAGATTCCAGAATCTATGTAAACTTCCTATAGGATAAACGAGAATTCTAAGTATAATTCACTATGTAAAAGTTATAAATTTTCAGCACTTTCTCTACCTATGATATGCAATGATGTATGCTTAGGGCTAGTCTAAGGCCTCTTCGAGGACGAAGACGCTGGTTTCATATAGGGAGTGCTTCCCGGTCATGATAGGAAGTATCCATAACCCTAACCCTAATCTTTGGATTATGTGAATTGATCGGTAGAGTTAATGAAATTAAGGGTGATAATGTAGAATTGGTTATTTTATGATGAGGATAATGGGTTGATGGGTATTTATAATGAATTTGGAATTGAGTGTTGGATAGATTACATCGAGGCCATTCGTCAGACCTCCAAGGTCATGAAATAGTATGGTTATTATGCTATTGTTTGCTTATTCTTGGTAATGTTTGTTAATTGAAATACTAATGATGAAGTTATTTGAAGGTATGATCATGTAATGAATGCGATTAATTGTGAGATGATGATAGGTGTTTTACTATTTCGAATTTGAGGTAATTATCATGTACATCTTATGACTATGTTATGAAGTAATGATCTCACATGATGTTGGTTTTGATAAAAGGAAATTTCATCACATAACCTATGAGTTGTACATGTTATATAAGAGTTTAATCCCCTAGGGCCTATCCTATGAATTAATGTTTAAAAAGACTTATAATTTCTTTAAAAAGGGAAGTTAGCTTAGCACTAAGATAACTTGACAATGAGAGGTGTTCCTTTACAAAGAAAGGGAGGTTCACTCGATGTTCTCGTTAGGTGGAAACTACAATGTGAATTAGCATAAAGAGGGGTTCTAGTAACAATTTCCTAGTTCCTTAACTTCGTACATGTATCATACCTAGTGGATCCACCTATATGCTACAATAATGTATATGTCCTAACTTCGCAAGTAGGTTGCCCTTCTTTCGGTATGAGGGGATGACATCGAATTCCATATTTAGCTCACATGGTCTATTATCGGTTATGGCTAATTTTTCCAAAAGTTAAAATTGATGAATGAGAGTAAGAATAGGAACACAAACTAGGTCTACTTAAGGGGTTTTACTTAGTGTAGCTAAGGGTATGGGACTTTACCTAGACATTGCGCAAGTTGACCTTGAGGGGAGCTCTAGGATGGGTTCTTTATATATGAATGATGTATATGCATATGATGTAGGTCTTATATGATGTTGGTTTTATTTGATATACATGATATATTTGTCTAAATTATTGCGTATGATGTTTGCTACACTTTTTATGATATTATATGAGGTAAAGGCAATGCTTATGATCTCTTTTCTAGTTTACTTGGTTCATCAGGGGTAATGGAGATTCACATATACATTACACTAGTGGACATGCATTGGTGTTATATGTAAGGTCTTGTGATGTATTGATGAAATGAACTCTAAAACATGAAATATTGATTATGGCTTTGTTATAATGTCACTCTTGAACATGAATATTGATATGTTTTATTATTGTGCTTGTATGGACTTGTATATGTTCTTGGAATGTGAATAAAAGGCTTTCAAAGTAGACTTAACATGCTTATACTTACCCTTTGTGCATGTCTTAAAATCGGTTATTTTCATATATCCATGCTTAGTACATGTGGTTTTTACTACTCCATATTTCTTCTATTTCTACAAATATGTAGATTCGGACTGTTGAGGTGCTTAAGGTCGTTTTCAAAGAAGACTTGGATGGTTCCCAAGTTGATGGTGAGTACTAAAGTGTGAGGAAGCCCATGACTCTATCTTTGCTATTGATAGTAAAGACTATGTTCTATCTTCCTAAATTATAGAACTATGATTTTATTCTCTTATAAAACAGTTTGTAATGATGTAAGCGCTAAGTCCCAACTTCTGTATTCCTATAATTAAATGGTTATGTGAGACGGGTATCACTTTATTTCCATATGTAAATGAATATGATTTTCAAAAAGTTTTCAAATTTTCCTCATTTTTATTTTACCTATGATATGCAATGAAGTATTGTAAGGGCTTGTCTAAGACCTTTTCAAAGACGAAGGGGGTTCTCCCTAGTGGCGACAAACTTGGTATTAGTTTATAAGGTTGAATAATCTTAGAAATGATGTCTTACAAAACAACGTCTACATAGAGTCTTGTTGATGATTCTGAAGCGCCCCACTCTTATGAATGAGAGGCTATGTGATGCTTAGGAAATTTTCACTTCTTTGGTATTCTTAAGTCATGCCTCAAGAGTCATTTCTCTATGTGTCCTTTTATTATAATCCTTTTCTTGTGGTTATAGGCTATGAATACTAGAAGGGCAGCCGTAAGAAGGGTTGAAGAGGAGATTTCCAATGCGGAGTTCCTCAAAAAACTACCAAGTTCCTTCTCAAGAACAAGTTTCTCTAGGTGGACAAGCTCCGGTAAATCCTTCGATCATGTCGTACGGAAAAAAAAAGAGGCTTTTGTAGAATTTACTAATGTCATGGCTACTAATGCTCAAGTAGTAACTAGTTCAGCTCAAGCTATGATGTCTCAAAAAAACAGGGAAGTTTCTCCCAGTTTGAATCAAAATGCTAGTACTATGGCTTCTCATTTGAGATACTTCATAAGGATTAATCTGCCCATGTTATTTTGATCTAAGGTAAATGAAGATCCTCAATACTTTCTTTTAAGGTGTGTTAGATCTTATATGCTATGGGGTGAGTTGTAATGAGAAGTCCGAACTAGCCGCTTATCAATTCAAAGATGTGTCTCAAACTTGGTACACTCAATGGAAAGACAATAGGGCTTTGATAGAGGGTCCTATATGTGGGGAAGTCATTAGGAGGGAATTTCACAATATGTTATTCCCAAGGGAGAAATTAGAGGTAAAAGTTGAAGAGTTCATCCACCTTCATCAAGGAGGTATGAGTGTACAATAATACTATTTAAAATTCATCAAGTTGTCCAAGTATGCTTTTTATTTTGTGTCTAATCCTAGGATTAAATGAGTCATTTTGTGATGGGTGTGTGGGATGATCTTGTGGAAGAATGTCGGGCCACAATGATTCATGACAACATGGACATTTCTCGTTTGATGGTGCATGCTCAAAATGTTGGGGAGAGTACGCTCAAAAGGAATACTAGGGAGTTCAAAAGGGAAAGGCCCGATGATGGAGGTACATATAAGGGTAAGTTTGAGATCCAAGACAAACAAAATTTTTAAAATATGGTGCCTAACCATAAACCTAAAGCGTTAAAAGATGGTGGTTCACACGGTTAGAACCCTTGTTCAGCCAAATATGATGATAATCATGTGGGTAAATGTATTATAGGTATGGATACTTGTATTGGTTGTGGAAAGAGTGGTCACATAGTGAGGGATTGTCTCATGGACAAGGCTCAAGTTAATGAGAGTTATAAACAACGGTCCAAGTTCTGATGCTCCTGAGAAGAACCGCTTCTATACTCTCAAACCTAGGGGTGATCAAGAGGTTCTCCCGATGTTGTTACAAATATGTTGAAAGTATTTTCAATTAACATTTATGCATTGTTAGACCCCGGTGTAACTTTGTCTTTTCTAACTCTTTTTTTTCTATGAAGTTGGATGTGCTCCCTGATGTCTTAGTTGAACCTTTTTAGGTTTCTACCCCGGCGGGTGACTCTTTTTTTTCTAAAAGAGTCTATAGGAGTTGTCCCATACTATTGTCATATAGTGTTACATTGGTTGATTTGGTAGAACGTAATATATTGAACTTTAATGTCATATTACGGATTGGTTGGTTGCATGCTTGTTTAGCTTCAATTGATTGTAAAACAAAGGTTATTAAATTCCAATTTCCTAATGAACTTGTTCTAGAATGTAAGGGGGAAACACAATCCCTATATGTAAAATTTATTACATGTCTAAAGCCTGTAAGATGATTTCTAAAGGATGTCTCTATTTTGTTGTGAGGGTTAAGTACCTTGAGTCCAAGGGTCCTCCATTTGAGTCGGTCCCTGTAGTGGAGGATTTTCCGGAGTCTTCACTGATGATTTACCCAAAATTCCTCTCAAATGGGACATAAATTTTTGCATAGATTTTATGTCTGATACTAAACCCATTTACATTACTCCTTATTGGATGGCTCCGTTCGAGTTGAAAGAATTGAAGTCTCAACTCAAGGATTTTCTAGACAAAGGTTTTATACAACAAAGCATATCCCCATGGGGGCTTTTGTATTATGTGTTCAAAAGAAAGATCGAGTCTTTCCAAATGTGTATTGACTACCGACAATTGAATAATGTCACTATAAAGAATAAGAGTCCTCTCCGTAGGATTGATAATTTGTTTGATCAACTTCAAGGTTTGAGTTACTTTTCGAAGTATCACTAACATAGTGTGAGAGGTGTTTCCATTCCTAAGACGGCTTTCGAACTAGGTATGGTCATTACGAGTTTCTAGTCATGTCCTTTCGTCTAACTAATGTCCCAGCGGCTTTCATAGACATTATGAATACGAGTTCCTTAATTATCTAATTCATTTGCAATTGTCTTTATTTCTAATATCTTGGAATGTTCTAAGAGTGAGGATGAAAACATGTGTCATTTGAAGATAGTATTGCATGTCCTCAAGGAACATCAACTCTCTACTAAAAATAGTAAGTGTGAATTTTTGTTGAGATCGGTTTCTTATCTCGGTTACATTGTTTCAAGTGAGGGAGTAAAAAGTATAGGTCGATCCAAAGAAATGGAAGTGGTTAAGAATTATCCGAGACCTTTGACTCCAACCAATATTCAATGCTTCTTGGGTTTACTCGGGTATTATATGATATTTATTGATGGGATTCCATCTATCGCTTCTCCCTTGATAACCCTGACCCAAATGAAAGTTAAGTTGAATGGTATGAATAATGTGAAAAAGGTTTCCAAATGTTGAAAGATAATCTTACCTCCGCTCCAAATTTGACCCTATCGGAGGGTATCAAAAGGTTTGTTGTGTATTGTGAGGCTGCTTGAGTAGGTTTGGGTTGTGTCATCATGAAAAAATTGTATGGTGATAGTATATGCCTCTAGACAACTCAAGGTGCATGAGAAGAACAATCCAACTCATTATCTTTAACTTGCGGTCATTGTATTTACTTTAAAGATATGAAGACACTATTTATATGGGGTGCATGTGGATGTGTTCACCGACCATAAGAGTCTTCAATATGGGTTTAATCAAAAGGAGTTAAATATACGAAAAAAAAATGGTTAGAAATCCTAATGGGCTATGATATGAGTGTCCTTTACAACCCCGACAAGCCAATGCGATTGCGCATGCTCTAACTCGGATGCCAATGCCTAGCGTAGTCCATGTTCCGGATGGTTAGAAAGAGTTAGCGAAATAGGTACATATATTGGCTCCATTGGGTGATCAGTTAGAAGTTAGAAGATTCTCCAAAAGGAGGCTCCATGGTACATCATAATTTCGAATATCTTTAGTGGTGGAGGTGAAATCGAAGAAGCACCTTGATCCTCTATTGATGGAGTTGAAGGAATCAATTCTTAGTAAGTTCAATGAAGTATTCTCCCGAGGGGGTATGGGGTACCTAGGTACCAAGGTAGGTTGTGTGTGCTGGATGTTGATGACCTAAGAAGAAAAACTTTAAATGAGACTAATGGTTCCCGATATTCCATTCATCCGGGTGCCACCAAAATGTATCGTGATATAAAAGAGGTCTATCGGTGGATTGGTTAAAGAAGGATATAGCGGATTTGTGGCCAAATTTTTATATGGTCAACAAGTCAAGGCACAACATCAAAGACTTGGAGGGTTAATCAAGATATAACTATTCCTACTTTGTAGTGGGAATAATTCAATATGGATTTCATAGTGGGTTTGCCTTGTACATGTAGGCAAAATGATTCCTTATGAGTTATTGTTGATAAGTTGAAAAAATCAGGCCACTTTATTCCAGTCAAAACAAGTTACTCAGCAGAAGTTTATGCTAGGTTGTACCTTAATGAGATTGTGAGTTTGCATGAGATTCCTTTATACATCATTTTGGATGGAGGTTCCCAAGTCACTTCTCACTTTTGAATGAAATTTCAAAAAGTCTAGGTACTAAAGTTAACTTAGTACCTCTTTACCACCCCCACCCCCTAAATGGATGGCCAAGCGGAACACACCATCCAAACTTAGAAGACATGTTGAGAGTGTGTATCACTTACTTCAAGGGTAATCGGAATGACCACCTGATAAAATTATATTACAATAATAACTACCATTCGAGTATCACTATGGAAAAATTTAAAGAACTCTATGGTAGGAGGTGTCGTCTTCGGTTGGTGAAAATAAACTTCTTGGCCTCGAGATATTCTATGAGTCCATGGAAAAAGTTTGAATGATAAGGTATGGGTTGAGAACAGTCTATAGTCGGGAAAAGTATTATGCCGACAATATAAGGAGATACCTAGAGTTTGAAATAGGTGATTGGGTCTGCTTGAAGATTTCACCCATGAAAGGGGTCATCAGGTTTGGTAAAGTGAGAAAACATAGTCCCACTATGTTGGCCCTTGTGAGATATTGAAGCGAGTCGGGAAAGTTGCTTATGAGTTGAAGTTACCAAGTGAATTAGCCCCGGTTCCCCCGGTCTTTTATGCCTCTATGCTCAAGAAATATATAGGCGACAGGTGTCTATTTTCCTGGTAGAAGGCTTAGGGATGAAGGAGAACCTTGCTTGTGAAGAGGTTCCGGTTGAGATCTTAGATTATCAAGTCAAGAAATTAAGGATTAAAGAGGTTTCCTCCATAAAATTCCTATGAAGAAACAATCTAGTTGAGGGTGCAATATGGGACACCGAGGCCGACATATAATCCAACTATTCTCATCTTTTTCCCCTTACTCCTAGCGAAGATTATCGTTAGTAGATTCTTTTAAAATAAAGTTAATGATAAAGTTGTACTTAACTTTTTTTCTATGTATGAGCATGTCCTTATAATTGTTCATGTGTAAACTTAATTGTAACGAACCGAAAGTACCCCCTAGGAAAAAAAAAGCACCCCTAGGTTAGAACAAATGCGTACTTTACCTTTCGGATGTCTTGTACAGGCCTTAGCTATCATTCATTACATAAGAAACGAAAAGTAGTGAGGAGTTACAATATTTCACGAATAAATTAATAAAGAAAAACATTTTTTTATAAAAGCTAAGGATTGATCTCGTCTTCACAAGCCAACTTAAAGACACGACATAAGTATATTCTGGACACGACTTTTACATTAATTGAAAATACATAACAACTATTAACGATAGAAACTAAGAAATAGAACTATGTCCTCAAATATACGAGGACATACCTATTCTTGAAAGGATATATTCCCAAACTTTGTCTTCTAAACTTCTTCTTGCCTCCTACCTATACTTAGGGCCCGTTTGGCCATAAATTTAACAAATAATATTTGGGAAAAATTTGGCAAATAATGTTTGTCCATACAATTTGTCATTATTTGGCAAATATTTTAGGCAAATATCCCAAATTTCCAAATACTAGTTTTTTCTAGTATTTGGGCCAAATATCATTATTTGGGATATTTTAAAAATTAAAATTTTACCCCAATCTTTTATCTTTTACAAAAACACCCTCTCTAGTATTTGTTTGTGTTGTATTACATCATTTTTTACGTGAACACCAAAATAGTGATGAAATATTTAGTGAATATTAAATAATGATATGATTGTTGATGAAAATTATTAAAAATTGGCTTTAAGTAACAAAGTCATGTACTTTATCTACTTCACGATGTATGGAATAATTCTTGTTGCACTCACTCAAAATTACCACATTACTTCAGTGTCATGGACATTATTTGTTATTGTTGTAACTAACATTCAATTGACTTGTAATACAAACTTTTAGTTAGTTTTGATAGTTTTTAAAACTTGTGTGTATAAATCATATTTTTTTAAAAAGGTGAAATATATTTCCCAAATTTTATGGCCAAACACATGGTGAAATTTCACCCAAATTTTCACTCAAATAATATTTGCCAAGAATATTTGGAAATCTATGGCCAAACGCTAGCTTAGAGTATAGAAAAATATGTGGTTAGTACAAAACAATGTACTAAGTATGGCATATGCAAAAACATGCGAAAAGGGACATTATAGTAAATAAGATTTCATGCCAAATAAGTATAACCGTCATGATTATATAGTTAAAATAATATAAGAATCATCATTTATCACATACAATAGAACTCTCATAATTTTAGAACCAAAAGATCAATTTACAATAAACTCAAGCACACTTTACAGTGAACACAGTGAAGCCTTATAGTTAACATTTCATCTGAAGCATAGTGAACTCGTTGCCCTTGAGGTTTCCCCTAACCAATTTATCCTAAGACTCCGTAAGGTAAGACAAGAAGGGATGGCCCATACATCCGCTTCAAGACACACCAAAGCGATCCTTAAGACTACCAACTGTAGGCTTACCTCATCCGAGAAACAAATCCACTCTCTTGGGTAGACATTTGAAATACATTCATACATTTAGGACTTCCTGTAAGTACCCTTCTCCTATAGGATTCATAAGTCCCACTAAGTGCAATGTAAGAGTAGCATCCCATACTACTACTCCCACTTAGAGCACCTTCAGGTTTCCCTTGGATTAAACACTCTAAATTTAGTCATTCATAACTTCATCACATAAAACTTAACCTTAACTTCCTTCTTTAACATTAGACCTTAAGTCATCTAACTTCATTTTCAATTCATGATAACTGTTTCATTTACATCATATAGAACAAACCAAGACCCCCCCCCCTTTTGGAAGGTCTACTAAGTGCAATGGATATATAGCGTCCCATACCACCACCTACCCTAAGTAGTACGTTCTTTTAGGAGACTTAGACCATACACATCATATAAACACACCAACACTCCCCTTTCATATGTTCTACTTATTGCAATGGATAGATAGCATCCCGTACCACCACCTACCCTAAGTAGTACATTCTTTTAGGAGACTTAGTTCATTCATTGTTTTGTGGGAGAATACCTTAACTGACATAGACCATGAGAGCTACACATGGAATCCCAATACTACCCTTATCAGATAAGGGTTTCCCCGCTTGCCTAGGATGGGGTTATTCTATTAGCTTTTACACGGATTTTCCAATAGCTACACCTATGTGGGTGCATAGTTAAGGGATAAGGAGATTTCTCCTAAGTGAATCATTCTCTACTAACAAGGAGTACTCATCTCAAGAGGTACATTAGAATACAACATCTCAACTCATGAAGTGCAACCACCCCTTCTTCATATCCTCTCGGTGCTAGGCTTAACTCACCCACTGAGTCTCAAACATTATTTATCATAGACTAAGAGATAGCAAATTAATACCACATCTCAACTACTGAAGGGTACTTATCCCTAGAGGTTACAGTGGAATACCACATCTTAACTCACGAAGCGTATCTAACCTCCAACTTATCTTAGAAATCTCTTGGGAATAAAGAGGTTGCTACTAAACACTCTATCTCAACGAACGAAGAGTTTTCACCCCAAACTTCCCTCTTTATTCACATTCTTTAACTTTATTCGTTCATTTATTCATTCATTCATTCAAAGTGTTAGTGGATGTGTACATGAGAGCATACTTTGCACATAATCACCATTCTCATTAACATTGAATTCTACACATGCTTACACCTTCATTAATCATTTCTCACTTAGTATCATGCTCAACATATACACATACTTCATTTAGGTATAATCTAAGCAAGACATACAATTCAAGCTTCATAATGCATATAATCATGAACCTCGTCATTATCACTTTATTTAACACCTTAGGCATTTAAATCCATACTTACAACACATACAAATATATATTCAAATACATCAAGTAAACACCTCCACCAAGAGGGTGGATTATACCACTCTAGAGCATTTCAGACTAAGAGATACAATATAACCAACTCACAATTCAACCAATATTTCACCACATATAACTACGTATTAAATATTTTGTAATAATATATCGCTTAGGGCAGTAGCTTAACCATAATAACAACATAAGGAAACAAAAGTTCATACCCTAATCAAACATGTTCATTTAACCAATTTCTTAAGCTAAAAGTAGGAAATATACATAGGCATGAGTTCATTAGGGTTTTCACATTAAAATCATCCATTAATACTAGAAACAACAGTAGAACACTTGAACATAAAGACCCGTGCTTAAAATCAAAACTAGGAGAAAATAGAGTTTGAAAACCCTTTTGAAATCTTTTAGAAATGACTCCATGAATGGAAGAGGGTTCAATAATAACTACTATGCCTAAAAGAGAATAAAACCCATGAATTTTGATGTAGAAACGTTCACAACCAGCCCTCCAAGTCCTTCCTTGAGTAGAAACTTCTATGGGGTTTGAGATTCTTTCTTGAGAGAGGGTTTTGGGTTTTAGGAAATGGAGTATAAAATTAGGTATTAGTGTTTGAACACTCTTTATATACATAAAATAACCTAATAATATTATGTGAATTTGCCAAACACCACAAGTCAAAACAGATTATTCACAGCTTTTGGCAAGCCAAACCACGACCACTCACTGACGGGTTGTTGCTCCATTGACACCCCTATGATGGGGTCCGTTGATTGTAGCTGAGTCTCTAACTGGTTAAGGATTTGCTAGCCTTGAAGGGACAGTCCACTCCCGAGGTTGAAGGGCCTTTGGTTGACCAACGGTCAATCCCTTGTGATCGTCGATGGTCACTGTCTTGCGGCGTCTTGCCTAATAGATGGGGTCCTCTTCTAGGGCCCCTCGTGGGTCCTAGGTAGGGTTGTACCCGGACTCTAAACCCCTATACATAGTCATACAGGTCTTAGGAAAATCCCACATCAAGTTTCATTGAAACGAACACGTAAAACTCACAATAACACAACAAGACACGCAAGCATTTTCTAAGACACATCTTCTGAATGTCATGGACGTTCTTGGATGTTTGACCTCCAAACGTCACCAAACTTCCCACGCTGCCTAAGGATATCATTGTAACTCATTTTAACACAAAACTAACTAACGAAATATTCACGAAGATCTATTTCACCTTGGTTCATTTTAGGGTATTACATGAATTTTCATGAAATGTGTTCTCATGGTTTACTTGCACTCATATGTAGTGTGTTATATTTTATTGTATGAGAATTGTAGTAATCATGTTGATGTGTTTTGATAAGAAATTTTGCATGTTAACTCTTTGATGTTCATTTTTAGCTCATATTGGAATGGATAAGATAATTGCTCCTTATGTGATATAAAAATGGTGAACTTTTATACGCCATAAATTGTGGATTTAGTTCCTATGTATTAAGCTATGATTATGAGTTAAAAGGAGTTGATAATTTGTCCTATGATATGTCACACATTAAATTGATTTTGTTGTTGGGATGATAGTATTGAGTCTCTTCAATTCTCTATAAAAGGATTAAGGTCTCATTCAGGGACTTGTATTCCTTAGGGGGAGGGGGGATAATGTAACGCCATGAATCTCTATGACCTAGTCTAGAGTCTCACCTAGTATCTAATCCTTTAAAATAGTGTTTTCAGGACTATATAAATGTAGTCAACTTTATTTATAATCATTAGATCCTAAACTTCAAGGGACGACCATGACGTCCGGAAACTAGAGAAATCAAACAAATAAACGTCCTTAGGTCTTGTGAAGGTTTGAGAATGTTGTATGAAGTATAAAACTTGTAAAAATACTTAAAAATATAAAATACTGTTTATAAGGTCAATACGTTCAGGTCTTACCCCCCAAGTACCACCCTAGGGGTTCTTGAGGAGGACCCGACTACTGGCCAACAATCTGACCAAGGCAGCAGACAGTTGTTCACTCATGAAACCACTCCGCATCGTGGACATGGTTAACAATAGATAAAAAGTTCTATCCTCTTCATGGACACGTCATGAACACTATTGTATAAAAAATTAATTTAGAAAATCTTGCAGGAACAGCTCCGCAACGCAGACTTGATCGCCGACGAAAAATCTGAAAATTGAATTCTAGTTTGACTTCACAAAATGGACAAATAAAGTTAGATTTATTTGGGGTATTTTAGGGAAGGGTTATATGTTCATATTAAATCATTTTTAAACAAAACTTACCCACCCAAATCAAATCCCAAAATTAAAATCCAAATCACTCTCACTTCTCTCTAAAATTATCTCTCTACCCAACCTCCATTTAAGACCATTGGAGCTTGAAGAAGAAGACCAATCTTCCAAGTTTTATACTCAAATTTGCGGCTAAATTCTTCATCAAGGTATGGATTCTTTCACTCTTTGGGTTCCTTTCCCCAATATATCCATTCAAAGGTGATTTTAAAATTACCCAAATTCAACGGTTTTCTCTACAATAAGTTTTTTTTCTAAATATGAAATTGTGGGTTAATTTTGACGAATTGTGATTACTTAGGGCTAATTAATTTTAAATTTGTGGAAAATTGATGTTTTATAATTGATATTTCATTTGATCTATGTTCTTCCCCCAATTTTCCCAAATTTTGGATCTTTCTTATAAATTGATTAGACGTGATGATTGTATCCATTGTTAGACTTGTGTTAATCATGTTATTTTATTTATGGACTGAATATTGTCATGTAATGCTAGGTTTTGATCTATTTCTTGAAATATCCATGAATGTCTGCCTAACCTAACCCTAATCTTCTGATTATGTGAATTGATGGCTAGAGATAATAAAATTAAGGGTGTTCATTTCTAATTGGTTATTGTATAATGAGGATAATAGATTGGTGGGTATTTATAATGAATTTTGAACTGAGTATTAGATGGAATGCATGGATTCCATTGGTAAGAACTCTAAGGTCATGATCTACCTAGTATGCTTATTATGATATTGTTGGCTTTTCCTTGGTAATTTTGGTTAATTGAAGTGTGAATGGTGAAGTTATTGTCATGACCCGCAAGTACACCCTAGAAGTTAGGGAATTCTTGAGTTGAAACATGGTATACTTTACCTCTTGGAGGACTTTTACAATCCCTTAGACCTCATTGCATATTGGCGAAATTATCAACGAATTTAAAACTCTTTCTTCAAAAACATAGTGCGGAATTCATATCATAAAACATCTAATATATGTCTGAAAAACCATGTACGACATCATGAATACAATAGTCTTGGGTCACGACCCATAAGTACCGATAAAAAACATAAAGACAACACAAATACTAAGTAAGGAAACTATTATACCAACATAAGATAGCTCAAAGGGTTAGTAAAGAATAGACATAATCATAAGTGATAAACACATGAGAATAACATCAACAACATAAGCATTATAAAGTATCGTAAATAATATAAGAGTACATACTTAACTCATTGTCCTTGATACTCAAATGAACTACTTCACAAGCCACCTCCAACTATACTTATGCAAGGCTAAGATAGCATCCCCTAATACTACCAAGTCTAAATACATCTCTTTGGTCATCCTTGATCATAATCCACTATCATAATTAAGACCTAAGTAATTCATAACATTTGATCACAATGCCCCTAGGACACCTCAAAACACACTTGTGTAGTGCATTTGAAGCATCCCATAATACATCACACTGTAAGCATATCATGAAATAACTGTAGCTTGGTTTATGTCATCATAGGAGCCATCTAGACCTACTTCATATTGACAAGGAAATATCATCTTGAGTCAATCATATCATTGAATGAAACTATAGAACTATCCAAGCTAAGCATACATCATGTAAGGGTAATGTCATAGGTAAATTCAAGTTATACTTGTGCAATGTATCGATGTCATCCCATACTACCACAAAATACCCCTCTAGACTATCCTACTCCAAGTGATTTTATCTTGCAACCTTGTTTATTAAGTTAAACATACTACCATAATAGACCTACTACCATGGAAAGCATCTCAACATACTAAAAAACTACTAAAGGAAGGATACAACCATCCTAACCATGCAACCAATCATGTAGATGAAAGCTAAACATAGGTGAGCATGAATCCTCAATATTAACCTACAATGAGAAGCTAATCTCAAGTTGTTCCGTGAAATACACCTTACATGAAAATCAAGATCCATTATGAGAGTATATAGTTTTCCCCTAAAGTTGACATGAAATGGTTTGGCCTAACCAAATCAAGCTAACATGATCAAGTATCCTTACAACACAAGACCAAGTTTAACATGATAGAGCTAACTTCCTCCATCCCAAGATATAATGAGACTCCTCACCTCAATATAACATGAGCACTTTAACTTAATCCTCCTTGAGATTTACTCTCCTAAGCTACCATTAAGACCTACCATATCAAGCCATTATGAGATCACCATCTCAAGCTATCACGAGAATTTACATCTAAATCTATCATGTCTTCGTATTATTTAACCATGTATACTAAAAATGAAGTGACTGTACAACTCATATTCAAGCTAATCTTTGTATACCATGTCACAACCGGAGAGCACCCCTTAGAAGCAACATGGCATACTTGACTTTTAAAAAGTCTTATACAAGCTCATAGTTATCATCCATCGTATTGTACTAGTATAACGGAAAATTTAAAACTTTTCATAGAACATCATATGATACAAACATCACTTCGTATATATGAAATATAAGTCATAATACATATTTAGACCCTCAGTCTTTTTGTTATCTTAGACTCAACAACCTTAGAATACTGTTACATTCTGAAAAATCATATGTCTAATGAAGATCCATTATGCCCTTAGGATAGCCAATTAGGGGTACATAGGCACCCCAATGCCCAATATTGAGAAATATTGGGAATAGTATAGAAAAAATTGCCATCGTATATTATTCAATTTTCTTTATACAAAAAAGAAACATACTTTTCGGGTTGTCATACCACAATCCAAGATTCATGTTCAATAAATGGACCTGCAAGGAAGACCCTAAGCTAAAATTCAATATTCAACAATATCAACCATCCCCCCACACAAGGTAAAAGGAATCCAAGTATCAAGCCTAGTACCATAGCACATGATCATTTAAAATAATCATGTAAACTAAGTAGTGCCCAAGGACATAGTGAGGGTCCTTGAGACAATAAGTAAACATTCCCAAATGAACAATAAATAATAGTTAGTTAGAAAAGTAAAAATTACCCATGTGCAAGCACATGTGCATGACATGTGAAGAAGGTGCCAAAAGAGGGGACCACCCTAACAAAATTCGATTAGGGTAGTTAAGGGGAAAAACGTGCAGAAGGAACCACTCCATGTTGGGGTCTAACCTCTCTACCAATTCTAGACGCTAACCTACTGCCTTAAATAACTAAATAACCTAGCAATAACCAAATTGGACCGATTAGTGCACCTAAAAACTTAGGACAAAAATTGGGTTGTCACTAACCTAGTACTCATTAAAGAGACAACCTAGTACCGAATGTATGATAGTCCAAAAGATTAGTTATGGTCCTAAAAACTTAGGGGTACTTTAGTAATTCTCCTTGGTTACCTAATTAATTAAGGTATAAACTTTATTAATTAATTTAAAAGGGTTAAAATTTAAACTACAAAGGAAATTTCCTGATTTCGGTTAAGACAAGAAAGGGACAACCTATTACCTAACCTAGGATGGTCCGAAGAGTTAGTTAAGGTCCTAACAACCTAGAGATACTTTTTTAATTACACTAGGATACTTAATTAATTCGTTTAGAAACTTAATTAATTAATTAAAATGAGAAAAACCAAAATCACAAAACAATTTCCAGATTTTGATTAAAATAACAAAAAGAAAACCTAGAACCTGACCTAGGATGGTCCAAAGAATTGGTTATGGTCCTAACGACTTAAGGTTACTTTTCTAATAAAATTTGGTCACCTAATTAATTAAATTATCAATTTAATGTATTGGTGTAAATGATCAAAAATAAATCCTTACACTAACCTAGTATAATTCAAGAAACATCATAGTACTTAACCTAGGATGGTCCTACAGGACTGATTATAGTTCCAATGACTTAGGGGTAATTTAGTACTTACCCTAGGTCCCTAAATTAACTAAATTAAGGATTAAATTAATTAATATAAAGTCAAAATGTTAGCCGAAATCATAGTCAACACCAATTTCTAGATTTGACTAAGTGTTATGTTTTCCTATCTTTAGTCAAATTAGGAGGGGCGTTTTGGTAATTGGTTAATTATTTTATTAAATTAACTTTTTAAACCTACGTTGCATAATTAAATAAAAGTTCTTAAACCTAAAACTGAAGTTCAAACTCAAATAAAAGGCGACGCAAAAAAATCAGTAAGCAACGAAAGAAAGAAAAAGGCATAAAATTTATAGATTTCACTAGGGCAATTTCAATGTTTCTTCAAAGTTTTATTCTAGGCGGTATTGATAGATTAAGTTCTACATAAGGTATAGGTTTCTCTTCTGGACTTCTTTCTACAAGAGAACTTTCTTTCGAATGATTCAAAGATCTTGAAACTAGGGTTTTTCCCCGTTGTTCTTGTAAAACTCCTTTCTCTAGTATTCTTGTTACGATTTCAATGTTGAATAACTAAGAAATCATGTTGTTGGTATGTGGTCCTGGCTGATCTTAATGTGAATGGTTTTTTATTAAATAATGATTAAATGAACCTATTAATTGAACTTGTTTGATGCAAAGTGTTATTATGTGAATTAAAAGAATGATACTATTTTAAATATATGTGCGAAAATTTTATGTATGAAGATGTTACGGTCTGTTGTTCATACTTGCTGTTAATATGATGTTATAAAGATGATATATCATCAAATGCTAATATGATTATGTCAAAGATGTTTAAAAGCGCTATGCATAAAGTTATGTTATAAGGTTGGCAAAGCAGATCTACATGAAATCATAAGTTGAATAAATGTTTGGGTTATGCCAGTAAAATGGCTAACAATGTCTTGACCAAAAGTTGAATGGAATTGGCTTACATTATTGCTTTTAAATAATGATTGAAAAATTGTCTAATGAGAATCTCATGAAACTATATTTGAATGAATGTTTGGCTTGTGCCAATAAATTAGCTATGAAGTCATTTCCAAATTTTCTAGGCCAATAATAAATTTACACCAAATTTATGTTCCCAATATAATGCAATGTCAAATTAAGCATGACCAAAAGAACAAATTGAATCCATACTAAGGGTATGTCAATCAATGGGACAAGTCCCAATATACCCTATACTATCTTATATGACTAAAATGTTATAATGCCAAATGAATAAGCACATCTAAAGCAATTCAATGAATCCATAACTAAGGGCATGTCATTCATTGGGACAAGTCCCAACACGCTCTAAATGAATGACATATGAACTCATGAAACTCATTATATAAAGTGCTCATCATCCATAAACGATGATATGAATCTACTAAGCTTAAGTAAGTAAGTAACGTGAGTTATAACATAATTAAAGGGGCCTGAATTAAGTGACCAGAATGTGGTCTTAAAGGAAGTGAGACAAGTCTAACTTACACCTAAGCTACTATGTTAAAAGAATACTCATGTATAAAAGTGTTAGATTGTGTGAGACCAGTCTCACTAACACCTAAGGATGATATGTAAGGACAATTCACATTCATAACTGTAAAGTAAGGATGATATGTAAGAACAAGTCACAATTCATCAATGTAAAGTAAGGATGAAAAGACATCAAAAGAGTAAATAAATCTCAATCACATTCTCTATGTAAGTGTAAGGACAATTCACACTTAATATGTAAAGAAGAGATGAGAAATGATCTAATGAGCTATGACTACCTCATGCTAGAAGAAAGCTTCGATGATGTATGAGTTTAATGTATATACGAACTCTAAACTGAGCACCGATAGGCTAGTTATAAGTGGTGATGCCTTCTTTCTAGAATGGTGGAGGTTCACGTAATTTTCTTGACTGTCCACCAAGGTTGGTATGGGTCTCCCTAAATCTCCTAGTGTTTGAACTATGCTTCCAACATAGGGAACTAGCAAGTGGTTTTCCACCTAAGCGAGCTAGGGATGTTTTGGTTTCTCCTTGGCTAGTGGCTCCACCACTTTTTTGTGTGGGGAAGACACTGGACTTCGTGATTGTTGTGTGATCCATTTCAGTTAAGGTTGGAGTTCCTAAAAGTATGAAAGATAATAAAATGAACGATACCGAAGGTGTCTGTGCAAGACAATCAGGAGGTGAAATTAGATTCAAGTAGTGACATTAAGTCATTCCTTGTAATTGCACTTCATGATCCCGATGAGAGTCTTAAACTACATCCTAGGTATTGTTGGTGTTTACATTAGCAAAAGAATGAATAAAATAAATAATTTGAAGTACGAATAAACTAATAAATCAGACTCTGTGTTTGCTAAAGAAGGCCCCCGGGTTGAGGTCTCATATGTTGGGTTCTCAATTCAGATGTCTTAATGCTACATCCAAAATTCCAAGGTCTCGTAGATATGAAATATATAATATATAAAACATGAAAACGTTAAATAAATAACCCATAACTTCCCTAACATGAAAATAATGAAAAAATCAATGGAATGGTCAATAAAGAATAGCTTATGAATTGTTATGAATATATAGTGTAATGAATGACTTGCTATAAGAATATTCCAAGCATGTCCAATGAAGTTTACAGTAAGTAAGTGGCATAACTTATAATGAATCTTCATGTCATAAAAAGGAACAAAGCCAAATAAAATAGGATTATAATTGCTTCTTTATCAAGAAAATATCAAAGACAATAACGAATTAAAATATGATTATCCAAAATGATTAACTAATGTATTTAGCCAATAAAGTTTGGCTTATAAAGAATTCATGCCCAAAGTAAGAAATATCATAAGATTTAATGATATTCCCCAAGAACTATGCACATTTTGCAATCAACATAAGAATGAGTATAGTCAATAAGTATTGATTTATAAATATTTTCATGCCCCAAATTGAAGTTAAGTCATTTTCTTAATCTCTTGAATTACTTACTTGATTCATTGTGGGTATGGGACTACAATGAATAATTGAACTTATAAGCTAAAAAAAATTAGGACCAAAGGATTTATTCAACTACACAACAAGAAAAATAAAAAGAGTGAAAAATAATCTAAGTGTACAAACAGGAGCTCTCGACCTAAGAGGATCAAAATCTCAAATATTCGCCCAATTTGTTCTAAAATTATGTTGATGATAATAATATATTGTAATCATATAGAAAATGAGTTGAGTGTTTTGAATGAATTTAAATACATAATATTCATACCACAAATCACAACCAACGAATTAAGAAACTCTAGTGACTAGACTTTCAAGAAATAGCATGTCGTTTAGGAAGAGATTTCTTTGATCATGCATAGCCTTATGTGTATGTGTGAATACACCCATACTTAGTATAAGTTGTGTAATAACCCCTACTATTTAATTTTTTATAGATGTAGGTTAAGGGACAGATTGACGACTCTTGCAACGGTTTGG
Source organism: Solanum chmielewskii (assembly GCA_027704785.1). Classification (NCBI taxonomy): domain Eukaryota; kingdom Viridiplantae; phylum Streptophyta; class Magnoliopsida; order Solanales; family Solanaceae; genus Solanum; species Solanum chmielewskii. The sequence goes on from JAKWIX010000329.1 coordinate 16,016,058, forward strand.
ACATCAACGTTTCTCCAGACCATTTGGTAGGTCCCTTTGATTTTGAGGATGCTACAGATTTAGTCTAGCCTAAGTTTTAGACAAAGCTATTAGATGTTTTCCCTAGAATTTTGTTAGTACTTTCATTTCGAAGCTTTTGTAATAAGGTCGTGTTTGGCAAACGTATTTATGATATATTCTTATTCTGTTTCGAATTGATTCTTATGATGGAGGGTTGTTACATTTATGTTGAGATTAAGATATGATTAATTCATGCAGTAACTATATGAAGTCTATGCGTACTTTATATGTTTAAAAGTTTTAAATTTTCTGCTAAAATAACCATATATATATAATCAATGCAAGATAAGGCTTGTCTGCGAAATCTAAGAGGTCAACGATGCCAGTTGCGATCCGGATTCGAGAATCCGGGTCGCATTTAACTTTGTACCAGATCATGAGGTTAAATTACCTAGGATCGGAAGCTCAATAAAACCAGGTGACATAGTTTCTTACTTATGACTGTGAAACGCGTCTCAATCATGACTTAGAGACTATGCGATGATAGGAAATTCTCCCTTCTTCTACTTTTTATCGTGCTATCAGATCGTTGACACTATGTGATCATAATAAGTATCTAACTTCCTTATTGTGTGAGCACGTAAAAGAATACACACAAGAATTAGGATGGCCAAGTGGTAGAATGCGACAGGGCCAAGATTTGGCCTTTCAGGAAGGGGCCATAATGGAAATGTCCAATGTGGACGAAAGACGTCTTGTGAGTGTGGTTGCTTCGCATGGAGGTGAATGCATGGTAATGTCTAAAAATTTGCTATGAGTACTGATGATGAGGAGAAGGATCGGCTGGCTGCATTCCAACTCAATAATAAGACTTAGACATGGATTTGCTTCATAAGTATTATGCTATAATAGATTATAAAAACATGGTAGTAAGGATTTAGTTTAAAATTAAGTTGGGCTTAAATGAGAAGGGCGTGGTTCAAATCAAACAGGGCAAGGAAGATGCTCTGCCTAGGCCAAATTATGTAGCCGAACCCCCCAAGAGAAACCGGTTCTATGCGTTGAAAGGAAGAGAGGAATAAGAAAAGTCCAACGATGTGATAATGATAATTTACTTGTCTTCTACTTTCCTGTTTATGCATTATTACATCCAGGATCTACCTTTTCTATGGTTACTCATTTTGTGGCTAATTAATTTGACTTACTTCCTGAGATCTTATATGAACCGTTTCTAGTTATTACTTCCATAGGAGAAAGTGTTAGGGCGGAAGGGGTATGTAGAGAAGTATATAGCATAGTGGCAAGTCCCTTTTGAAATTAAGTTGGGCGTCATTGGGTTCAAATCTTAAGGCCAACCAGATGTTATCTAAGAGGTTAGATATACTCTTCCTAACTCTGGTTGATGTTTAAGAAACTCTAAGTTTAAGTAATTTAGTGGATTTGGTGTGGTAAATCCCTAATCGTATGTATTATAATAGCACTATGTGTGTTAAAATGAAGTTATGTTGAATTTCATGTTGCTGTTTTTGTGTAGCATAGGAATGTTTTCTGTGTCGCGTTATTTGTGATGTGCATTAAGTTAATTGTGATTGAGACGGAAATTCCTAAATCTCAAACATGAAGCTTCAGATAAGCTTGAAGGTTATGCATCATCCAAATAAGTGTGAATAATATATTCACAAAAGAGAAACGTTAAAGCATGATAGAGTAACTTTCAGAAATCACCCTATTTGTTTAAATTATATATAAGTGTCATTAAGGGACGGATGTTCCTAAGGGGGAGATAATATAACATTACGGAAAATCAAATCTTTAATGAAGAGCCAGTATGCCCTTAGGATAGCCTATTAGGGGTACATAGGCACCCCAATGCCCAATATTGAGAAATATTGGGCATTGTATATAAAATTGACTAAGGGATATTAGCCAATTTTCTATATGCGAAAAAGAAATATACTTATTGGGTTGTCATACCCCAATCCAAGATCTATGTTCAATAAATGTACCTGCAAGGAAGACCCTAAGTAAAAATTCAATATTAATCCATATCAACCCTACCACCACACAAAGTACCAGGTATCCAAGTGTCAAGCCTAGTACCATAGCACATGATCATTAAAAATGATCATGTAAATTCAGCAGTGCTCAAGGACATAGTAATGGTCCTTGAAACAATAAGTAAACATTCCGAAATGAACAATAAATAATAGATAGTAAGAAAATTACGATCAACCCATGTTCAAGCACATGTGCAAGACATGTGAAGAAGCTGCCAAAAGAGGGGACTACCCTAACCTAATACGGTTAGGGTAGTTAGGGAGGAAAACGTGCACAAGGGACCACTCCATGTGGGGACTAAGCTCCCTAAAAATTCTAGACTCTAACCTGTTGATCTAAATAACTAAATAACCTAGGACTAACCGAATTGGAACCATTAGTTCAACCGACAGCCTAGGACCAAAACCGGGTTGACAATAACGTAGTACTAGTTAAAGAGACAACCTAGTACCCAACCTAGGTTATTCCAAAAGGTTAGTTTATGTCCTATAAAGTTAGGGGTACTTTATAAATTCCCCTTTGTTACCTAATTAATAAATTTAGCAACTTAATTAATTAATTTAAAAGGGCTAAAATCAAAATTACAACGGGAATTTCAATATTTAAATTAAGCCAAGAAAGGGACAACATAGTACCTAACCTAGGACGGTCCGAAGAGTTAGTTAAGGTCCTAACAACCTAGGTATACTTTTGTAATTACCCTAGGCTAATTGATTAATTAATTTAGAAACTTAATTAATTAATTTAAAGGGGGAAACCGAGATCACGAAACAATTTCTAGATTTTGGTTAAAACAAGAAAAAGACAACCTAGTACCTAACCTAGGATGGTTCAAAGGATTGGTTATGGTCCTAACGACTGAAGGGTACTTTTTTATTACATTATGTCATCCAATTAATTAAATTATAAATTAAATTAATTTATTTAAATGATCAAAACAAAATCCTTACACTAACCTAGTATAATTTAAGAAACATCGTAGTACTTAAGCTAGGATGGTCCTTAAGGGTTGATTATACTTCCAATGATTTAGGGGTACTTTAGTACTTACCATATTTCCCTAAATTAATTAAATTAAGGATTAAATTAATTAATATAAAGTCAAAATATTAACAAAAACCATAGTCAATAGCAATTTCCAGATTTGACTAAGTCTTATGTTCTCTTATCTTTAGTCAACTTAGGAGGGGCATTTTGGTAATTGGTTAATTTGTTTAGTAAATTAACTTATTAAACCTAAGTATTATAATTAAATATCACTTCTTAAACCTAAAAATCACGTTCAAACTCAAAGAAAAGGAAACACAAAAGAATTAGTAAGCAACGAACGAAAGAAAAAGGCATAAATTTATAGATTTCTCTAGGGCAATTCCAAGATTTCTTCAAAATTTATCTCGAGCTACATAAGGTATGGGTTTCTCTCCTGGACTTATTTCTCCAAGAGAACTTTCTTTCGAATAATTCAAAGATCTTGAAATCTAGGGTTGTTTCCCATCGTTCTTGTCGAACTCCTTTCCATAGTATCCTTGTTACAATTTCATTGTTGAATAGATTATAAATCAAGTTGTTTGTATGTGGTGCTGGCTGATATTAATGTGTATGGTTTTTTAATAAATAGTGTTTGAATGAACCTATTAATTGGACTTGTTTGATGCTAAGTCTTATTATGTGATTTAAAAGAATGATACTATTTTAAATATATGTCCGAAAATGTTATGTATGAAGGTGTTACAGTCTGTTGTTCATACTTGTTGTTAATATGACGTTATAAAGATGATATATCATCAAATGCTAATATGAATCTGTCCAAGATGTTTAAAAGTGTTATGCCTAAAGTTATTTTATAAGGTTGTCTAAGCAGATCTACATCAAAATCATAAGTTGAATGAATTTTTGGGTTATGCCAGTAAAATGGCTAACAATGTCTTGCCCAAAAATTGAATGGAATTGGCTTACATTATTGCTTTTGAATAATGATGGAAAATTGGCTAATGAGAATGTCATGAAACTTTATTTGAATGAATATTTGGCTTGTGCCAATAAATTGGCTATGAAGTCATTTCCATATTTTCTAGGCCAATACTAAATATACACCAAATTTATGTGCTCAATATAATGCAATGTCAAATTAAACATGATCAACAGAATAAAATGAATCCATACTAAGGGTATGTTAATCAATTGGACAAGTCCCAATATATCCTATGTTGTCTTATATGACTAAAATGTTGGAATGCCAAATGAATAATCACATCTAAAGTAATTCAATGAATCCATAAATAAGGGAATGCCATTCATTGGGACAACTCCCAACATGCTCTAAATGAATGACATAATTAAAGGGGTCTAAATTAAGTAAGTGACCATAATGTGGTCTTAAAGGAAGGGAGACAGGTCTCTCTTACACCTAGGCTACTATGTTAAAAGAATATTCTCGTAACAAGGTATTAGAATGTGTGAGACTAATCTCGTTAACACCTAAGGACAATATGTAAGTACAATTCACATTCATCAATGTAAATTAAGGATGATATGAAAGGACAATTCACATTTCATCAATGTAAAGTAAGGATGACAAGTCGTCAAAAGAGTAAATAAATCTCAATCACATTCTTTATGTATATTTAAGGACAATTCACACTTAAAACATAAAGAAGAGATGATAAATCATATATTGAGCTATGAATACCTTATGTTAGAAGCAAGCCTCGATGATGTATGCGTTGAATGTACATAGGAACTTTAAACTGAGCACCAATAGCCTACGTATGAGTGGTGATGCCTTCTTTAGGGATGTGTGAAGAATCACGTATTTCTCATCAGATGACACTATCCAACAAGGTGGGTATGGGTCTCCCTAAATCTCGTAGTGTTTGAAATATGCTGCCAACATAGGGAACTAGCCAGTGGTTTTCCACCTAAGCGAGCTAGGGATATTTTGGTCTTACCTTGGCTAGTGGCTCCACCTCTTTTCGGTGTGGGGAAGACACCGGATTTCATGATGCTCACATGATCTATGTCAGTTAAGGTTGGAGTTCCTCAAACTATGGAAGATAATGAAATGAACGATATCGAAGTTGTTTGTGCAAGTCAATCAAGAGGTGAAATCAGATTCAAGTAATGTCATTAGGTCATTCTTGGTCATTGAACTTCATGATGCCGATGAGAGTCTTAAAATACATCCTAAGTATAACTGGTCTTTACATCAGCCTAAGAATGAATGAAATGGAGTATTTCAAGACGAATAAATAAATAAAGCAGGCACTATGTTTGCTAAAGAACGCCTTCGGGTTGAGGTCCCATATGTTGGGCCCTCACTTGAGATGTCTTAATGCTAAATCCAAAATTCCAAGGTCTCGTACATATGAAATGTATAATATATAAAACATGAAAATGTCAAATAAACAACTCATAATTTCCCTAACATGAAAGTAATGAAATCAATGGAATGATCAATAGAGAGTGGCCTATTAAATGTAATGAATATATAATGTAATGAATGACTTGCTATATGAATAGTCAAAGCATGTCCAATGAAGTTTATAATAAGTAAAGGGCATAGCTAATAATGAATCATCATGTCATGAAAATGAACAAAGCCAAATAAAATTTGCATATAATGGCTTTCTTTATTAGGAAATAATGAATTCAAATATGTTTATACAAAATGATTAACTAATGTATTTAGCCAATAAAGATTGTCTTATAAATAATTCATGCCCAAAGTAAGCAAGATTATAAGTTTTAGTCTAATTCCCCGAGAACTATGCAGATTATTTAATCAACTAAAGAATGAGTAAAGTCAATAAGTATTGACTTATCAATATATTCATGCCCCATATTGTAGTTAAGTCATTTCCTTAATCTCTTGAATTACTTACTTTATTCATTGTGGTATGGGACTAATATGAATCATTGCACTTGTAAGTAAAACATAAGACCAAAGGAGTTATTGAACTACACAACAAGAAGAAGAAAAATATTGAAAAATAATCTAAGTGTTGTGTGCTTTGAATGCATTAAAATACATCATATTCATATCACAATTCAAAACAAACAAATTGAGAAAGTCTAGTTACTAGACTTTCCAGAAATAGCATGTCCTTTACGAAGAGTTTTCTTTTGATCATGCATAGCCTTATGTGTATGTGTGCATACAACCATACTTAGTGTAAGTGGTGTATTAACCCCTACTATTTACTATATTATTGATGCAGGTTAAGGGACAGATTGACGACTCTTGCAACAGTTTGGACATCAGCGTTTCTCCAGACTATTTTGTAGGTCCTCTTGATTTCGAGGATGCTACAACTTTTGTATAGCGGAAGTTGTATACAAATCTAGTGTATGTTGTACCTAGCGTTTCGTCTGTACTTTAATTTTGAAGCTTTTGTAATAAGGTCGTGTTTGGCAAACATATTTATGATATATTCTTATTCTGTTTTTAAGTGATTCTTTGATAGATGTTTGTTACATTTATATTGAGATTCGTATATGATGAATTCATGAAATAACTGTATGAAGTCTATGTATCCAAGTGTCAAGCGTAGTACCTAACCTACAAAGGAAATTTCAAGATTTCGTTTAAGACAATAAAGGGACAACCTAGTACCTACCCTAGGATGGTCCAAAGAGTTAGTTAAGGTCCTAACAACCTAGGGATACTTTAGTAATTACCCTAGGCTACTTAATTAATTAATTTAGAAAATTAATTTAGTAATTTAGTGGGACAAAAAAAATCACAAAACAATTTCCACATTTCGGTTAAAAGAAGAAAAAGACAACTTACTACCTAACCTAGAATGGTTCAAAGGATTGGTTATGGTCCTAACGACTAAAGGGTACTTTTGTAATTAAATTAGTTCACCTAATTAATTAAATTATAAATTTAATTAATTGGTTTAAATTATCAAAATGAAATCCTTATTCTAACCTAGTATAATTCAAGAAACATCCTAATACTTAACCTAGGATGGTCCTAAAGGGTTAATTATAGTTCCAATGACTTAGGGGTACTTTAGTACTTACTCTATTTCCATAAATTAATTAAATTAAGTATTTAATTAATTAATATAAATTAATAATATTGACCAAAACCATAGTCAACACCAATTTCCAGATTTGACTAAGTGTTATGTTCTCTTATCATTAGACAACTTAGGAGGGGCGTTATGGTAATTGGTTAATTAGTTTATTAAATTAACTTATTAAACCTAAGTGATATAATTCAATATCAGTTCTTTAACATAAAAATCACGTTCAAACTCAAAGAAAAGGCGCACAAAAAAATTGTAAGAAACGAACGAAAGAAAAAGGCATAAAATATATAGATTTCTCTAGGACAATTTAAAGGTTTCTTCAAAGTTTCGTTCTAGTCGGTATTGATAGATTAAGTTATACATAAGGTATATGTTTCTCTCCTGGACTTATTTCTACAAGAGAACTTTCTTTCGAATGATTCAAAGATCTTGAAAACTAGGGTTGTTCCTCCTCATTCTAGTCGAACTCCTTTCCCTAGTATCCTTGTTACGATTTCAATGTTTAATAGGTTAGAAATCATGTTGTTGGTATGTGGTCCTGGCTGATCTTAATGTGTATGGTTTTTTTAAAATAATTATTGAATGAACCTATTAATTGGACGTGTTTGATGCTAAGTGTTATTATGTGAATTAAAAGAATGATACTATTTTAAATATATGTCTGAAAATTTTATGTATGAAAATGTTACGGTATGTCATTCATACTTGCTTTTAATATGATGTTATAAAGATGATATATCATCAAATGCTAATATGACTCTTTCCAAGATGTTTAAAACCGTTATGCCTAAAGTTATGTTATAAGGTTGGCTAAGAAGATCTACATGAAATCACAAGTTGAATGAATGTTTGGGTTATTCCAGTAAAATGGCTAACAATGTCTTACCCAAAAGTTGAATGGCATTTGCTTACATTATTGCTTTTAAATAATGATGGAAAAATTGGCTAATGAGAATCTCATGAAACAATATTTGAATGAATGTTTGGCTTGTGCCAATAAATTAGCTATGAAGTCATTTCCAATTTTCTAGGCCAATAAAAAATTTATACCAAACTTATGTTCCCAATTTAATGCAATGTCAAATTAAGCATGACCAAAAATAACTAATTGAATCCATACTAAGGGTATGTCAATCAATGGGACAAGTCCCAATATACCCTATACTTTCTTATATGACTAAAATGTTGGAATGCCAAATGAATAAGCACATCTAAAGAAATTCAATGAATCCATAACTAAGGGCATGCCATTCATTGGGACAAGTCCCAACATGCTCTAAACGAATGACATATGAACTCATGAAAGTCATTGTATGAAGCGCTCATCGTCCATAAACAATGGTATGAATCTACTAAACTAAAGTAAGTAAGTAATGTGAGGTATAACATAATTAAAGTGGTCTAAATTAAGTAAGTGACCAGAATGTGGTCTTAAAGGAAGTGAGACAAGTCTCACTTACACAAGCTACTATGTTAATAGAATACTCATGTATGAATGTTTTAGAATGTGTGAGACTAGTCTCATTAACACCTAAGGATGATATGTGAGGACAATTCACATTCATCAATGTAAAGTAAGAATGACATGTAAGTACAAGTCACATTTCATCAATGTAAACTAAGGATTAAAACACATCAAAAGAGTAAATAAATCTCAATCACGTTCTCTATATAAGTGTAAGGACAATTTACACTTAATACGTAAAGAAGAAATGAGAGATCATCTAATGAGCTATGACTACCTCATGCTACAAGCAAGCTTCGATGATTTATTAGTTGAATCTAAATAGGAACTTTAAACGGAGCACCAATAGGCTAGTTATGAGTGGTGATGCCTCCTTTCGGGAAGAGCAGAGGTTCACGTAATTCTCATGAGATTAAACTATCCACCAAGGTGGGTATGGATCTCGCTAAATCTCCTAGTCTTTGAAATATGTTGCCAACATAGGGAACTAGCCAGTGGTTTTCCATCTAAGAGAGTTAGGGATGTTTTGGTTTCACCTTAGCCAGTGGCTCCACCTCGTTTCGGAGTGGGGAAGACACCGGATTTCATGATGCTCACATGATCTATGTCGGTTAAGGTTGGAGTTCCTCAAACTATGAAAGAAAATGACATGAACGATACATAAGGTGTTTGTGCAAGACAAATAGGAGGTGAAATCAAAATAAAGTAATGACATTAGGTCATTTTTGGTCATTGAACTTCATGATGCCGATGAGAGTCTTAAAATACATCTTAGGTATAGCTGGTTTTTACATCATCCTAAGAATGAATAAAATGAATAATTTTAAGACGAATGAAGGAATGAAGCAGACTCTTTAATTGCTAAAGAAGGCCCTCGGGTTGAGGTCCCATAGGTTGGGCCCTCACTTAAGAGGTCTTAATGCTACATCCAAAGTTCGAAGGTCTCATAGATATGAAATGTATAATATATAAAACATGAAAAAATTAAATAAATAACTCATAACTTCCCTAATGTGAATGTAATGAAATCAATGGAATGATCAATAGACAATGGCTTATGAAATAAAATGAATATATAGTGTAATGAATGACTTGCTATATGAATAGTCAAAGCATGTTTAATTAATTTTACAATAATTAAAGGGCATAGCTAATAATGAATCTTCATGTCATGAAAATGAACAAAGCCAAAAAAAATTGGCATAAAATGACTTCCTTTATTAGGAAAATATCAAAGACAATAATGAATTAAAATATGCTTATCCAAAATGATTAACTAATGTATTTAGCCAATAAAGATTGGCTTAGAAAGAATTCATGCCCAAAGTAAGCAATATAATAAGCTTTAGTGATATGCCCCACGAACTATTCACATTTTTCAATGAACTAAAGAATGAGTATAGTCAATAAGTATTGAATAATAAATATATTCATGCCCCAAATTGTAGTTAAGTCATTTCCTTAGTCTCTTGAATTACATACTTGATTCATTGTGGGTATGGGACTACAATGAATCATTGCACTTGCAGGTAAAACATAGGGCCAAATGAGTTATTGAACTACACAACAAGAAAAAGAAAGCAGTGAAAAATATCTTAGCGTACAAAGAGGAGCTCTCGGCCTAAGAGGATCAAAATCTCAAATCTTCGCCCGAGTTTTTCTAAAATTATGTTGATGATACTAATATATAGTAATCATATATAAAATGATTTGTGTGCTTTGAATACATTAACATACATCATATTTATACCACAATTTACAACCAACAAATTAAGATACTTTAGTGACTAGACTTTTCAGAAATAGCATGCCGTTTAGGAAGAGTTTTCTTTGATCATGCATAGCCTTATGTGTATGTGTGCATACACACATACTTAGTACAAGTGTTGTACTAATCCCTACAATTTAATATTTTATAGATGCAGGTTAAGGGACAGATTAATGACTCTTGCAACGGTTTGGACAGCAACCTTTCTCCAGACCATGTGGTAGGTCCTCTTGATTTCGAGGATGCTACAGTTTTAGTCTAGCCTCAAAGCTAGTGGATATTGTCCTCAGCATTTCTTTTGTACTTTTATTTCGAAGATTTTGTAAGAAGGTCGTGTTTGGCAAAGGTATTTATGATATATTCTCATTCTGTTTCGAATTAATTCTTATGATAGATGGTTTTTACATTTATGTTGAGCCTAATATATGATGAATTCATGAAATAACTATATGAAGTTTGTGTATATTTAATACGTTTAAAATTTTTAAATTTTCCTCTAAAAGTAACCATATGAATGTGATGAATGCAAGATGAGGCTTGTCTGCGACTTCTGAGAGGTCAACAACGCCAGTTTTGATCCGGATTCTAGAATCCGGCTCGTGAAAAATACGTTAGGGACATGGCCATTAAAACATAATACATAACTATATAACTTTTAATAAACTATACACTAAGACATGAGTAGGGAATCCTTGGAACATAAGGACCCCTTTCTTTGAGCTTGGGAATCACATATCAATCTCCTCAATCATAGACATCCTTGAAGCATCCATAACATACGCTTCTGTGAAAAGTAGAGAAGAATGGGATTTAGTACAAGAATGCACTAAGAATGGCAACCATGCAAAAACATGCATTTAAAAGGGACATTTTCTTGAAATCATACTTCTTGCCTTTTTGAGTAAATCTTTATAAAACATTGAAATAATAGAATATATATCATTCATATACTTCACATAAACGTATTCAAAGGCCAAACATTTCTTAGGATCACATATAGTATTTGTTACATTTTTGAGTCACATTACACTGAGCTCTTGTTCCCTTAACAGTGAGCTAATTTCCTTTATATTCAGTAACTTCCCAAGTAACCCTCTAGTGATACTTGGTGAAATGCATCACCTTAAGGTCACAAGGAAACATACATATCATCTAAAAAGACAACACATACCATCATAGAAGTATAATACAACTTAGACATATTTAAGCTAATACCAAAGTACAATTACAGTAAGCTACATTCAACTTGCAGACACTTTTATTTCTGTTCATATACATATTTATTAAATTTAGTTCATGACCCCAATCTTAGTCTACTAGTGCAATGTATATGTTAAGCTTCATAACCACACATATGTTTAGTAGACCCTTCATCAGACCACAAACCTTAGCATTAAATTCATACATCAACAAGTAAGTGAAGGCAACTTCATTCATGTCAATAAAAACCTTCATGATATAGTCATTTAGACCAACATAGTGCATATAAGGATAAGATCACATCTCATAGATTCATACCATGCAAACCTTCATAACAAGTAGACCAATCTACAAAATCATGCATATGAACATTAACATAATCATACATATTAGGTCACCTTCCTAGGATTTCCTAAGGAGCTACTTGTTCAATGTCTAGATGGTTTTATTACTTCCACCTATCATGAGTAACTTACCTTAGGTCCTCTTAGTTTTGATCCCATTCATTTACTTCCATCGTCCATTTTACTTTAGGGAAACTATAGCCTTAGACGACATTAAGACCATGGGTGCTAAACATGGAATTTGGTGTTGTAGAGACTTACACCAATGGAAGATGTTCTACCTAGCCAAGGTAGAACATTAACAAAACCTAGCATACTAAGTGATATCACATTGCTAGATCCTATGTGGAAAGCATAGTTATGGAACTTGGTGGTACATGTGAAAACCCTCTTTATGCTAAGATTAGGCATTGTAGTTGTTCACTTATGGAAACCCTATTTATGTCCTTTGGGGCATTGTGGTTATCCACCTCATGAGATTTATGGTGACCTGCCTTTCCACATTTTGAAAGGGACACTCGCTCATATTCATGTTCACTCAGTGCTAAGCTAAGTTCCATTTATTAAAAATCTTCACCAACTTTACTTTATAAAATGTAAGATTAGGATATTCATGCTTAGCTCATACGTTATCAATGAGAAGAACTTGCATCAACCTACATCATGTGAGAAAATCCTTTCACATTGACATAGCATTTTTATTAGCACTTATCTAGTTTAAGATATACTTGAGCACACCTCTACAAGCTTCTCTATTTACTATATCATCATTCATGTGTGTCTGTATACATATATGTGAACTAACCTTTAACATAAAACCTTAAGTCACACATGTTCATACATATATATCATACATATAGCAACCAAAACTAGAACTATCCTATCAAGGTACACATGTGCAATGCATAAGCAAGGTCCCATACCCTTGCCCATACTAGTACAACTATCAAGTCATACTATTTAAGGAAACACATATCATGCTTTCATAAACATCATCTTCACATGCATAGAAGTAGACACTAGTGAATATGTGAAGTATCTTTCATTTAGACACCATGACCTATGCTACTTGTAACATGCATGTAAAGTGAGTGTGTGTGTACATTGGTTAACATGATCACATAATGGCTATCAATAACATATTGAGGCATCCACCTCTTAGACCATAATACTCTATAAAGCATAAACCACACAACACACAATAGCAGAGGAGACAAGTCAACTTCATATTATACTTAAGACTCCTAACTTGTGCTATTCATGGATTCACATAGGGTAAATATGTAAGGTATTATTAACCATTTTAACTCATCAATGGAAGCACCTATACTTTACCCTAACATGGATATACACATGCTTACACAATAGCCATACAACCTAAATCACAACTAGAATAGGAAAGTAGGCATAAACATCACATAGTATCATCATAAGCACAGGTTCAGATCTTCATCAATTTTACTTCATGAACATGGTCAACACATATATAGATTGAAAATCCAGTAAACACTGCCACCATAAGTGGACCATACCAAACAATGTCATACAAGTCTTCATCAACATTACTATAAAGAAATAGAGAAGTAGAGTAGTAGAGAAATTATTACCAATTATTTAGCCTTTGAACATAATTGAACATTACTACTCTTTCATCAATAAATCAAGTATAGGGCAGTATCTTAAGGTAACATAATCATGCATGAATTTAAGCATATGCCACTACCAGGTCACGTTACAACTAGTACAATATATTAACATTCTAGAAGGTAGAAGGACATAGATCATCAACCAATTTCAATTGCATTGATTATTAGTCATATTTAGTCAATACCACCAACCTAGGGCAGTATCTTCAAGAAATCATAGCTTAGACGAGATCCTGCTATATTTGCCAATAAACTCTAGATCACTGTAACATGCTTCATATTAGGAATTCATGGAGGATACATTTACATATGTTAATCCTATTCAAACTATCAGCATTAATCCACATTTTATCCGTTACCTATCATTCATAATCATATTACATCATAGGAAGTAACTAACCATCATTTTAACGTAAGTGAATATCACAATAAACATGCTAGAATCATCAATCTATAGGCTAAGGAATGTAGGTTAATCTTACCATGTTTCCTTTGATTTGATCAATAAGGGTTCATACCCACAATTTTTTCATAATATAAACTTAAGAAAGTAACTACAATGATCTTTACCCAATCGAAATCTCATAACAATCACCATGAATCTGAACTTATTGTGAACACATAGAACATAGGCTAGTCTTTGTTAAAATCTTCATACATGGATTCACATGGAAAATTCATCAACGATTCACCACAAATATACAAACTAGACAGTAGAAATATGTATATTAACATAATTGAATCACAAATCGACATGCATAAGATCATGATCATAAAGCCATACATAGGCTAAACTAGACTTTGTGAAAGAGCATGGGTTCATCATGCAATAGGATTTAAAATCACTTAAAAATACATATATAATCATCAATACATTCATATTATGCATTTGAAATCAATTTAAGAAAGAACCCAGGTCTAGAATGAAGAAGAAGAACTTGATCATATTTTTCTCTTCGAAAAGTTTGAAATGAACTCTCTAGATGGAAGAATAACTCGAGATGAAGGATCACCATACCTTTTTATAATTGCAAACCTCTAAAAATTTATGATTCATCCATTGAAATTCAATCTCCAAGCTGTTCTTGAGATTCACCAACAATGGTGGTTTCTAGGAAGAATATTTTGGAAGGAAAAGGTTTAATTTAATGAGAGAGGATTTGGAATTGGTTCTTCATGTGTTAGCTGACTTATATACACCTAATAGTAGATAAATAAAACCATTAGAATCAGGTTAGTACACGGTGTAAATTTCCCATTCACCCCTTAAATAAATCAAATGCACGCACCAGTTTACGTTCCACTATCGACGGAGCAATCGACTAGCCATAGGTCAGTCTATGGGCCATTCTTTGGCTTCTTCCGATTGGTACTTGGACAATTTTTGGGTTTAGACCTGACCACTATAAGTACCAATCGAATATATCTCACCAACAGATCATTGGTTAACCAAACGGCTGTCGTTTGGTCCATCAATTGACACTACCAAGGCAGTGTCTGGACCAGCCTTGGGTCCATCTTGTGGGGCCCTTTGTGGGGGCCTTTAGAAGTCGTACCCAAACGTTTCCATCCTAAATACAACCCTTAACAAGTTTTACACCTTCCACATAATTTTCACCCAAAACAAACACGTGCAACTCGTCCAAATAGGCTAGGCCCCATCAAGACACACGTTGAGCATCTTCAAGGCTATGTTTTGAACGCCTTGGACGTTCTTGGTCATTTGACCTAAAAACTTCTCAAAACTCCATATACCATCTTTAAACATAATTATAACTACTTTTAATACTTAATAAGCTCATGAAATACAGTATATAAACACGCATGGACAAATGAGGCACATAGGCAACTAGTCGTCAAATGTTTTGGTCGTCACTTGAGGTTCGACTTCCAAATCACTTCAAACTTTACAAACTTCCTCTAAACCATATTATAAGTCATTTTTAGGACCTTATAACATTAATAAAAACTTATTAGGATCTATACACCCTATCATATTTTGGGGTCTTACAATATCACCCACATGGGAACATCCGTCCTCGAATAACACTTAGGGATCTTTAATCACAACAAGGACTTCAATACATCATAGATAAGTTCATAAAATTTATAACAACATCAAATCATTTTATCACTCAATGCACACAAGCAAGCAAAACTATTACTCACTCACTCTTTAATGCATCAAACACAAAAACTCTTATCATGTTAATAGGAGGAACATCCTTCTCCTAATAATAACATGGTCATTACACCTCAATTAATTAAGTGATCATCTTGCAAGGCCACACATAAGCAGATTTCAAGAATACTCAAACAAGTAGGTGCTTATACTTCAATGCACATAGACTTGAGTTAATTTAATCATAAAAAGATCTTCATTAGTTAGACCCAGTGCCATGAAGTTCATACTCAACCATACCATGCTTAGTGATGTCCATGGAGGAATGTCCTTATCCTCAACACACTTACATGTATCATGAGTTCACACCTAGGCAAGGTACAAGGTCAAATCCTTTTGAAATGAGAAATTCTCAACTTTTAACCAAGACATGATCATGTTTCCTTCCTAGTGAAGCCTAAGTGGTAAGTCACACCAAGAACATCACAACAAATAGGAAGAAATTTCACCAAATGTCAATTTCTAACATAGTACTCACGTTCACAGTAAGCATATTTTGAGAAGAATCACATAAATCATAGGCACACACATGAGCACTTAACTAAACATGCTTTCACTTTTCAAGAATGGGCGTACAATCATGCATTCCAAATCATAAATGTCACATATTTTTTAAGAGACTCAACATACTTCATTTTAAAGATACTCCATTTTTTATTATAAGGATAATTATTTCACCTCACAAGTGACTATTACTATGTTTATTATCTTATCTCATGAAGTCAAATGCACAACTAGCATATTAAGATATAATTTAACATGAGAACATGGTTTTTATCAAAAAATTTCTTGCATGCACTTTGGGATATTTACAATATCTTCAAATTAATGCCAATCTATACATACCAAACATATAAAGTTCATATAATTCACATTTTATGCAAAACATTATTCATGAACAAGCTTACTAGAAATTCATTAATTTCAAGCTCAAGTAAGAATTGAAGGAAAAGGTAGAAAATATCTACAACCTTACTACTCCATCACCATCCCCCACTTAGGATTGACCCAATTTAAGAGAAACATAACCCAAACTTAAGATGATCTTAACTAAACAACCTTCATTTTCATCACATAAAAGTTATTACAACTTTGGAAGGAATTTATCAAAAGTTATCATTGGAACACCAAAGTATTCTAAACCTTATCATCTAGGCAATTTATCCCCAATTATCTAGTTAGGTCATCTCATTCAACTACATAAGGCATACTAATAGACACAAACGTCATACATCATTAGGTGAAACGATATAGGAGACTTAGTCTAAAGGACTCTTTCTTTTATTTCAATATTAATGTAAGGTAACTTCTAGGTAAACCAAACCCACATCATCACCCTACCAAGACAAGAATACTACCCTCAGTTCTAGGGGAACATAAATTCCACAACATCAAGGGAATCACAACAGAATAAGAAGTTAGAAACAATCCTACAACTCATAATGCCGTAAGTCTCTCATTCTTCATTCCAAATACAAAATCTCCTTTTTACATTCATCATCATGTTCATATGCATCAATTATATACACATTTTGACAACATCTAATCATAGAACGATTTAGTTGAGTTTTCAAAAATCTTACAGTAAATTGTCTTATCATTGAAGTAAGCATGCTTTCAAATTCCAAAAATGCAACATTTAGGAAATTGATGAAAAAGCATGACAATATTAGATACAAAACATTACCAACTCATCCTAAAAAAGCATGTATACTATCATCACATCTAAGATCAAGTCTATGCAAAAGGACTCCAATCCATACTAGGCAATTTATCATAGACCACATAGATACAAAGGGAAACATTGAACACTTTTAAGTACCGATTCTTAGGGTAGCATGCTTCCATAAGTAGTCATAAAGCATTTCAATTTTCAATCATAGCATTAGGCTACCATCATGTAAAACCATATAAGAACACATCACAAAAGAAACTCATGTCAATCATAATAACTTCTAGCATGTTTTAACTATATCATGACATACATTTTTTCCAACATAAGATGATATTTCACATAAGTTTTCATATATATCCATAAACGGCATCACATCATTATAACATGCCAAAATACCTTCACATATACTCATTCAAAACATAGAACCAAGATAAGAATTTAAACTCACCTTTTCTCCCTCAAGCATAGATATATTCTAACCCAAGCAATCACATCTAAAAGACCACCGGACAAGAAAATATAAGAGAGATATCTTATAGAGTTAAGTTCTATGGCACGATATAAAAATGATGAAGAAGGGAAACTCTATCGTCTTATTGCCTCTCATACAATTTGATGTGTCGTGATTCACCACCAATGATACAAGACTCTACTAGAAGTGTCAATATGAGACTTCTTGTACCCTAAACCACTTTAAAAACTTCGTGCTCTGATACCACATTTGTCACAATCGGGGAGCAACCCCTAGAAGCAACATGGCGTACTTGACCTCTCAGAGGTCCTATACAAGCCCATAATTATCATTCATCACATTGAAATAGTAAATTTAGCAGAAAATTTATAACTTTTCATAGCACATCATATGCTAGAAACATCACTTCGTAATATAAAATATAATTCATAATACATATATAGACCCTAAGTCTGTTTTCAATCTTAGACTCAACAACCTTAGAATATATTAAGGACACGACCCTTAAAACAAAATACATAACTATATAACTTTTAATAAACTTTACATTAAGACATGAGGAGGGAATCCATGGAATATAAGGACACCTTTCCTTAAGCTTGGGAATCAGATATGAAGCTCCTCCATCATAGACATCCTTTAAGAATCCATAACTTACACTTGCATAAAAATTAAAGAAGAATGGGATTAGTACAAGAATGCACTAAGTATGGAAACATGCATTTAAAAGGGACATTATCTTGAAATCTCACTTCACGCTTGTTGGAGTAAATCTTTATAAAACCATGAAACAATAACAATTATATCATTCATATACTTCACATAAACATATTTAAAAGCCAAACATTTCATAAGATCATATACAGGATTTATTAATTTTTTGAGTCACATTACAGTGAGCTCTTGTTTCCTTAACACTGAGCTAATTTCCTTTATATTCAGTAACTTCCGAAATAACCGTCTAGTGATACTTGGTACAATGCATCACCTTAAGGCCAAAAGGAAACATACATATCATCTACACAAGACAACACATACCATGATAGGAGTATAATACAACTTAGACATATTTAAGCCAATACAAAAGTACAATTACAGTAAGCTACATCCAACTTGCACACATTTTTATTTCTTTTCATACACATCTTTATTAAAACCTAGTTCATTACCCCAATCTTATTTTACTAGTGCAAATGCACATGTGAAGCCCCATAACCCCACACATGCTTAGTATACCCTTCATGAGACCACAAACCTTAGCATTTAATTCATTCATCAACAAGTAGGCGAAGGAAACTTCATTCATGTCAATACAAAACCTTCATCATATAGTCATTTAGATCAACATAGTACATATAAGGATAAGATCACATCTCATAGATTCATAACATGCACACCTTCATAACAAGTTGACTAATACTACAAAATCATGCATATGGACATAAACATAATCAACATAATCATACATATTAGGTCACCTTCCTAGGACTTCCTAAGGATCTACTTGTGCAATGTCCATACGGGTTCATTACTTCTACCTATCCTGAGTAACTTACATTAAGTCCTCATACTTACGATCCAATTCAATTACATTTATTGTCCATTTTACTTTAGGGAAACTATAGCCTTAACTTACATTAAGACCATGGGTGCTAAACATGGAATTTGGTATTGTAGAGCCTTATATCAATGCAAGATGTTCTTACCTTGCCAAGGTAGAATATTAACACAACCTAGCATACGAATTGATATCACATTGCTAGATCCTATGTGGCAAGAATAGTTATGGAACTTGGTGGTACATGTGAAAACCATCTTTATGCTATGATTAGGCATTGTACATGTTCACTTATGGAAGCCCTATTTATGCCATTTGGGGCATTGTGGTTATACACCTCATGAGATTTATGGTGACCTGACTTTACACATTAGAAAGGGACATTCACTCATATTCATGTTCACTCAGTGCTAATCTAAGTCCCATTTATTATAAATCTTCATTAACATTACTTTATAAAATGTAGGATTAGGATATTCACTCCCGATATGCTTAGCTCATACGTTATCAGTGATAAGTACTTACATCAACCTACTTCATGTGAGAAAATCCTTTCACATGGACATAGCATATGTATTTGCACTTATCTAGTTTAAGACATACTTGAGCACACCATTCAAGGCTTCTCTATTGACTAGATCAGCATTCATGTGTGTCTGTATACATATATGTGATCAAACCTTTCCTATAACACCTTAACTCACACATGTTCATACATATATATTCATACATGTAGCAACCAAAACTAGAACTATCCTATCAAGGTACACTTGTGCAATGCATAAGCAAGGTCCGACACCCTTTCCCATACTAGTACACCTATCAAGTCATCCTTGCTAAGGAAACACTTATCATGCTTTCATAAACATCATCTTAACATGCATAGTAGTAGACACTGGTTAATATGTGAACTATATTTCATTTAGACACCATGACCTATACTACTTGTAACATGCATGTAAAGTGACTGTGTGTACATTGATCAACATGATCACATAATATCTATCAACAACATATTGAGGCATCCACCCTCTTAGACCATAGTACTCTATCAATCATAAACCACACAACACACAATAGCATATGAGACAAGTCAACTTCATATTACACTTAAGACTCCTAACTTGTGCTATTCATTGATTCACATAGGGTACATAGGTAAGGGATTATTAAGAATTTTAACTCATCAATGGCAGCACCTATACTTTACCCTAACATAAGATATACACATGCCTACACAATATCCATACAACCTAAGTCACAACTAGAATAGAAAAGTAGCCATAAACTTCACATAGTATCATCATAAGCACAAGTTCATAAATTAATCATATTGCCTTCCTAAACATGGTCAACACATATATAGATTGACAATAAAGTAAAACCGCCACCATAAGTGGACCATACCACACAACGTCATACAAGTCTTCATCAACATTACTATAATGAAATAGAGAAATAGAAGAGTAGAGTAATTCTTACCAATTCTTTAGCCTTTGGTCATCAATGACAATTACTACTCTCTCATCGATAAATCAAGTATAGAGCAGTATCTTAAGGTAACATAATCATACATGAAGTTAAGCATAAGCCACTACCAGGTCACGTTACAACTAGTCCAATACAATGACATACTAGAAAGTAGAAGGACATAGACCATCAACCAATTTAACTTGCGTGGATTATAAGTCATATATCATCAATACAACCAATCTATGGCAGTAGCTTCAAGAAATAATAGCTTAGACGAGATCCTACTATATTTGCCAATAAACTCTGGATCACTTTAACATTATTCATATTAGGAATTCATGGAGGATAGATTTACATATGTTAATCTTATTCAAACTATCAGCATTAATCCACATTATATCCATTAACTATAATTCATAATCATATTACATCATAGGAAGTACCTAACAATCATTTTAACGTAATTGAATCTCACAATAAACATGCTAGAATCATCAATCCATAGGCTAAAGCATGTAGGTTAATCTTACCAAGTTTCGTTTGATTTGATCAATAAGGGTTCATAACCACAATTTATTCATAATATCCACTTAAGAAAGTACCTACAGTGATCTTTACCCAATTGAAATCTCATAACAATCACCATGAACCCGAACTTATAGTGAACACATAGAACATAGGCTAGTTTTTGTTCAAATCTTCATACATGGATTCACATTGATAATTCATCAACAATTCACCATAAATATACATACTATACAGTATACATAATCATATTAACATAATTTAATCACAAATCGACATGCATAACATCAAGATTATAGAGTCATACATAGGCTAAAATTGAGTTTGTGAAAGAGCATGGGGTCATCATGCAATAGGATTGAAAATCACGTCCAAATAAGTATATAATCATCAATACATTCATTTTATTCTTTTCATATAAATGTAAGAAAGAACCCATGGCTAGAATGAAGAAGAAGAACTTGATCATATAATTCTCTTTGAAAACTTTACGATGAACTCTCTAGATAAAAGAATAACTAGAGATGTAGGATCACCATACCTTTTTCTAGTTGAAAACCTCTAAAAATATATTAATAATACATTGAAATTAAATATCCAAGCTGTTATTGAGATTCACCAACAATGGTGGTTTCTAGGAAGAATATTTTAGAGGGAAAAGGTTTAATTTTGTGAGAGAGGATTTGGAATGGGTTCTTCACCTGTTAGCTAACTTATATACACCTAAAAGTAGATAAATAAACCTATTAGAATCAGGTTATGGCGCATGGTGAATTTCACATTCACCCCTTCAATACAACTGATGCACGCACCAGTTTTCAGGACACCATCGACGAAGCAATTGACTGGTCGTATGTCAGTCTACGGGCCGTCCTTTGGCTTTCGTCGACTGGTTCTTGAAAAAATTTTGGGTTGAGACCTTACCAAGATTATTACCAATGGACTAGACCTCACCAACAGGTCGTTGGTTGACCAACCGGCCGTCATTTGGTCCATCGATTGACACTGCTAAGGCAGTGTCTCGACTAGCCTTGGGTTCTTCTAGTGGGGCCTTTTGTGGGGCTCTTTATAGGTCATACCCGGATGTTTCCAACGTAAATACAATCAGTAACAAGTTTTAGACCTTCCACATATGTTTCACCCCAAACAAACACCTACAACTCGTCCAAACAGGCTAGGCCCCATCAAGACACACGTTGATCGTCTTAATGGCTATCTTTTGAACGCCTTGGACATTCTTGGTCGTTTGACCTCCAAAATTCTCGAAACTACATATAAAATCTTTAAATATATTATAAATAATTTCAATTCTTAATAAGCTCATGAAATACAGTATATAAACACGCATGGACACATGAGGCACATAGGCGACTAGTCGTCGAACGTTTTGGTCGTCCCTTGACGTTAGACTTCAAAATCACTTCAAACTTTAAATACTGACTTTAAACCATATTATAAGTTATTTTAGGACCTTATAAACTTAAGACAAACTTGTTAGTCTCTATAAACCCTATTTAATTTTGGGGTCTTACATACCATGTATTGATTCATTTTTTGTTTTGAAGTCAACATAAGGTTCATCTATGTGAGAATTTGTGTCCCCTAATCATGTTCATGTCTATGTGTATAATAATATATCATAATAGCCTATTAATGACTTTACCACCAAATACCTAGCATCAACGGCATAACAGCTCATCGTCGATTATCATCTTCTATTCATTATGATCTATGTTAAGGTACAAGCTTACTTCATTCAATTTGAATATTAGAAGGTAAATCTAGGTATATATGATCGCATAGGTTAAATTTAAGCTATTCAAGTCAATATCAACCTAGATCAACTAATCGAAGTTCAATTTGCATCTAGGTCATTCAATCGTGATCAATTAGTATAGAATATTATTGAATTAATAAGATCAATATAAAACCTTCATCTAGCCTCTAATGGCCTAAAATCACCATGATCACCTTCAAGTTCAATTACTTGAATTCACCATCGAAACATAATAAAAACAACATATAATCATAATATAAACATGATTGAAAGCTAACCACTAGATTGGAGTTACAATCAAGCCTTACCCATAATGCAATCACAATTCTCTCTATATTGGCGTTCTTTGTATTCACAGTTGAAGGGAAACTATGGGAATCCATGAATGGAAGAATCCATGGATTAATAAGATTCACATACCTTATATTAGAGCTTTAATCCAAGCTTGAACCCGTGGTGAATGCATCCAAAGTTGTTGCCTTGACTTTTCTTCTTCTTCAATGGTGTTCTTCAGAGTTCTAATCTAACAGAGAGGTTTTCGATTTGGAGTCTAGAGTATAAAGGGGTATTTTATTATTTAAATAGTCATAAAATTCTTAAAACTACCTAAAATAACCACCCACACAATTATTTGGACGCGGGGTGAATTGATCTGCAAGAAATTACAGGCCTGCATCAACGGAGCCACATATTGGGCGTTGACAAGACGAAGGTCCCTGCTGGCAAACCGTCGTCATGGTCAAAGACTGTTCAAATGGTACATCAGCTCAAGAAACTAAGTAAAAATCTATGACGCTCCATCAATGGGGCGTCAACCAACTCATGAGGCATTGATTACTTCGTCAATTGACATTGCCCAGGCATTGTTTAGGCAATGATAGGGGTCCTCCTTGAGGGCCTTTTGTGGGGACCTTGGGGAGTCGTTCCTGGACTTTTCCACCTCAAATACGTTCGTCTTGAGGTTAGGAACCCTCCCTATCATTTTGGGCTCCAACATACTAAGGCACACTAGCATGTCTTAAGGCTAACCTTCAAACGTCACGAGACGTTCTTGGATGTTTCACCTCCAAACTTTACACACTGACTCGACACACTATAATAAGTCATTTTAATACCATATAATCTCATTAAACACACATTTTAGTCTCTATCTAGACCAATAGCTTTTTGGGTCCTTACAATATCCCCTACTTGGAAACATTCATCCTCGAATTAGACCTTCTTAAACACTTAATTAAATGACCTACTCTAGACTAGCAGCCCATTGTATATGCATTATACCTAAATTCACACACCCAAATCAAGGAAACAATTCAATTCCAATCTAAAAATAACCATATAAAGACCTCAAACAATGGCTTCTTATCCCGCACTTAGGATAATCTATACATGTATTTGTAACATCAATTTTTCATCATAAGGAAACACCAAAATCACAAGGCATATCATAATCAAAACATATTCTGAAAATTTTCATCAATCAATAAAGAAGAATATACCGGAGAGGGACATAAGGATATCATTCTTGATAATCCTCGTAATGGAGAGCATAGAACCTATTCCATGTTGGACAACCATCTTCCACTTTATTAGTAGCAACTTGCTTTCCTTCTCTCACATTAGCTTTTGCCTTAGGGATATCTTTAATTATATGAACACTCTCACCACACCCATAAAAAGCATCTCTACTGTCCAAACACCTACCCTCATGTTTCTTGCCACACCTCGCAAGTAGGTCGGGAGTAATCATTACTTTTTC
This sequence comes from Solanum chmielewskii, assembly GCA_027704785.1. Lineage (NCBI taxonomy): Eukaryota > Viridiplantae > Streptophyta > Magnoliopsida > Solanales > Solanaceae > Solanum > Solanum chmielewskii. The sequence goes on from JAKWIX010000329.1 coordinate 16,040,999, forward strand.
TCATACCTAGGAGTACTAGAGTAGCCTTTTCCTGAAGACCTTCGTCGATTATTAGAATGACCATGTCCATAGGCCTATTCACCTTACATTCTAATTCTCTTTATCTCCTTCCTAATCTTGTAATCCTCAATTTGTTGCGAAAATACCATTAGTTGAGAGATTTCAATGTCATCTACTAGCATTGGCATACGAAAACGCTCTAGGGTTTGCTACCAAGATTGGAGTAAATTTATACAATTGTCTTAAATTCAAAACATACTCTTTCAAACTCAACCTTCCTTGTTTGAGGTTTATGAATTCCCCTAATTTAGCCTCCCTCAATTCCCTAGGAAAGAACCTATCAAGAAAAGCTGACATAAAAGTCACCCACTCTAAAGGGTCTGCTCTTAAAGGTCTATTATCTTTCCAAGTCTCACACCAATGTTGGGAAACATCTTTCAATTAATAGGTAGCAAACTCCTCTTCTTCATTAGAAAACACTCCCATGATTGCAAGCACCTTATGCACCTCATCAATAAACACATTTGGATCTTCATCAACTTTGGAGTCGTAGAACTCCGGTGGATTTATCCTCAAGAACTCCCTTACTCTAGTAACACCCATTGCTCCTATAAGATTGTCTAGATCCACCTCTTCTCTATTATCTTGTGTCGTTAAGGATTGATCCAACAAAGTGATAAAATCCCGAAAGTCCTCAAACGTAGCATTCCCTATTGGAGGGTTAATAGGAACTTGAGGAGTAAATTGCTCTTGCACTTGGGGAGAGATCTCTTGCTCCCACTCTCCTATATCCTTCCCTTCAAGCATTAACTCTAGTGTTAACCATAACCTACAAAATCATAGGCAAACATTATAATAAGGTATTACTCAAGCTAAACTCTATGGCATGAATTGAAGAAGGAAAAAGTGAAACTTCCCTAAGCATTCCATAGCCTCCTAGTCATAGATGTGTTGGGACTCACACCAATAAATAAGACTCTACTAGATGTGCTTTTTGAGACATCCTAAGACCATTTCATAACCTTCTGCTCTGATACTAAGTTCATCACAACCCGCAAGTATACCTCAGAAGTTAGGGCATTCTTGAGTCAAAACACAGCGTACTTGACCTCTCGGAGGTCTTGTACAAGCCCTTAGACATCATTCACTATATATATACAAAATTAACAAATAATTAAAACTTTTTTTTAAAACATAGTGCGTAAGTCATTTCATAAAACGTCTAACATATGTCTCAAAAACCATATAAAACATCATGAATACAATAGTCTAGAGTCATTGCCCATAAAATTCTAACATGATGAAAAACATAAATACAACATAGTGGTGGTGTCCTTGGATGCTGTGAAGAGACACCAGTCTTTCCTTCTTGGAAACCTGGGAACTCTACCCTCCAAATCAACTCAATCTTCTCAAGACCCTACATGGACAACATGTAGGCAATATGCGTTAGTACGATATGTACTAAGTATTGAAACTATCATAATAACATTAATATCTCAAAAAGTTAGTCAAGAATAGACATAATCATAAGAGATAAAGACATAAGCATAACATGAATAACATAAGCATGATAAACCATCATAAATCATATAAAAGTTCATACTTGACTCATTGTCCTTCTTACTCAAATGAACTACTTCACAAGCCACCTCCAAGTATACTCGTGCAAGTCTTAGATAGCATCCCCTCTACCAAAGTTAAGTACATCTCTTTGGTCATCCTAAATAATAATCGACTATCATAATTAATACTAAGTTCATAATAAAATATGAGCACTATTCCCCTATGCCACCTCAAAACACACTTGTGCAATGCATGAGAAGCATCGCATAATACCTCACATACTAAGAATATATTGAAATCACCCTAGCTTTGTTCATTTCATCTAAGGAGTCATCTAATAGACCTACTTCGTATTAAAAAGGAACTATCATATTAAGTCTGTCATGTCATGGAATGCAACTATAACACTATCCAAGCAAAGCATACATCATGTAAGGGTCATGTCATGGGTAGCTTCAAGTCATACATGTGCAATGTATAGATGGCACCCCATACTACAATTCATGCTAAGTATTTCTCTAGATTATCCTACTCCAAGCTAACTTATCTTGCAACCTTGTCTATTAAGCTCAATTTACTACCATAACAGACGTACCACGTTGGAAAGAATCTCAACACACTAACCAAGCTACAAAAGAAAGGATACAACCATCCTAACAACCATGCAACCAATCATGTAGATTCAAGCTAAACATAGAGGAGAATGACTCCTCAACTCTAAGCTATCATGAGAAACTAATCTCAAGTTCTCCATGCAATACAGATTATTGTAAATCAATCTACCCTTAGGAGAGTATAGGCCTTTTCCCTAAAGCTGACATGAAATGGTTTGTCCTAACCAAATTAAGCTAACTGATCAAGTATCCTTACAACACAAGACCAAGATGAACATGGACGAGCTGACTTCCTCCATCCCAAGTTATCCTAAGATTACTCACCTCAAGCTGCCATGAGTATTTAAACTCAAGACTCCTTGAGATTTACTCTCAAGAAACCCTCGAGACCTACCATATCAAGCCATCATGAGATCACCATCTCAAGTTATCTTGAGAATTCACATCTCAAGATATCATGTCTTAGTCTTATTTCACCAATTCTACTACCTATGAAGTTACTATATAAATCATCTTCTAGCTAATCTTAGTCTGCTATATATTGATTCCTTTTAGGTTCATAAGTCAACTTAAGGTTCATGTATGTGAGAACTTGATTATCATAATTATTTTCATGTCTAGGTGTAGAAGAAAACATCATCGTAACCTATTAATGACTTTACCCCCAAAGCCTTAGCATCAATGTCATAACAGCCCATAGTTGATTATCATCTTCAATTAACTATGATATATGTTCAATTACAAGCTTATTTCATTCAATTTGATTATTAGAAGGTAAGTCTAGGTATACATGATCGCATAGGTTCAATTGAAGCTTTACAATTCAAGACCAACCTAGATCAATTAATCCTAATTCAATTCATATCTAGGTGATTTAATCATGATCAAATAGTATAAAATACAATTGAATTAAGAAGATCAACATAAAACTTTAATCTATCCTCTAATGGCATAAACCCCATGATCACCTTCAAATTTATTTACTATAATTCACCAAGAAAACGTCATTAAAACAACATATAATAATCATATAAACATAATTGAATGCTCCCCACTAGATTGGGATCAAAATCATGTCTTACCCACAATGTAATCACAACCCTCTCTAGATTGGGGTTCTTTGGATTCACAACTGAATGGAAACAAGGGGAATACATGAATGGAATAATACATAGATGAATAACCTTCAAATACCTTATATTAGAGTCTTAATCCCATATTTATCCCTTGGTGAATTCTTTCTAAGCTGCTGCCCCCAACTTCTCTTCTTCTTCTATGGTGTTCTTGAGAGTCCTAATGTGACAGACTGGTATTTGCTTTCTTTATATCTTACCTTAGTGAGTCTTAGGATAATTCTGAGGTAAGGAAACTCTAAAGGAAAATGACTTCACTTTCTCTTTTGCTTGGCCTTGGAAGTTCACATTTTTAGTGTAGGATATTTCATTGTATTTGCTCAAGGTTAATTTATTGTGAATGCTTTAAATGATCCATTGTCAATGTTCAAATGTATTTACTGTAAATGCTTAAGGAATTCACTATGAAGGTCAAGTTTGTTTACTGTAATGTTTCTTGTTGGCTTAAAATCATGGGAATTCTTATCTAAGTTGTAAATGATGGTTAGTATGATGTTTGCCTTTGTATTCATGAATGTTTTACTTAAATTGATGAAAAGCTATTTTACTAAAATATCCTTTTTTACATGTTTTTGCATATGCCATACTTAGTACAATTTTTGTACTAACCCCATACTTTTATGTACTATATAAGTATAGGTTGGAAGCTTCTGAAGGTTTGGAGGCTAGAAGGAAGAGCTTTGGAAAGTTTCTCTGAAGGCAAAGTATGTCCTCATATATTCGAGGACATTTTCCATTTCTTAGTTTTTACTTTATTGTAGAGGGCCATGTCCTTAAGATATTATGTCGTGTATTTAAGTTGGCTTGTGTCGACGAGATTCTCTAAGTATTTATGAAAGATTATATTTTATTAATTATTCATGAAAAGTTTTAAATTTTTGCACTATTTTTTATGTCTTATGTGATGAACGATAGTAAAGGGCTTGTACAAGACACCAAAGGATCAAGTAAGCCCGGTCATGAAAGGAGGGTTCTCCCAAACTTCTATGGAGTGCTTTCGGGTCGTGAAACATGCATGTTTTTCCTCCATTGATTGTATGGAAGGGGGGAAATTCTATTTCTAAAGGTCGTATTATATCTTATGTAAAAACATGTAAAATGATCTCAAAGGGTTGTATATATCACATTGTAAGAGTCCAAGATCCAGAATCCTAAATTCCTCCCATTGAGTCGGTCCCAGTAGTGAGTTAGTTTCCAGAGGTCTTTCCAAATGACCTTCCCGGTATTCCTCTCGAATGGGAAATTGACTTTGGTATCGATTTTCTACCAGATACAAATCCCATATCACTTCCTCCTTATAGGCTCTAGCCGAATCGAAGGAGTTGAAGGCCTAACTCAAGGATTTATTAGAAAAGGGTTTCATAATGCCTAGTACTTCTCCATGGGGTGCTCCGGTTTTGTTTGTAAGGAAGAAGGATGGGTCTTTGAGAATGTTTATTGATTACCACCAACTCAATAAGGTCACTATTAAGAATAAGTACCCTCTCCCTCGGATTGACGACTTGTTTGATCAACTACAAGGGGCGAGTTACTTTTCAAAAATTGACTTGAGATCAGGTTATCACCAACTTAGGGTGAGAGGTGAGGATGGACCAAAGACGGCCTTTCGGACTAGGTATGGGCACTATAAGTTCTTGGTTATGTATTCCGGTCACACTAACGCTACGGCGGCATTTACGGACCTAATGAATAGAGTGTTCCAAAATTACCTAGATTCATTTGTCATTTCCTTCATTGAAGACATCTTGGTATATTTGAAGAATGAGTGTGATCACATAGGTCTTTTGAAGGAGGTATTGTAAGCCCTTAAAGAACATCAATTGTTTACCAAATGTAGCAAGTGTGAGTTTGTATTGAGGTCGGTGACATTTCTTGGGCACATCATCTCTAGTGATGGAGTTGACATAGACCTAAGAAAAATAGAGGCGGTGAAGAATTGGCCTAGACCATTGAATCCAACTGACATTAGGAGTTTCTTGGGTTTAGCGGGTTATTATCGGAGGTTCGTGGATAGCTTTGCGTCCATTGAATCTCATTTGACTACTTTGACCTAAAAGGGTAAGAAATTTGAGTGGTTGGAGGAGTGGGACAAAAGTTTCCACTTGTTGAAAGATAAGCTTACTTCCGCTCCGGTGTTGACTTTACCGGAGGGTACAAAGGGTTTTGTTGTGTATTATGACGCATCCCGAGTGGGTTTGGGGTGTGTGCTTATGCAATACGAGAAAGTGATAGCCTACGCCTCTAGGCAACTTAAGGTACATGAGTGAAACTATCCCACTCACGACCTTGAGTTAGCGGTCATAGTGTTTGGTTTGAAAATTTGGAGGCATTACTTGTATAGTGTTCATATTGATGTATATACCGATCATAAGAGTCTCCAATATGTGTTTACCCAAAAGGAGTTGAATCTCTGACAAACAAAGTGGTTATAGTTGTTGAAAAATTATGATATGAGTGTCCTCTATCACCCCGACAAGGCAAATGTGGTTGCAGATACCCTAAGTTGTATGACTATGGGTAGTGTATCCCATATTGATGAAGCCAAGAAGGACCTATCAAGGGAAGTTCATAGGTTGACTAGGTTCGGAGTGATGTTGGAAGGTTCTCCAAACGGCGGTGCTATAGTCCATCATAACTCCGAGTCATCTCTAGTTATTGAGATGAAGTCATAACAACACCTTGATTGAACATTAATGGACTTGAAAGAATCGGTTTTCGGCAAGTTAAATGAGTTATTCTCCTTGGGGGGATAGTGTGTTAAGGTACCAACGGAGATTGTGTGTTCCCGATGTAGATGGGTTGAAGGACCGTATCATAGAAGAAGCTCATGGTCCCTCTACTCAATTCATCCGGGTTCGACAAAAATGTACCATGACCTAAGGGATATATATTGGTGGGAATATTTGAAGAGGGACATAGCGGAGTTTATCGCTAAGCATTTAAATTTCCAACAAGTAAAGGCCGAACATCAATATGGACTTTGTAGTGGGTTTACCTCGGACTCAAAAGTCATATGATTCCATATAGGTGGTTGTGGATAGGTTGACTAAGTCCGCTCATTTTATTCCCGTCAAGTCTTCTTCTTCGGCGGAAGATTATGCAAGAATCTTAATATATGATGTGTCACCATGGTATTTTTTTAACCATCATATCGGATCGGGGTGCGTAATTCACATTTAGGTTTTGGAGATCATTCCAAAAAAGATTGGGTACTACGGTGAAGTTGAGCACCGCTTTTCATCCCCAAAAGGATGGTCAAGAACGCACTATTCAAACCCTTGAGGATATGCTTAGGGCTTGAATTATTGATTTTAAAGGTAATTGGGATAAATATTTGCCTTTGGTGGAGTTTGCTTATAATAATAGTTTTCATTCATAGATTTCCAAGGCTCTCTATGAAGCCTTGTATGGTAGAAGGTGTAGGTTGTAACACCTTGAAAAACCAAGACTCATTGTAAAGCCTAACATAGGTGTCATAAAGTCTAAACACTATTTCTAAGTCCATTTTTAATGAATATAGGTCATTTAGGAGGTTTAAGAACCAGTATGTCCAAAACGTCCGAATACGACTCCCCAAGAACAAACCAAGGGCTCTTGAGGAGGACCCCTGTAGTTTGATGCAGCACTACCTGGCAGTGTGCATCAACGGGATAGAAGATGGACCGTGTTTAGATTGACGGAGAGTCGATGCCACCCTCGTCCCACACTTAGAAAAATTGGATGAAGCCCTCGCCTACAAATTCATTGACTGAAATGATAGAGTGCAGGGTGGAGGGGGGGTTGTCTGTCGACTCACAGACGGCCCGTCGATCAGGGTCTCATTTGTGAGGGTCAAGTTTCACTACCAAATTTTAAATGATTTCATTTAATTAATTAAGTGGTTTAGGGGTAGTTGGGGATTAAATGAAGAGTAATTAAGTTGATTAAGCTCCATTATAAATACCTTCAACCCTCATTAACCTAAACACAACTCTCAAATAAACTCTCTTCCTTCTCTCTTCTTTCTCTCTCTAAATTGGAAGACTCCATAGAAGCTTACCTTGGGAGGTGAATTAAGGGCTTAAAAAGGGTGGGTTCATCTTTAATTCTCAACAAAACATTAAGGTATGGGTTCTATTCACCTTTGAGATTCTTTCCTCAAATGGTTCCTTCAAAATAGATTTCAAAAAGTTGAGTTTTCTTATGTATTTCATTCAATTACGAAATTGAATTTATAGATTGAGTTGTAAATGAATTATTAGGGTTATATTGATTATATTAACATGTAATTCAACTTGTTTGTGGTAATTGTTGATGGTTTGGTCTAAATTAAAGATTATGATCCTCTATGTCTAACCCTAGGTAGTGATCTTGACCTATATTGTATTGTGATCATTTAATTGAGTTGGTTTCCTATTAAATTACTATCCTATTGCGTTATTATTATCAAATTAAGATGAATTATAGGCCTATCATGCTAGTTCTTGAGATGTGGTTTATGTTATGAATTGTAAAGGTGAAATTAGCCAATGTATCTTGTCTCAAGTTATGATCTAAAGTTGAATTGTGTTATGAAGATACAATTGGACTTGTTATCTTATTGATTATCATTGTGTGATGATGTTACTCTCCAAGTTGGGTTGAGTTATGGGTTGATGGTAATACCTTAATGATAGACTAAGAGGAAGACTTGGTAAGTCTTAGAATCTCTATCTTTATTTCCAATTGTGATTAATTGTTGTTAAGTCATGATATTACATTGGAGTATGCCTTATACTAGTATTATAGGGTGGTATGATGTTGAATTGAAATGTATTGACTATGTGGTGAGGTTAATTAAGGTGTATGTGATATAAGGATGGTGAAAACTATCATGTGCCTTCATATATTATGAAATGCTAATATGTTAACCTCATTTATATGAATTGTGATGAAAGGACTTATACTCATACAATTATTATTGAGCTATTGATGATGATAATTATGCAAGGGGTAGACCCTATGGCCTAAACTAAGCTATGATTGATAATTAAAGGCTTAAAGACATTTAAAAAAGGGATTCTAGCTTAGCACTGAGTGAACTAGATTAAGGAGTTTCGCTACCCACATAAGGAAGGTAGGAACACTATATTACTCTCGAAATTGGAGACTACAATGCATGGCGCATAAATAGGGTCCCAACTAAATCTCCTAATTCTTGAACTATGTTGCCCCCATAGGAATACTAGCTAGTGGATCCACGTAGTTGCTATGTTTCATGTGTTGGTACTACCTTGGCAATTAGTCCGCCTTCTTTTGGTGTAGGGTCTTATGACACTGGATTCCACACTAGCTCATGTGGTCTATGTCAGTTAGGAAAGATGTTCCCAAAAGGTAAAACGAATTAAAGGACTTGAACCCTAACTTGGATAACCTAAGGGGTCTAGCTTAGTCTAGGTAGGGGTATGAGACTCTACCTAGACATTGCACTAGTTAACCTTGAAGGGAATCTTAGGAGGAGGTTCTTATATATTTTTATGTTATTACAATATATGATGTATATATGATGATCATGGCTCATTGTTGATACTGTATGTTGATTAGTTCATTTATGAATATGCCTTGGATTATAATGATTATATATGGTGAAATACAAGCCTACATGCCATGATATGTAAAGTTAGACATTAGTCATGTTTTCTTGTTGAGGATATTTGATTGAGTAAGGTTATGGGGCTTTGCTTGGTCATTGGACTTGTTGACTTGATTATGACTTGTGAGTAGTTGTCTTGCTTATTATGATATGTTTAACTCTTATTCATTCTTGTGATATTATTCCTGATGTTAGAGTTGTACTAAATCATGGTTTCAAGTATGTTGGGATAAGTATTACTTGTATGATTGTAAGCATGTTGGTTGATTAATATGACTTACTTGACTTTGCATTAAGTACCTAAAGGGGTAAAATTGCATGTTTTGACTAAAAATTCCCTTTTAGCATGTTTTGCTTGTGTATGTGCATAAGATCTCATACCTAGTACATGTGGATTACTAACCCCATCTCAAGTATGTTCCGGTCGTGTAAGAGTTTGGAAGGTGATATTGTTGAAGGCTTGGATTCTTCCTTTCATCCAACTACGGTAGGTCCTCAACTGTAGAGGGCAATTCCATCCTCTAGCTTTGGATTTTGTTGACTCTATCATTCCTTTTCTTTATAATTGAATATTGCACTTTCGTATGACCTATACATGGTCTTGTTGAATCGATGTAAGGGTTATGCCCATATTGTGATATTTATTTAGATGGTATGAGATGAGACAATTGTTGAGACTATATATATATATATATATATATATATATATATATATATATATATATATATATATATATGTCTGTGTGTGTGTGTGCAATTAAAATAGATGTCTATGTAACCTCCCTATATAAAGGGTCTATGTATACTCGATATGAATATATATTATGTGTATGTAGATGTCTATGTAAACCTCCAAGTAGTGATGATGAAAGTTTTAAATTTTTCCGCATTTTTCAATCTATGAACGTAATGACATGAGACTAAGAGGCTAGTCTTAGTCCTTGAAAAGGACGACGACGCTGGTTACGTCTAGGGGGTAAACCCGGATGTGACATAGGTCTCCTATTGGATGTTTTGAAGTGGGTGAGACTTCACTTCATGGTCCCTATTTGGTTTATAAGAATGTGAAAAAAGTTCATATCTTAAGGAACCAGTTGCAAACGGCCTATTGTCGGGAAAAGTCTTATGCCAATCATAGAAGGAGGAATTTGGAGTTTGAAGAAGGTGATAAGGTGTGAAAATTTCACCAATGAAAGGGGTGGTATGATTTGGAAGGTAGGGGAAGTTGAGTCCTCATTATGTGGATCCCTATGAAATCTTACAAAGGGTTGGTAAGGGTTCCTACGAATTGAAACTTCCTAGTGAATTGGCTTTGGATCATCTGGTTTTCCATGTTTCTATGTTGAAAAGGTGTATCGGTGATCCCAAGTCCATTCTTCCTATTGAGGGTCTTGGTGTCAAGGATAACCTCTCCTATGAGGAAGTTCTGGTTCAAATTCTTGATAGGCAAGTCAAGAAGTTAAGTAATAAAGAGGTGGTTTCCGTAAAGATGTTATGGAAGAATCATCTATTTGAGTGTGAAACATGGGAGGCTGAGGACGACATGAAGTCCCTTTACCCTCATCTTTTGATAATTAAGATTAGTCATTCTTTTTAATAATATAAATATGACTAGAAACAGAAGTTTCTTGATTTTTGGTGAAGTCTTGCAAAAATGTGCATTTTGGGGTTGCATTATACTGAAGTAGTACCTATAGAACTTTATTTTTTGCCTTTTTGTTTTATTTAAGTTATGTTGTGCATTTTGGTATGGTGAGTCTTTATGAAATGATATGTAGCATGGTGTTAAGTTGAACTTTGTGCTAATTGACTCATGTAATTGTATGTTGAGCTCATAAGTGTTGTGAGAAGAAAATACCTCATGATGAAGTGTTTTGAGCATTATGTGGTAATTGGAGTTTTAGAATTGACTTGTCGAAATGATATGATTTATGTTGATTTGATATTGTTGATTGGTTGGGCTGCTAATCTTGAGTCTATTCCTCCCTCCAAAAGAATTTTAGTGTCATTCGTGGATGAATGTTCCTAAGGGGGAATAATGAAACACTTTGAAAATGCAAGATGATTCTTAGAGCCTAACATAGGTGTCGTGGGGTCTAACCACTATTTTAAGACCTATTTAAATGAATATAGGTCATTTAGGAAGTTTAAGAATCAAAACATCCAAGAACGTCCATGACGTCCGGAAGTTGGTTCAAAGATTTACTAGCATGCCTTAGCCTATTTGACTAACTTTTAGGAGTCAGAAATGTATGAAATATGGTGAAAGGGTAGCTAATAGGTCTTTAAGTTGTTTCATGGTCGAAACGTCCAGATACGGCTCCCAAAGGACCAACCAAGGTTCCTTGAGGAGGACCCCCGCAGTCTGAGGCAACACTGCCTGGCAGTGTGTATCGATGAGGAAGGCAACGTTCCGTGTTGGACTGACGGGGACTTGGTGACACTGTCATCCCACACATAGATAAATTGAGTAAGACCCTCACCTGCACAGTCTCTGAACTCACCTACGGAGTGCAGGACGGAGGGGGGTGTTGTCCGTCGACTCACAGACGGCCCGTTGGCGGGGTTCCCTCTGTGAGGGTCTTGAGTTTCTGCACGTTTCAAATGTTAATTCAATTAATTAATTAATTAAGTAGTTTAGGGGTTAGTTAGGGATTTAGGGGAGACTAATTAACTAACTTAACTCCCACATAAAGGCCCCAACCACAATTAACCTAATTACAACTCGCAAATACAAACTATCTTCCCTCTCTTCTTTCTCTCTCTACTTGAACTCACCATTGAAGACTAGCAAGGAAAAGGGTTGGGGATGCAAAGGGACGAATTCACCATCAATTCTTCATCAAACGTTAAGGTATGAGATCTAATGAACCTTTGAGACTCTTTCCTCAAAGGGTTCCTTCAAAATGAATTTCAAAACTTGAATTTTCATCTGGGTTTCATCCAATTACGAAATTGTTGTTGTCAATTGAGTTTTTTATGGTTTATTTAGTATATAATGTATAGATTAACATGTAACTAAACTTGATTATGGTTAATTGTCATGGTTTGATTCAAATTGAAGAATATGATCTTTAACCCTTAACCCTAAGTTTGATCTTGATGTAAATTGGGTTGTGATTGATTCAATTGTCTTGATTATGGGTTATATCACTATTAAATAATGTAGTTACAATAATCATTAACAAATTGGAGCGAATTGTAATCTTTCATGCTAGTCTTGAGAATATGATCTAGGTTAGAAGGTGAGTTGACCTAGACATCCTATTTTAAGTATGATATAGTATGGAATTGTGCTATAGTGTTTATTCTAGTATTGTTATCATGTTCATTATTGAATTATGATGTTGAAATCTAAATTGGATTGAATTGAGGTTTTAGGGTAAGGCCTAAATAATGAACTATGAGAAAGACTTAGTAAGTGTTGGAATCTCTATCTTTACTTCCAATTGTGATTAATTGTGGTTAATTAATGATGTTACATTGGAGTATGCCTTATATTAGGATGATAGGGTGGTATGATGTTGAATTGAAATGTCTTGACTGTTGTGAGGTTGATTAAGGTGTATGTGATATAAGGATGGTAATAACTATAAATGTGCCTTGATATGCTATGAAATGTTAATGTGTTAACCTCACTTATATGAATTGTGATGAAAGAACTATACTCGTGCAATTCTTATTGAGATATTTATGATGATGATTATACAAAAGGTAGACCCTATGACCTAAACTAAGCTATGATTGATAATTAAAGGCTTAAAACATTTCAAAAAGGGACTCCAGCTTAGCATCGAGTGAACTAGATTGAGGAGTGTCCCTCACCACATAGGGAAGGTAGGAAAACTAAATTACGCTTGAGATTGGAGACTATAATGTGTGGCGCATAAAGAGGGTCCCAACTATATCTCCTTGTTCTTGAACTATGTTTCCCCCATAGGAATACTAGCTAGTGGATCCACGTAGTCGCTATGATTCATGTTTTGGTACTACCTTGGCAAGTAGTCTGCCTTTTTTCGGTGTAGGGTTTTATGACACTGAATTCCACACTAGCTCATGTGGTCTATGTCGGTTAGCCCAAGATGTTCCTAAAAGGTAAAATGAATTAAAGGACTTGAACCCTAACTTGGATAACCTAAGGGGTGTAGCTTAGTCTAGGTAGGGGTATGGGACTCTACCTAAGCATTGTACTAGTTTGCCTTGAGGGGAGTATTAGGAGGATGTTCTTATATATGTTATGTTATGATGATATATGATATGTACATGATGAACTTGCACATTGTTGATACAATATGTGCGTTAGTTCACTTATGAGTATGCATTAGGTTACATTATTAACATAAGATGAAATGTATATCTAAATGTTATATTATGTAAAGTTGGACATTGGTTATGGTTTCTTGTTGAGGCTACTTGATTGAGTAAGGTTATGGGGCTTTGCTTGGTCATTGCACTTGTTGACTTGATAAGGATTCATTAGTAGTTGTCTTGCTTATTATGATATTATTGAGTCTTATTCATTCTTGTGATGTTATTCATTGATAATAGGGTTGTAGTAAATCATGGTTTGAAGTATGTTGGAATACATATTACGTGTAGAGTTGGTAAGCATGTGTGTTTGGTTGATATGACTTGCTTGACTTTGCATTAGGCTTTTAAAAGGGTAAAATGGCATGTTTTAACTAAATGTCCCTTTTTAGCATGTTTTGCTATTATATGTGCATATGGTCTCATACTTAGTACATTGGGAGTACTAACCCCGTTTTCTTCCTTTTTCCCAAACATTTTAGGTTCCGATCATTGAAGGATCATTCGGAACGACTTGAGAAGGCTTGGATATTCTTTATCATCCAAGTGGGTAGGTCCTCACTTTATGAGCGCGATGCCAATATCTTTCTTACGAAGTTTGTTTTTTTTTCAAAGACTCTTATGTTCATTCCACTTTCATTATGTACGACTTGTATAAGCATATATGTGGCTTCTTTACATTTGATGTAGGGCTATGCCCAAAATTGTATGATTGTTTAGATGGTATGAGATTAGACTATCTTTCTATCATATATATATATGTATGTGCAATAAAAGTAGAAGGCTATGTAACCTTCCTATACGAAGTGTCTATGTATACTCGATACGACTATATTATGTGTATGTAGAGGTCTATGTAAACCTCCAAGTAGATGTAATGAAAATTTTTAATTTTTTTTGCATTTTTCAACCTATGAATGTAATGACATGAGACTAAGAGACTAGTCTTAGTCCTTAAAAAGGACAACGATGTCGGTTACGTCTAAAGGGTAAACCCGGATGTGACATTTATGCAATAACCCATGGCTAGATCATAAAATTAGACAAGTTCATCTTTAGAAGACTTTAGAAATCACTTTGAATTATGGGTTCTTTGATGAATAGAGTTTAAAGGATTAAAAACATGCCTCAATGAAGCTAAACCGCAAAATTTATGAAGAATCACAATTTAAATCTTCAATCCAAGCTCTTCCTTGAGTTTTGGCTTCAAAAGAGTTCTAGATAATTTCTTATAGAATTTGGGTTTTTATTTTTGAATAATGAATTCATCTAGGTAATTAGGACTTTTAAAAACACTTAAAATACCTAGAATACCATTAGAATACCAATTCACCCTTGCATTTAATAGTGAACTGCGCAGGTTGCAGGCCTCACCTACATGTGGCCATCGACGGACCGTCTCCCAACGAACAGACGTGATTTGGTTCAGAGGATGGTCCTTGGAAGGACATCCTCCCATGCCTAAGTCCTGACCAATACCCTCCACATACGGGGCGTTAACCAGGCTACTGGTCGTCGATTGCCATTTGTAGGTGGGACTGCCCTAGGGAGTTTTGGCCACCAAGATGGGTTCTTTCTCAAGGACCCTTGGTTGGTCCTTCGGGACTTTTGCCTGGACATTTCCAATTCAAATATGCTCCAATACGAGTTTAAAACCTCTACATCAATTTCATCCAAAACGAACATATAAAACTCGACGAAACATGTCAAGACACATAAGGTCATTTCAAAGCAAACCTTTCTAACGTCATGGACGTTCTTGGATGTTTGACCTCTAAAATTCATGAAACTTGACAAACTACCTAGAAACATTATTATAACCCATATAAGGACCTCATAAGCTCATTAAACACTCATAATCACATAAAACACACATGAAGCACATAGGTGACTAGTTGTCGAATGTCTTGGTCGTCCCTTGACGTTTCATTTCCAATTCACCTAAATCTTTAGATATTGACTCATTACAACATTATAAACCATTTTAGGACCTTATACCCTCATGTAAAACATGTTAGTCTCTAGTTCCACCTAAGTTGTTTTAGAGAATTACAAATATAATCTTATCTCTTTGTTTTTCGTGTTGTCAATATCCAATTTATAAATCGTATAAACTAAGGAAATCAAGCATTGTAAGATTGCACAACAT
Organism: Solanum chmielewskii; assembly: GCA_027704785.1. Taxonomy (NCBI): domain Eukaryota; kingdom Viridiplantae; phylum Streptophyta; class Magnoliopsida; order Solanales; family Solanaceae; genus Solanum; species Solanum chmielewskii. The sequence goes on from JAKWIX010000329.1 coordinate 16,056,380, forward strand.
CGGAATCCATCAAAATTATTGATAAAACAACAATCAATTTCACATAACTTTGATAAATCTTAGAACACCAAAATAACTCAAAACAACTACCAAGACATATGCAAGAGCATGGAGGGTATCATTAGCACACAATCATTAAGAGCTAAAAGTACAAACAATCATGTTTATATTTTGAATTGTACACTCTAATAAAGCGCGAGTGTCATTTCTATACATAAAAAAATATTGACTACAAAATAATAGCCTTTCAAAAGTTATTTTCACAAAAAAATCAAGTCCTTCTTAATAAACATGAGAACCCAATTTACTCATCACATCATGTTGTAAAGAAGTAATATACACTTGTACGTATTATTGCAAGAATGTTCTTTCTTCCTTAATATGATATATTCACTTACCTCATACAATAACACCACATGCGTAGAGATCCAAAATTAATTACACCCTTTGTTTCTTCTTCATTGTCCACTTATCATGCGTAAGTTAATTTTTAATACAAATTTCGGAAGAACAGATACGGTGGAAAAAACAAACTAAAAAACAAAAGTCTTTGTAACGACCTGGTTAGTCGTTTTGAGCAGCAGACTTTGATTTTGGAAAAACTTGCAAGACAACGGGCCCCACGACGGACCGTCGAGGGTATCTCGTTCCAAAATACTTAGAATTCTGAAAATTGGGCACTGAAATCGACTCTCTGAACTTTGTAACGGAATGGCAGGACGGACCGTCACAGGTGTGACGGACCGTCACAGACTCTTCAGAGAAATTGAGCCTCTGAAGTCTGTGACGGAGCAGCAGGACGGACCGTCGCAGGCGCGACGGGCCGTCACAGGCTGCGTAGTCCCAGGCTGGGTCAGATTTCTGTAATTATTTTAAGGGGCGTTTTGGACTATTCCTACTTTAATTATAAAGTTAGTGGGTTAATTTTAATAAGTCTAATTACTTGGGGGTTAAAAGAGGTAACCTTAAGTTAATTAGTGGGTTATTATTGCCATCTTTTGTTCTTAATTATATGCTAATTAGGGTAAAAGAAAGAGGGTTTGAATAAGAAAAGTAGAAAGAACAAAGAGAGAGAGAGAGGAACGAACGAGAAAGAGGAGGAACGAGAAGAAGAACAAAAGCTTTGAGAATTTGCTTGCTTGATCACTAATCTTCGGTGGAGGTAGGTTATGGTTTTTATGCTATTCGTAGTAAACTCTTAATAGCGAATGATATGTATTGATAGTATTGTAAACCCTTCTATATGCTTAATTGTATGCTTGCATGAATGTGATTATGTAATTGTGATATAATAAGCATGATGAAGCTATTGAATCCTAAATCTTGAAAAGAAAACTCAATCTCTTGTAAATGATGATGCCTTGGTATGAAAGAAGGCTTGATGAACTAAAGTAATGAGATTGATGATGCCTTGGTATAAAAGAAGGCTTGATGCACTAAAGTAATGAGATTGATGATGCATTGGTATAAGAGAAGGCTTGATGAATTGACAGAATGAGATTAGGGGATCGGGTGTCACGAACCGACACGTAGATTTAGGGGATCGGGTGTCACGAACCGACACGTAGATTTCGGGGATGGGGTGTCATGAACCGACACGTAGATTTAGGGGATCGGGTGTCACGAACCGACACGTAGATTTAGGGGATCGGAGTGTCACGTTCCGACACATAGTAGTAAGGGAGCGGAGTGTCACGTACCGACACAAGAGGAATAAAGATAATGAATCTTGAAAGATGTTAATATACTCAATTTAATGAATCTAATTCCCAAATGAGTATGGTATTGAGGCTTGAGTCCTCATGTGTGAACTTGACGGTAATTGTTAATGATATAGTACTTGTTGTTGCTACATGTTGAGTATCATAGTTGATTTTATGATATTACTTGGTATATACTGTTTCCTATTTTGAGTTGGCCGATGATATCTACTCAGTACCCGTGTTTTGTACTGACCCCTACTTTTATGTTTTCTTCTTGTTTTTTGTGGAGTGCAGCAAACGTGCCGTCGTCTTCAACTCAACCGCAATTCTAGCCAGTCTTCGTCACATCGGATCTTCAGGGTGAGCTAACGCTTCTAGCTTGGACCGGACTTTCTTCCTCCTATCTTGATGCCTTGAACTTCCGGCATGGACTAGCTTTTACTTATTTTAGCTTCTTAGAATACTCTTAGTTTAGTAATTTGATCATAGATGTTTTTGTGGTTATAACTTCCAGATTTTGGGGAATAATAGATGTTGGATTTTAGAAGTTATTGAATTGGTTTTTATTAATGAGTTAAGTCTTTCGCATTACTTTCTGTTGATATTATATTGAAATGTTAAGGTTTAGATTGGTTGGTTCGCTCTAATAGGAGGGTAAGTGTGGGTGCCAGTCGCGATCCGATTTGGGTCGTGACAAACTTGGTATCAGAGCATTAGGTTCGTTGGTCTCATCACACAAGAACGAGTCTAGTAGAGTCTTAAGGAACGGTAGGGGGACGCCTTTACTTTTCTTTGAGAAGCTATAAGACTTTAGGAAAATTCCATTCTTTCATTCTTTCTTTCGTGCTATTACTTGGATCCAATTGGTATCTAGGTGATACAAATTGGTATCTGACCATCTTCACTCAATTTTGCAGATGGTTAGAACTAGAGCAACGACTGCGCCAACATCAACATCGGCAAGACAAGAAGCGTCTGAGCCAGCCACTGGGGCTGTAGCTCGAGGAAGAGTAACGGCAAGAGGCCGTGGTAGAGGTCGTGGGAGGACGTCCTCTAGAGGAAGAGGAAGAGCACCTAGCCCATCTGATACTAGGGCAGTGACTCCTCCACCGACTGAAGAAGTAGTAAGAGAGGGTGAGGAAGGGGAAACTGAACAAGTACAGAATGAGGGATTGCCTCCCCAACCTACCCCAGAGATGATCAATCAGGTTCTTGCTTATCTTAGTGGGTTATCTGATCAAGGTCAAACACCTCCAGTGTTTTCTACACCAACACCTCAGGGTCCGTAGGTACAACATGCGGCTACTGCGGCTCCCCGCATGGATGTTCCATTGGAAATAGGCACGTTTCCTCATCTGACTACAGGGCCTATAATGACAAATGATCAACATGAACTTTTCAGTAAGTTCTTGAAATTGAAACCTCCAGTCTTCAAGGGTGCTGAATCTGAGGATGCCTATGATTTTCTGGTTGACTGTCATGAGCTACTACACAAGATGGGTATAGTAGAACGGTTTGGTTTGAGTTTGTGACTTATCAGTTTCAAGGGAACGCCAAAATATGGTGGCGGTCACATTTGAGTGTCAACCAACAGAGGCACCACCTATGACTTGGGCAAGGTAGGATGTCGGTTACTGCATATGAGGCTAAGTTTCGTGCACTTTCCAGATATGCCACTCAGCTTTGTTTCAGTCCACAAGAGCGGATTCGCCGTTTTGTGAAGGGGTTGAGGTCAGAATTTTGGATTTCAGCCTTACAGGTAGCGGCTACAGCGAAATCTTTTCAAGAAGTGGTAGACTTCGTGATAGAGGTAGAGGGAGTGAAGCCAGATGACTTCACCATGGCATCAACATCAAAAAGGTTTCGAAAGGGAGGTGAGTTTAATGGTTCTTACTCTAGAGGACAGGGTTCTGGAGGTTACTCAGTTCGACCAATTCAGTCTTCACTACAGACTTTAGTTGGGGGTCCACCTCAGACCGGTCAACACTTCTCTGAGAGACCTATGCTTGACTCCAGAGAGTGTTATGGATGTGGGGAGACTGGACATATTAGGAGGAATTGTCCAAAATAGAGTTATAGACCCCCAATAAGCTAGAGGTAGAGGTGGGTAGATGGTAGAGGCCGTTATTCTGGAGGACGTGGTGCCGAGGTAATGGTGGTCACTAAACGGCCGGGGTGATGGGCAAACTGGAGCCACTACAACACAACATGGTAGGGGCAACGGACAGACAAGTAATGGGGCCCATTGTTACGCTTTCCCTGGGCGATCTGAGGCGGAGACATCTGATGCTGTCATCACAGGTAATATTTTGGTTTGTGATTGCATGGCTTCTGTATTGTTTGATCCTGGATCCACATTTTCTTATGTATCTTCCTCATTTGCTAATGGTCTTAATTTACCTTGTGAATTGCTTGACATGCCTATTCGTGTTTCTACCCCGGTGGGTGAGTCTGTGATTGTTGAAAAAATATATAGGTCTTTTTTGGTGACTTTTGTGGGGAGTAATACTTATGTAGACTTGGTTATCTTAGAAATGGTTGACTTTGATGTAATTCTGGGTATGACTTGGCTTTCTCCGAATTTTGCGATCTTGGATTGTAATGCTAAGACTGTGACGTTAGCCAAACCTGGGACAGATCCGTTAGTGTGGGAGGGTGACTACACTTCCAATCCGGTCCGTATCGTCTCCTTTCTTTGTGCTAAGAGAATGGTTAGTAAGGGTTGTTTAGCTTTCTTGGCACACCTCCGGGATGATACTACCCAAGTACCTTCTATTGAGTCGGTTTCGGTAGTCCGTGAGTTTTTGGATGTGTTCCCTGCAGATCTTCCTGGTATGTCACCGGATAGGGATATTGACTTCTGTATTGATCTTGAACCGGGTACTCGCCCCATTTCTATACCCCCTTATAGAATGGCTCCCGCGGAGTTAAGAGAGTTAAAGGCCCAACTTCAAGAGTTGTTGAGCAAAGGCTTCATTAGACCAAGTGCATCTCCTTGGGGTGCTCCAGTTTTGTTTGTGAAGAAGAAGGATGGGAGTTTTCGGATGTGCATAGACTACCGGTAGTTGAACAAGGTAACTATTAAGAACAAGTATCCTCTTCCTCGCATTGATGACTTGTTCGATCAGTTACAAGGTACTTGTGTCTTCTCTAAGATTGACTTGAGATCCGGTTATCATCAATTGAAAATACGGGCAACCGATGTGCCAAAGACTGCTTTTCGAACGAGGTATGGGCATTACGAATTTGTAGTGATGTCTTTTGGTCTTACGAATGCCCTGCTGCGTTCATGAGCTTGATGAACGGGAATTTTTAAGCCATATTTGGACCTCTTCGTGATCGTATTTATTGATGATATACTGATATACTCTAAAAGTAAGAAGGAACATGAGGAGCATTTGAAGATTGTATTGGAAATGTTGAGGGAGAAAAAGCTTTATGCCAAGTTCTCTAAGTGTGAGTTTTGCTAGATGCAGTATCCTTCTTGGGGCATGTAGTTTCTAAGGATGGAGTAATGGTGGATCCTTCTAAGATTGAGACAGTGAAGAATTGGGTGAGACCCACTAATGTGTCAGAAATAAGGAGCTTTGTTGGTTTAGCTAGCTATTACCGTCGATTTGTCAAGGGATTCTCTTCCATTGCTTCCCAATTGACGAACTTGACTAAGCAGAATGTCCCATTTGTATGGTCGGACGAGTGTGAAGAAAGCTTTCAGAAGCTCAAGACTTTGTTGACTACTGCACCAATTCTCACCTTGCCCGTGGAAGGTAAGAACTTCATTGTTTATGTGATGCATCCTATTCTGGGTTGGGTGCGGTGCTAATGCAAGAAAAGAATGTAATTGCTTATGCTTCGAGGCAATTAAAGGTGCATGAACGTAATTATCCGACTCATGATTTGGAATTGGCTGCGGTAGTGTTTGCATTAAAGCAATGGAGGCACTATCTGTATGGGGTTAAGTGTGAAGTATACACGGATCATCGTAGCCTACAGTATGTCTTTACTCAAAAAGATTTGAATTTAAGGCAGAGGAGATGGATGGAACTACTGAAGGACTACGACATCACTATCTTGTATCATCCGGGAAAGGTTAATGTTGTGGCAGACGCCTTAAGTAGAAAGGCAGGGAGCATGGGAAGTCTAGCTCACTTTCAAGTTTCTAGACGTCCATTGGCTAGAGAGGTTCAGACTCTGGCTAACGACTTGATGAGGTTAGAAGTAAATGAGAAGGGAGGATTGTTGGCTTGTGTGGAAGCAAGATCTTCTTTTCTCGACAAGATTAAGGGAAAACAGTTTGATGATGAGAAACTAAGTAGAATCCAAGATAAGGTATTGCGAGGATAGGCTAAGGAAGCACAAATCGATGAGGAAGGTGTTTTGAGAATCAAGGGGAGGGTATGTGTACCCCGAGTAGATGATTTGATCAACACTATTCTGACAGAGGCTCATAGTTCAAGGTATTCTATACATCCTGGTGCAACCAAGATGTACCGTGACCTAAAGCAACACTTTTGGTGGAGTAGAATGAAGCGTGATATTGTTGATTTTATTGCTAAATGTCCAAACTGTCAACAAGTAAAGTATGAACACCAGAGGCCCGGAGGAACACTTCAGAGAATGCCCATTCCTGAATGGAAGTGGGAGAGAATTGCAATGGATTTCGTGGTTGGTCTTCCAAAGACATTGGGAAAGTTTGATTCTATTTGGGTAATTGTGGACTGATTAACTAAGTCTGCTCACTTCATTCCGGTCAAGGTGACTTATAATGCAGAGAAGTTAGCCAAAATTTACATCTCAGAAATTGTTCGGTTGCATGGGGTTCCACTCTCCATCATATCAGATAGAGGTACGCAGTTTACTTCTAAGTTTTGGAAAACATTGCATGCGGAATTGGGTACTAGGTTGGACCATAGTACTGCGTTCCATCCTCAGACCGATGGTCAGTCTGAGCGAACGATTCAAGTGTTGGAGGATATGCTTCGCGCATGTGTGATAGAATTTGGTGGTCATTGGGATAGCTTCTTACCCTTAGCAGAGTTCTCTTACAACAATAGCTATCACTCAAGCATTGATATGGCCCTATTTGAGGAACTATATGGGAGAAGATGTAGGTCTCCCATTGGTTGGTTTGATGCATTTGAGGTTAGACCCTGGGGTACTGACCTTTTGAGGGATTCATTAGAGAAAGTGAAATCTATTCAAGAAAAGCTGTTAGCGGCGCAAAGTAGGCAAAAGGAATATGCAGATCGAAAGGTTAGAGACTTGGAGTTTATGGAGGGTGAACAAGTCTTACTGAAGGGTTCGCCCATGAAAGGGGTGATGCGGTTTGGTAAGCGAGGTAAACTTAGCCCAAGGTATATTGGTCCATTTGAAGTACTCAAGCAAGTAGGGGAGGTGGCTTATGAGTTAGCCTTGCCTCCGGGACTATCCGGAGTGCATCCGGTGTTTCATGTGTCTATGTTGAAAAGATACCATGGGGATGGAAACTACATTATCCGTTGGGATTCAGTTTTGCTTGATGAGAATTTGTCTTATGAGGAGGAACCTGTTGCTATTCTAGATAGAGAAGCCCACAAGTTAAGGTCAAGAGAGATTGCATCCATCAAAGTTCAATGGTAGAATCGACCCGTTGAAGAAGCCACTTGGGAGAAAGAGGCTGACATGCAAGAAAGATATCTACACCTGTTTACAGATTCAGGTACTTCTTTTCGCCCTTGTTTTTTTTCTTATGATCGTTCGAGGACGAACGATGGGTAAATTGGTATCTATTGTAACGACCTGGTTAGTCGTTTTGAGCAGCAGACTTTGATTTTGGAAAAACTGGCAAGACAACGGGCCCCACGACGGACCGTCGTAGGCACGACGGACCGTCGAGGGTATCTCGTTCCAAAATACTTAGAATTCTGAAAATTGGGCACTGAAATCGACTCTCTGAACTTCGTAACGGAATGGCAGGACGGACCGTCACAGGTGTGACGGACCGTCACAGACTCTTCAGAGAAATTGAGTCTCTGAAGTCTGTGACGGAGCAGCAGGACGGACCGTCGTAGGCGCGACGGGCCGTCACAGGCTGCGTAGTCCCAGGCTGGGTCTGATTTCTGTAATTATTTTAAGGGGCGTTTTGGACTATTCCTACTTTAATTATAAAGTTAGTGGGTTAATTTTAATAAGTCTAATTACTTGGGGGTTAAAAGAGGTAACCTTAAGTTAATTAGTGGGTTATTATTGCCATCTTTTGTTCTTAATTATATGCTAATTAGGGTAAAAGAAAGAGGGTTTGAATAAGAAAAGTAGAAAGAACAAAGAGAGAGAGAGAGGAACGAACGAGAAAGAGGAGGAACGAGAAGAAGAACAAAGCTTTGAGAATTTGCTTGCTTGATCACTAATCTTCGGTGGAGTTAGGTTATGGTTTTTATGCTATTCGTAGTAAACTCTTAATAGTGAATGATATGTATTGGTAGTATTGTAAACCCTTCTATATGCTTAATTGTATGCTTGCATGAATGTGATTATATAATTGTGATATAATAAGCATGATGAAGCTATTGAATCCTAAATCTTGAAAAGAAAACCCAATCTCTTGTTAATGATGATGCCTTGGTATGAAAGAAGGCTTGATGAACTAAAGTAATGAGATTGATGATGCCTTGGTATAAAAGAAGGCTTGATGCACTAAAGTAATGAGATTGATGATGCCTTGGTATAAGAGAAGGCTTGATGAATTGACAGAATGAGATTAGGGGATCGGGTGTCACAAACCGACACGTAGATTTAGGGGATCGGGTGTCACGAACCGACACGTAGATTTAGGGGATCGGGTGTCACGAACCGACACGTAGATTTAGGGGATCGGGTGTCACGAACCGACACGTAGATTTAGGGGATCGGGTGTCACGAATCGACACGTAGATTTAGGGGATCGGAGTGTCACGTTCCGACACATAGTAGTAAGGGAGCGGAGTGTCACGTACCGACACAAGAGGAATAAAGATAATGAATCTTGAAAGATGTTAATATACTCAATTTAATGAATCTAATTCCCAAATGAGTATGGTATTGAGGCTTGAGTCCTCATGTGTGAACTTGACGGTAATTGTTAATGATATAGTACTTGTTGTTGCTACATGTTGAGTATCATAGTTGATTTTATGATATTACTTGGTATATACTGTTTCCTATTTTGAGTTGGCCGATGATATCTACTCAGTACCCGTGTTTTGTACTGACCCCTACTTTTATGTTTTCTTCTTGTTATTTGTGGAGTGCAGCAAACGTGCCGTCGTCTTCAACTCAACCGCAATTCTAGCCAGTCTTCGTCACATCGGATCTTCAGGGTGAGCTAACGCTTCTAGCTTGGACTGGACTTTCTTCCTCCTGTCTTGATGCCTTGAACTTCCGGCATGGACTAGATTTTACTTATTTTAGCTTCTTAGAATACTCTTAGTTTAGTAATTTGATCATAGATGTTCTTGTGGTGATGACTTCCAGATTTTGGGGAATAATAGATGTTGGATTTTAGAAGTTATTGAATTGGTTTTTATTAATGAGTTAAGTCTTCCGCATTACTTTCTGTTGATATTATATTGAAATGTTAAGGTTTAGATTGGTTGGTTCGCTCTAATAGGAGGGTAAGTGTGGGTGCCAGTCGCGATCCGATTTGGGTCGTGACAGTCTTAGAGTGTGAAAAAATACTACCGGTCTCCGGCAGAAGAGTTGCAACTTGAGAAAGGTACAAACCGTCATATATGAGGAGAAGAAGAGACATGAGATTAAACCTAAAGTACTACTACATGTCAATTCCAAGGCAAAATGAGAGGAACATATATATAGATTAATACATATTGATTTGATAGAATTAAGTGACCAAAATATCTTTACTTTATAATGAAATGACAAATAAGCAAGCATTTTGAAATTGTCTCTTCTATATAAGAGAGAAGAAGAAAAGAAAAATATGTGTATAGATTTTTTTCTTATGTGTGCTTATGCAAATCGAAAGATTTGTTGGTGATACTTTATTTTATTTATATATTTTATTATTTTACCTAATTTGATTATTTTTGTTTCTTTGTTGCTGACTCATTTATTGTGATGATAATTTTTGGTTACAATTTTTCCCCAATAAATAGTGCATATTCTTTTTGTTTTATGGACGATAATTATTTTTCTATTTTGTCACCATTTATTTTCTGTGATTGAAGAGATTTTCAAGTAATCTTTAATATCTTGATGATGTCTTGGTTGTTTGTCATCGTTATCCATTTTAGTTCTTCAGTAGTTTATTATTAATTGTTATTATTTTTTGGTTGAATTTTATTATATTTATTATTTTTCTTTGCTATTTTTTCTTGCTTACAAGTATTAATAGCAATGGTGCTATTTCTAAATTAGTTTTACTATTAATATTTCTCTCGCTTGCCCTATTTATTTTATTTTTGAATGACTCTTTTTAATTTTTTGGCTAAGCTTTATTGTGGTTGTTTTGTATGCGGACGTAATTGATTTCGACAATCATCATGTTGTTATAATTCTTAATTATTTTACTTTGTTTAAGTTTTGATTTCTTATGGATTTCTTTCCACTCATCTTAACATATATTGTATACTGATGGTAATTTTTTTTCCTATTGTTTATATTTGTTTAACATTTTTTTAATCTTTCAAATTTATTATTTTTTTAGATACCATGACATTGCGTCTTTAGGGTGTCAACATAGGGGCGACTCCTTTTTTACAAAATCATTCTCCTTAAGATTTTTTTTTAATTCTCTAAAGTAGTCAAATTACGGCGCTTTGTGCTGGGATGTCTATCAGTCATTAAAATTAAAATATTATATTATTTTACATATAAGATTATGCAGTAACAAACATTAATAATGTAAAGAAAAATGAAATTTATTACTTCTTATCATTTATCCTTAATAACATTTGCATAAATTAATGACTTTAAAAATACATATCAAGAGTTGTAACATAAGCAATGGTGTTAGTGAGTCACTTAATAGGTACAAAGTACACAAATATTTAATTGTGAAGAAGTAGAAGAGGTTTAGAATTTTATTGTTTAAAATAAGAGGAAATCCCTCTATATATAGACAACAAAAGTTAGTGTGAACAAATGTTGATTTTGTCTTATCGGAAATGTTACAACTATTTGGAAAAGTTGCAACACTTCGGTAAGGTCACAACATTTCATAAAACTCGTAACTTTTTCATATAAGTTGCAACTATTCATTAAAGTCACAATTTTTTATAAAAAGTCTCAATATTTCGTAAAAGTCGCAACTCTTCATAAAAAGTCTCTACTTTTCATGAAAGTTGTAACTCTTCGTAAAAGTCACAATTTTTCATAAAGTTACAACTCTTCATTAAAGTCGCAACTTTTCATAAAAGTCGCAACTTTTTATGAAAAGGAAAGGCTAGTTTTTGAAATAAATAAATTTAAAAGTTAATTCCGATTTGAGGTGACGTCATGTAGGCGGGCCTAAAATTTTCTTTTATATATATATATATATATATAATTCTTGTAAAATTGATTGATTATTTTTGTGAGTTACCACGACATCGCGCCTTAAGGGATGTAAAAACTATTGACATAAACACCATTGAAGTCGACCAAAATGCAATAAATATTTTCAAATTGATATGCAAGATAAACATAAAAAATTAAAATTTCTAGGCATTATCCATAGCAAAACTTCATTAATAATGAGGAATCAAAACATGTATCAAATGGGTCATATTTTCAAAAGTTTTAACAAAAATCTCAACGTAACTGCACTATTGCAGTAAAATAATTAAGTAGACTAAAAATTACAGAAAACATGATTAAACTTACTTGAGAGGATGAAGATTGAAGAACATTCGATTGAACTTGAGGAAGAGATTGAAGTAAAAATGACCCACTCCAGCTCGTTACTAAATTTTGAGCAACGGTTATGGGATCTCACAATTTTTTTATGATTTTAATTATAAAAGATATAAAGATTGGTTATTGGAGAAAGGTAAATTTTATGAAGGTTTATGATTTCAATAAAGGGAGTATATCAAAATCGAATAGGCACATTGGAGAAGGCATTCTCTGAGAACGTTTTGAGGTTTCCTCGAAAAGGGTTTTTAAAAAATTAAATTTTATTAAATATTTTTTATATTGATATTGTAACTATATTATTGTGGGGTGAAATTTATTAATGTTTGAAGTGTTAGGATGAAAATATTTTTTATACGTCTTTTATCCCCGCGGCCCCTCCCCCCCCACCCCCCACCCCCAATTGTTAAAGTGATGAAAAGTTCCATGCCTTCATAACCGAAGACGACATTTTAACTTTCTTTTTGTAACTCAACACCAAAAAATTAATTAATAAGAGAAATGAAGTGGCTATTTGTTAAACTATGTTTTAGGAGTGTCCTCTTTTGTAATAATTCTCTTATAAGTCATCAATCAAAACTCAATCCAAGCAAATTTAAAGTTTGATTTTGTGCCTTATAACTGATAAACAACTATATATGATGTGTCAATTTAATGTAACAGTCGATTTGCTTCAATTTTGATTATTAAGCTACTAATATCATTTGTTTGAGTCATTTTCATTTTAGTGATAGACTAATAGAACTGCTACTAATTTTATGTATTGGCACTTCTATTTCTTTTGTAAACTATTTTTGTACATACCTAAAGTATATATATTTTTTATTGTCCTCATAAAATTAAGAACGAAATCTTTTGAGACAATCAACTTTCAACCAGGAGAGCCACGACAAGTCTTGAACTTCAACAAGTGAAATAAATATCAGAGATCGTATAAATGGATAATATGTATGTCTGAGTGTTTCTTTAGAAAATATGCAAAAAAATTGTTTTAGATAGACTCTACTATGAAATTTGATGTCAACTATTTACAATATGACAATGACACCAGTCCAATAAGTTTTATGTTTTATTTGTCATGCGTTACTTTTTTGTTCTTTATTACTATCCTTAGTTATCAAATAACTATTCAAATCACCAAAAAAAATTGATCATGGATGAAGATACAAAGAGTATGCACTAAGTACGAAATAGAGAAATAAAAGGTTCATATATATTCTACGATTTCATATATTATAATCATCCCACAACACTATTGTTGAAGAAAATTCTGTTTGTTGTTTCTATATACAAGAAGATCATATAATCACGTACTAGAGTCTACCATAAAGATTGCATAAAAATGTAACAGATGAATATTTTTTATTTTTTTAGTTACGTTTATAAATTAACCTATCCTCTTTTTTTTGGAGGTGCAAAAGAATGAGTTTGATTCTGCTCATGGCATTAGGCAGATAAAGTGTTAGCAAGTATAAGGACGAGTTATGAGTTTTTTTTTTTCATACTATGAAAAAGATTTAATAAGTTGTAATACTTTAAAATGTTATAATTGTTGCAAGTTTCATATTTCTTACCATCTTAGATAAGATTAATTATAAAAGTTGTAGTGTTTTTGTATTGTTTTTACTTGAGGAATTTCTCTGGTTTATCCAGTTGAAATTAATATGTTTAGTTTTGGCAACTCCCAAATGCCTACTTTACTGTGATGCTCCTCTATATCTATATTTATATCTATATCTATATCTATATCTATATATATATAGGTGTTGCATGTGGTTACAAGTTCAGAAATTGTAGATTATAGTAAAAAGTATTGCTTATTTAAGCCAAAGTTGGAATAATAATCTTAGCACGAAATAATATTGCAGATTCATTTGTGAATGTTCAATGCGGATCGTGATATATATCTCTTATTCACTCGAATCGATTAAGATGATCAATGAAAAATTTTATTAGTTAAATGCAGTAATGAATATATTTGTTTCAATTTGATGAGATTCAATCATGTAATTTTTTGTATCTCCCTAATATTATCTGATAGATGATATGTGTTCTGTACTTTTTCTTCTCATATACCAGATATGTTTTGCACATGTATTTCATGTTAAATTGTTTAGATATCATATGAATATGTGAACTAAAACTACTACATTAACTAAGAAAAGTTTCCTTTTTCTACCGAAAAATAAAAATAAAAATTAAAGAACATATTGAATTTGTGAAATCATATGTATAATCACATGTTCATCTTACGCGCAGCGCAATAAAGATATAGTTTATATACTTGTAAATGATTTTCAATCTATTCAACCAAGCATGATTCGTCAAAGGAAAAATAACAATGTTGTATTATCACATATATAGGAGCTAAAGTAATATGAAGAATTATTAGTCAAAAAGTTAATATAAAGAAAGAGAAAATATAGAAATAATTAATGTAATAACTATATAATTTATAATATCATAACTAAAAATGTAAAATAGTGTGAATAATGTTTGCCATGATTAGTAATAACTAAGATAATTTACAATGTTATAACTAAATAACTAATGTGCAATATTTGAACTTCTAATAAATTTATACTTACATAACTAAATATGACTTTTAATTAATCTTACTATTTTTTTTATAGTTATTAGATTTTTATTTGGTGTCGGGACAAAATGAAAATGTTTATTCCATATTACTAAATATTTTATTTTGTAAATGATAAATTTAAAATGATTCATATGATCACATTTTTCCACATTTTTCGACTTTTTATTATTATTTAAAAAACAACTCAAATATTTTAAAATGATATATTTTGAAGTTGGAAAATTTTGTTAACTTGATAATACATTAGTGATATATATAATACTTCAATATAATACAAATACATACCTAAATATAATTATTTATTTGCACCATGAAAATATTTATATTATAAAAAATATATATTAAATAATAATAAAAATTAAATTAATACAAACTTCAAAAAGCGTTATTACGAGTCATATAATTTTTTCTTAGTCTTAAATATTGAAATAACTTCCTAACAATCTAAATCACGTAAGTAGCATTGATATATAATTTTTTATTTATTTTTTTAAATCAAGGCCCCCGTCAGGCTATTTTTTAAAGTGAAAAAGTCTGCATAGCTACAAAACTACTTTTTTTTTTAAAAAAAAAAGGAAAGTACATTGGATTCAAAAACAGAAAGAGAACCCTTATTCTAAAGTGACGAGATATGCTCGATTCTTCCTTGGTAGTTCGCCAATATGATCCTTGCACCAGCTCCAGCCTTATTTTGCACATCCACCACTGTCGTTGCTTCATCTTTCTGCAGCTGCTCGTTCTTACTCTGTTTGACAGGTAATTTCCCTTTCATTTTCTTGTATTTGTTGATGGCAAGTTTTCTTTTCGGGTCCATAATGTTTTGATGGTTGATTTTGCCCATGTATGCTTCTTCAAATGTAACTGATTTTGCCTTCCACTTTACCTTCTTTGTGTTTTTCGTCCTGTGAATCAGTATTATTTACATTTATTTTTATTAAATATTTCATACAGTAATAATTATTTTGAAGCAAACTTCCTAACAATCTGCAAGTTTTCCTTCTAAGAAATGGAATCTGAAGTTTATCATTATTAATTATCTTTCTCCCCTCTACATCTAATTGGTGAAAATTTGTTATCTGTAGGCTGTTGTTCATCTTGTATTCCAAACATACGTAGAACAAAACTTTGAATATCTTTGTAAGAAAACAAAGTTTAAGAACATTTTCACAACTAGAAAATTAAAACTAGTAGCGAAACTAGAATCAGAAACATATTTTTTTTTAAAAAAAAAATACGAAATATTTTTTTTAAAGAAGAATTGTTGTTAATATGTGTCTAATGAATCTTACTGATTCCAACAAACTTTGCAGAAACACGAAGTTACCAAGTTTAATGAACCAGTGAAGAATAGAAGAATAGAAGAACTAAAATTAATTCACAAATCTAAAATTTGTAAAACACGTACCAGAATCTGGAAATTTTTAATAGGAAAAAGATCAAGTCCACTGAATTCACAGTGTCCCCTTAAGAAAATTATTCCCCTCTAGTATCCGAGGTTTGATTTGGAATATGACCTCCCAGGGTAAAATGATCTCAATCACCAGAGTATAGATATCAAAAACTCCGGTGTCAGCGAACCACTCAACGGCAGTAAAGTACACTTAGAATACTAGATTTAGTAGCTGAAGAAGAAGTCAATGAATTCTATATTAAAATGAGAGGAAATCCCTCAATTTATAGAAGACAAAGGGTGGTGCAAAAAGGTTCTTATTGTACCTTACCGGAAAGGTCACAAACCTTTGGAAAAGTCACAATCTTTCAGAATGGTCGTCACCTTTCATAAAAGTCACAACTTTCCATAAAAGTAACAACTTTTCATAAAAATTGCAACTTTTCATAAAAGTCACAACTTTTCATCAAAGTCGCAACATTTCATAAAAGTCACAACATTTCATAAAAGTCACAACTTTTCATAAAAATCGCAACTCTTCATTTTCCATTCACACCTTTTTTTTAAAATACAACAATCCCCCGCATGAATGGGGAATGACTCGAAGACAAAGAAACGGACAAGTATGTGTACTTCACAAGCAAGAATTAATTGCATCTGGATAAGTAGGTTTCCCCTTGGACTTTCCGTAGTGAACATATGTCGGATATACTCGGTCAATCGGTAGATGCGATATCTTTGAACCGTCGAACTTTGGTGTATACCTAGACAACCATATGTCACACAATTAACCCTTTACCATTTATGGTTCTTACGGTTGTGTTCGTTTTAGCCATGAACATCTCCTGGTTTCATGAGTGTATAGAGAGATGGGCTTTTGACAATCATCTTCTTTGAAGCGGCTTACACTTCACACTCACATAGGTGATTTCTAATCGTGTTATTGCGTAGATACACTATTTGGTCAACTCTGCCAAACTTAGAAAATCATTAAAACCATTAAGCTTTATTAACTCATTAACAAGCCTTAATGTTGTATCCTTGTCCCTGAGCATTGTCTTCATCATGAGAATGGATTGAGTTTATTGACAATGCCGAACCGTCATTCACAACTTTGTTTTTCTCCTTGAATCTAGCTCTTGGGATCTCCAGTCTGCTAGATAGAGTTACCGCCATGATGACTTGTCCTAAGCCGTAAATTCCTTCTCTTAGATGATCTTTTAACTTTCTCTCTAGTTAGGCCTTTTTGTAAGTGGATCCGACACATTATCCTTTGACTTTATATAGTCAATTCTGATAATTCCACTAGAGAGTAGTTTTCTAACAGTATCATGTCTATGTCGTATATGACGAGACTTTCTGTTATACGTCATGCTCCATGCCCTACCTATTGCATCTTGACTGTGAAAGTGTATGCATACTAATGCCAATGGTTTGGGCAAAAATAGAATATCTATCAAGAAATTCCGGAGTCTTTTAACTTATTCACCGACCTTATATAGAGCACCTAGCTCAAAGATCATTGTAGAGCTAGTGATACATGTCTCTTTTAAAATATTTCTAAGAGACTGCTCCTCTACCAATAGTAAATACATATTCACTCGTGAATTTTACTTCATTCTTCCGATGATTCAATTTGCATCACTATATCTTTCAATATTGTTGGATATTGTTATAATGCAAGACATAGTTTTAAGTATTATTTTGAATACTCCAAAACTCTATTTATTGTCATCTAATGAATTTATTTGGGATCACTTGTGAACGGACTCAGTTTAAAATAGCAAATGCTATATCTGGTCGCACACACTATATGATATACATCATGCTTCCCAAAAATCTTGCACAATCCAATTGTGAGTCACTTTTGTTTTCACTCTTTTGAAATGCAAAGCTCACATTTATTGGACACTTGACAATATTGACATTCAAATATTTGAACTAGTTAAGTACCTTTTCAATGCAATGAGACCGTGAAAATGCTAAACATTATGGAGTTCTACGAATTCTTATATCTAAGATCGCATTAGCAACTCCAATAATTTTCATTCCACTTGCTTTATAGCATACGTTTAGTAGCATTTATGTCATTAGTGTCTCTATTGATGATCAACATATCACCAATATACAAACAAACAGTGACCTTATGATTTTAATGTGAACACATTTATCACTTCCATCATTCTTCAATCCATTTGCCAACATGGTTTGATTGAATTATGTCATTGTTTTGGTGCTTCCATAATGTGACTTAACAAGTTCACATACTTTCTTTTATTTACCAGGTACCACAAAACCCTCGGGTTGTTCCATGTAATTTCTTCCTCCAATTCTACATTTAAGAAAGTTCTTTTCACATTCATTTGATGAATTTGGAGGTCATATACTACAGTAATAATTTTTGTATCCGAATGGATGTAATTCTAATTACTAACGAGTATATATATCGACAAGATCAAAATCTTATTTTTTTTTAAAGCCTTTGACACAAAGTCTTGCTTTATATTTTTCAACAGTTCTATCAACTATTATTTTCCTTCTAAAGATTCATTTTTAACCCAAAGGTTTATTTCTTTGAAAAAGATCAATTAACTTTCAATATTGTTTATTGACACCATCTTTCCAAAGGATGAGTCTACAGAAGACACAGAAAATGTTACAAAATCATATTCGAAGGAAGTAAATGTCCTTTAACATTTTACTAAGCCTCTGAATCTCTTTATTATGTACATTATCCTTTTCATTTCCTAGGCCTTTTAGACCCTTCTCTAGACTACTCAAGTCTAATTTTACAGTCCACAGTCATAGGTCCTATTTTAATTCTTTTAGGAATAGGATCTTGGACTTTGACTAGATACCCCCACACTTTGAAATATTTCAAGTTGTATTTCCTTTCTTTCCATTTTTCATATGGAAAAGATCATATTCTGATCAAACAAAATCGCTTTCTTTCTAAAAGGACAAAAAAAATTTTATTGATCCCTTTTGCAGTAAGGATAGTTCCTCCACACAAGTTTTGAGTAAAACCAAACTTATAAATTATGCATCCATAATTTCTTTCAACGTTCGGTTTTTCATTAGATTGAGGTGAATATGACAGTAGTTTGATATTTCACTTTCCAAACATATTTCTGCACAATGAGATTTATACTCTCTATTCTTATCACTTCTTATATAATTTTTCACACTGATTTTCAACTTCGATATTACATTGTCTAGACATTTCTATTGCTTCATCCTTACCATTTAGCAAATAGACATAGTCATTTCTGATGCAATTCTCAATAAAAGTAACAAATACTTTTTCCCACCATGAGATGGTGTTAACTTCATATCATAAATGTCAGTGTAAATCAATTCTAAGGGATTAGAATTCCTTTCAACAGATTTATAAGAATGCTCAACATACTTAGATTCCACAAAAACTTGACATTTTTATTTATTGCACTCAAAGTTAAGCAAAACTTCTAAGTTGATCAGTTTTTCTTACAAGGTTTTGTAATTGACATGCCCCAAGTGTTCATGTCACAAACATTGACTCAAGCAAGTAAGAACAAATAAAAACATTGAGTTTGAAAAGCTCTTCGCGAGGTAGCTTTTTCCTCACTAATATTTTGTTCCTATTTCTTACAATTTTGTGTGATATAAACATTGTTTAGATTGTCAAATATCCTTTTCAGAAGGACATTTTCCATAACTTTCAATGTGATTGTTAAAGAACTACCTATGAACAAAGTTACATTGGGTTCAATAAAGACAATATAGTCCAACTGTTATTTTTACAAAAAACATAACAAATGACTATTCACCAATATTCATGTCTATGCAAATACTTTTATTATAATAGACATATCTTTTCATGAAAAATCACAACATTTTAAGTGATTTTTTTTATTCATAAAAGAACACAATTCTTTTGAACAAGTATATATATAATTTGGATGTTTCATACTAGTCACACTATATACTAGTAATAGAGAAACTCAACAACCACAATATCAAATATACTCCAAGAATTTTGTGGGTATAACATAGTACAAAAGTATCATTAAATTTCATATCTTTTGCTCCAAAGTTAAATTAGACACCAAGTCTAATCAAAAGCAAATAACCCCCACATTTCAAATGTGATCTCAAAAATATTTTTCAAGTATTTGAAAATAGTTTTTCCACATATTTTAATGTTGGAAACATTATTCTACGAAAGAATTATAGTGCTGCAATTCTCTTTGGCAATGTTTACACAATGTCAAAGTTCATTCCATAGAAATACAAAATCACAAATTCTAATTCACTGGTATTTTTTCTCTATCATAAATAGACATACCACTTAGTATTTTAAATACTAACAATAAGGACAAAAAGAAATTGTACAATTTATTTCTATATTACATTGAAGTTTATAGAAAATCAAAAGTACAACATTGACTTATTATGTGAAGTTTTATATTCTTCAAACCAATTGCATAGTCCAATTTATCCAGAGTATAAAACTACAAAAGTTTTTAGTCTACAAAAATCAGACACATTAACATTTCTCATGGAGTACAAAACTACAAAAGTTTTTTTTTTTTTCCTCCAAACAGAATAACACATATTCTTTATCACATAAAAATGTTTTTCTTATCAAATAGTCTTCCAACTATAACATTTTGACATACTATTTTATCAAATAAAAAATATGCATCTCTTATTTTTGCAAACTAAAGAATTTTAAAAGCAACAATATTTGCGAAGTAAAATTCATATCACAACATATGGTTTGCAGATCTTTTTCCAAAGATACACATAATAAAAAAATAAAAAAATCAAAGATGATAACTCTTAGAAACTATTTTCCTCCTTAGATAATTTAATAAGAAGGTTACCTGGTAATCTTTAAACAGAATACCATAAAAAAAAATTTTGTTACATTCTCACTTCGACCTTGCTAAACAAAGCAACGAATTATGAAGAAGTAATGCATTTATCTTCTACTTCCATGATAAGATTCTCTCAATCAGTAGAATACAAAAATACTAACAGTATAATAATTTCCTTAAGATAGTTGTTCATCTTGTATTCCAAACATACGTAGAACAAAACTTTAAACATCTTTGTAAGAAAACAAAGTTTAAGAACATTTTCACAACTAGAAAATTAAAACTAGTAGCGAAACTAGAATCAGAAACATATTTTTTTTTTTTTTAAAAAATACGAAATATTTTTCTTAAAGAAGAATTGTTGTTAATATGTGTCTAATGAATCTTACTGATTCCAACAAACTTTGCAGAAACACGAAGTTACCAAGTTTAATGAACCAGTGAAGAACAGAAGAATAGAAGAACTGAAATTAATTCACAAATCTAAAATTTGTAAAACACGTACCAGAATCTGGAAATTTTTAATAGGAAAAAGATCAAGTCCACTGAATTCACAGTGTCCCCTTAAGGAAATTATTCCCCTCTAGTATCCGAGGTTTGATTTGGAATATGACCTCCCAGGGTAAAATGATCTCAATCACCAGAGTATAGATACCAAAAACTCCGGTGTCAGCGAACCACTCAACGGCAGTAAAGTACACTTAGAATACTAGATTTAGTAGTTGAAGAAGAAGTCAATGAATTCTATATTAAAATGAGAGGAAATCCCTCAATTTATAGAAGACAAAGGGTGGTGCAAAAAGGTTCTTATTGTACCTTACCGGAAAGGTCACAAACCTTTGGAAAAGTCACAATCTTTCAGAATGGTCGTCACCTTTCATAAAAGTCACAACTTTCCATAAAAGTAACAACTTTTCATAAAAATTGCAACTTTTCATAAAAGTCACAACTTTTCATCAAAGTCGCAACATTTCATAAAAGTCACAACATTTCATAAAAGTCACAACTTTTCATAAAAATCGCAACTCTTCATTTTCTATTCACACCTTTTTTTTAAAATACAACATAGGCTTCCATAATCCAGTGCATAATTTGCTAAGTAATCAGCAAGTTTGTTTCCTTCCCTTAATATATGATTCACCAATATATCTCATCTCTCATAAGATCCCAAATTTCATCCACGATATTGACAATCTGCCATGGAACTTCCCAATTCTTTTTAATCACCTTTTCCATAAGAAGGGAATCAGTTTCAATGGTCGCATGTATATATTCCATGGTCTTGATGGACCTTAAAGCTTGAAGTATAGCCATTGCTTCTGCTTGTGTGTTTGTCGTACAAGAATCTTCTATTTCTGTTGCTCGTGGCCTTGTGCCTTTATAACATCCCCTAAATCGTTTCTCACACTGAACCCCCATGCACTTCTTCCTGGATTTCCCCTTGATGCTCCATCTGTATTGCACTTGAGACTTTTTGTCTAAGGTATTGTCCATAACACTTGCTCAGTGTTGTGGACGGCGAGAGGCGACAAAAGGCGAGAAGGGCCTGCCTCGCCACGGGGCGAGGCGAGCGGCGAGGCGCTTGCCTTTTTTAATAAAGGCGCCAATTAATACCAAAAATTAAAAATATTTAATTGCATATTTTATCCAAAATCTTAATAGCAATAACACATATTAGTAAATATTCAATTCAAAAACCAATAGTAAATACTAAAATGTCTAAAACTTTAAAGACCAAACAATTCAAAATACAATAAACCAAAACTTTAAAAGTTGATTCTTCTTCAAAATTATCCAACTCTTGAAGATCAAAATCCTCTACATCATTATATTGCTCTTCATCTTCTTCCTCCTCGTATTCTTCATCAATTAGTGTCCGAGTCCTACTTGAAGATGAACTTGTAGATGTACTTTCTACTCCTTTGCCCTTGTCAAGTACTGTTGATCTTGAAGAGAGTCCCCTAAGATGATAGATACTCTTGTCCGCTCCAATTGTCGTAGCAACGCTACCCCAAGTAAGATCATCATCCTCATATACTAGTTCATCATCTTGATCTTCGGGGCATCCAACTAACCATTCATTTGAATCATCTATGTTATCCAAGCGAATTGGATCAATAAGATCACGAGCATCATAACGACGTTTCAATGTTCTATTGTACTTAATGTAAACTAGATCATTGAGACGCGATAGTTTAAGCCTATTCCTCTTTTTGGAATGAATCTGTGCATAAGTTATTGATATTAACTAGTTGATATTGATAATAATATAATATGAAAAATAGGATATAAATTTTTACTTAAGTGTTCAAACACACTCCAATTTCGCTCACATCCAGATGAGCTACAAGTTAGGCTTAATACTTTCATGGCAAAATTTTGCAAGTTTGGTGTTTCACTACCAAATAGTGACCACCATTCAACTATAATAAAATAAATTTAAAGGTTAGTGACTATAAATAAGTCAAATAATTTAATGAAGATCTAAATCAACCCACTTATCCGGTGACCTTGTGTCTCTAGCTCTTTTAGCCGGACCACAACCAAATAATCCATTCGCCATTTTGTACTTAGGAAGCTAAGCAATTAGTGCATCTTGTATTGTTGTATCACGGACCAACTTCTCAACACATGCATAATACTCGGTCCACAAAGTCTGTAATAAAGTTCCCTCTTCTTCAGCTTTATAATATAATCCTGGGTTCAAAACATGGCCTGCAGCATGCAAAGGCCGATGGAGTTGTTCTGACCACCTTGCATCAATAATTTGAAACACTTTCTCATAATGCTTCTGAACTCCACGAAAACCATGTGCAATAGCTTCTTTGGCTCTATCCATTTCTTCATAAATATAGCCCATTGGTGGTTTTTTCTCCCATCCACCAAACGAAGCACTTTTGTCAAAGGGCTACAAACTGTAAGTGCCCGAACAACATCATTCCAAAAGTGGACAGAAATAATAAGATTGACAACTTCTTTCCCCAAAGTTTCCTTTGCAAATTTACTTAAATTCCATTCGGTTGAGAGGACTAAAGTTTTCAAGTTTTTTCTTTGTATGTACATAGCTCTCAAAGTTAAGAATGCCGTTGCAAATCTTGTCTTGGCCGGTTTCACCAAATTTCTTTCTTTGGTGAATTTTCTCATCAAGTTTAACAACAATGGCCTTTGACTAATGTAAGAATGGATTCTGATGGCCTTCTTAAAAACTGTTACAGAAAGATTAAATTATATTAATTAGTAGCTAATGAATTATTGACTATAAAGAAAGTTAAAGGATAGGTTGATTACCGGAAGCATATGCTTAACCTTGAATATGTCACCAAATATCAAGTTGATGCAATGAGCGGCACATGAAGTCCAATAAATGTGTGGATACGCACCCATCATCATACTTCCCGCTTTGACATTCTCACTAGCATTATCGGTGACAATTTGTACCACATTTTCCGGTCCAATTCTTTCGGTAGTGCTTTCAAATAACTTGTACATTTTGGTGGAATCGGTAGATTCATTGCTAGCATCAATAGAACCAAGAAATATACTAATTGATTGGAGAATTCACCAAAATATTGATGATTATTTTGCCATTTCGTGCCGTCCATTTGTCCATCATAATGGAACATCCAAACTTTGTCCATTGCACTTTATGCTCATCAACAATTTTTTCTACTTTATCCACCTCTTTTTTAAGGTGAGTGTCTCTAACTTCATGGAATGTAGGAGGCTTCATTCCGGAGCCATGTTGTCCAACCGCCTCAATAAATTTATCGAATGATTTGTGATTGACGCAATTAAAAGGGAGCCCGGCATCATACATCCAAATTGCAAAAGCACTTACCGCACGCTCTCTTAGAATTTTCTTTGTTTCTTCGATTCCTCCTCCTTTTTCTAAGCCTCCTTTTTGTGTTATTTTTGTGAAAAATAAAGGTTCAAAGGTCCTTTTGTCACACTCCGTGCGGTGGATGAACCTCCACTAGAAGATATCCTTTGAGTTTTGGAGGGAGGCCTCATTTCTGCATAATCATCCATTTCATCAAGATCATCAATATCAACAAATTCTTCCGGCTGCCTCACTTGAAATTCGGGATTATTAGCTATTTTGTTTTGCATATAAGCCCTTACTTCTCTAATTTCCGACGGACAAGCGACACATTGTTTAACATTCTTGAAACTATCAACTAAATGTTGTTTGTGTCGAGTTATTCCACCATTGAAAGTACTCCCACAAAATTTACAATTAACCGAATCTTTCGTCGCTCCTTGAGTGCCATAATTCCATCCAATGTCCCTCTTTTTGCTAGCATCCGCCATTGATTATTAAATTCAATTAATTCGCTGTTTAGAAATATTGGAATAAATAATTAGGAAAAGAGAGATTTTTTTTTTAACTAACTGCCTATAATTTAAAAAAAAAATGTTTACACAAAGCAACCTTACTGCCTTACAAGTTACACCAAAAAAACACTAACTGGAAAAAAAATGAAGAAGAAGAACAAAAAAAAATTGTTGAAGTAGAAGAGAGAAAACAATACCTGAAAACTGAGAGTCGCGAGGGTCGAAGGAACTCGTGAGTCGGCGGCCGGCGAGGGAGAAGGAGAACAGAATCGACAGCGAGGGAGAACTTGAGAGAAGGAGAAGCTGACAGCTATAGAGAGCGAGGGAGAAGCGACAATGATGGAGAGCGAGGGAGAAGAGACAGCGATGGAGAGCGAGGGAGAAGAGACAACGATGGAGGAGAAGAGAAGAGAGTCAATCGAGAGAGAGAGTCGCGATGGATTTCAGAAATTTCAAAAGTAAAAAAAAAATCCTAATTCTGACTAATATTATTAAGTCAAAATTTTTTATTTAAAAAGGCGGCGCCTTTTCTGTCGCCATTGCAGCGCCACACCTCGCCTTTTTACCATCGCCTCGCCTCGCCTCGGCAGAGAATGGCGAGGACCCCTCGCCTCTCGCCAAAGGCGAGGAGGCGCTCGCCTTTTGTAACCCTGCACTTGCTCAACTCTAATTTTAGGAGTGTAACTTTGTAGAGCCTGCACTCATTCCTTCCAATCATAAGGAGTATATTTGAAGTTACTCTTCCTTACTTTCAACATCAGAACAGTGGTATGCATGATTTGGTACATAAGTTTTTCATGTGATATCTTTCCACCATGTTTCATAGCATTCCTTCTTTTCCATAATTCCCATAATATGATCGCTGGAATAGTAGTACACACCTCTCTGATATATAGATTAGCAGGAGCTTCCCACCAGAGATTAATAACTTGAGTAACTTGCAGCCCTTGAATATTCAGCCCCAATGGTCCACTAAATTGTCTCCATATGAACTGAGCTGCAGGTGATTGTAGAAAAACATGTGAGAAAGTTTCCTGCTTATGTTCTTGACAGCAGTAGCATTTAGATGAAAATTGGAATCCCCATCTTCTCACTACATCGTCCAAAGGCAATTCATATTTTCAAAATCTTCATAAAAGGAAAGAGATTGATCGACATTTTCTTAGATTACACTCCTTTCTCTGTCTAACCAACTGATATGCAGACCTTACTGTGAACTTTCCTTTTGCTTCTAGTTTCCAGTAAGGTTTATCTTTATATGCATTTCCGTGGGAGGTGGTATATTAATCTGAATGTGCTCCACTTTATCCTGTCATATGAGATCTCTCAGCTTTATTGTATTCCACCTATCCACTTCCATTACCTCTTGTACCTGAACTACTGTTCTGTCACATTCCTGATTAGGTTGATACAATGCTCACAGTCCTGTCCAATTATCCAACCAGAAATGGGATTGACCTTGTTTTTGTTGCCACCATATATATTGTTCCACATGTTCTCTCATTTGTATCATTTTTCTCCGTACATAAGTACCTCTCTTCCACTTCACCAGGACTGCATGCTCCGTTCTCCATAATAATTGTTTGGTTCTAAAATTCCACCACAATTTAGCAAATAAAGCCTTTGAGACATCTTGTAAGCTTCTAAAACCTAGTCCTCCTTCCTCAAATGGATAACATATTACAGACCAATTAGTCCAATGTTTGCTGGAGTTTCCCACAGAATTACTCCAAAAAAACTTTGCAAACATCCTACGAAGATTAGCTATTACCCTTGAGGAGGGGTCACAAGCAGAAAGCAAATGAATAGGCATGCTCTGTAGGACATGCTTAATGAGTGTGATCCTCCCCCCAACAGATAAGAGTTTTCAGTCCATGAAAATAGTTTGTTGCTTACTTTATCAGTGATTTCCTTATAATAAGCATTCTTCCTCCTGCTATAATAGATTGGTACCCCTAGATATGTGAAGGGGAATTCTTTTCTTGGTATCATAGTCACTCTATTTACCACTGCCACTGCATCTTCCTTTGCATTTTCATGCATGTATACTGCACTTTTCTCTTTATTAATCAGTTGTCCACTCACCTTTTCATATGTAGCCAAAGTATCCATTACCAACCTTAATGAGTAATTATCTGCTGAGCTGAAAATAATAGTGCCATCTGCATATGCTAAGTGGTTGATGTATGGACTCCACTTAGGCATTCCTAATCCTTTGAACTTCTCATCCCTATGTAATGCATTTAGAGCTCTTGACATACATTCTGCTGCTATAATGAATAGAGTCGGCGACAAAGGGTCCCCTTGTTTTATTCCCCTATTTCCCTGGAAGATTTGAAGAAACCTTGTGGTTGTCCATTTATAAGTATGGAATACCTATTGTTAGAGATTATTCTAAACACCATATCAATCAACATCTCCCCGAATCCCATTCTTCTAAGCACCTTGGTCAAAAACAACCAGCATAGCTATCATATGCCTTAGTCATATCCAATTTAATTATAACATTAGCTGATTTGGCTCTTATTCTAATATCATGTACAATCTCTTGTACAAGTAAGACATTTTCCACTATGCTTCTTCCTTTAATAAAACCAGCCTGCTGAGGGGATATAATGTAAGGCAATAGATGAACTAACCTTTCATGTAAGATTTTAGAGAAGATCTTACTGTTGAAATTGCTAAGACTAATAGTCTTATATTTGAGAATGTCATAACCTCCTTCTTCTTGGTTATCAACACTACATCAGTACAAGTTACATATCTAGGTAATTCATGTCCACAGAAGAAAGATTGCACCATTTTAACCACATCTCCAGCAATGATGTCCCAACAAGCTTGATGAAATTTCCCTGTGAATCCATCTGGTCCCTCTGCACTATCTGCGTTAAGACTGAACACTGCTTTCTTCACCTCTTCCACTTCAGGTATATCATGAATTTTTTCCTTCTGATTTCGGTAATCAATTGTGGAATGTGATCCAGAATATCAAAGTTTGTAGGAATTTGATTTTCAGCAAACTGATCAGTATAGAACCTTATTGCTTCTTGATTAATTTCCTCCTCTAATTCTAACCAATTCCCATTAACATCTTGTATTCTCTTGAGTTGTAGTTTCTTTCTCTTTCCATTTACGTGAGCATGGAAGAACTTAGTATTTCTATCTGCATCTTTAAACCATTACATTCCAGCCTTTTGTTTCCAAAACTTATCTTCCACTGCATGAAATTTCATGAGTGCAGCCTGCACTTTTTGAAGCCTTTCCCTGTTGTGTTTAGAGGGTTGTTGTTCAAATTCTATTTCATGAACCCTTACTACCTCTTCTAATGTTGCAATCTTTCTAAATATATCTCCATATCTTTACTCCACTTAGATAGTGCTTTGCTCACCTTCTTCAATTTATTATGAAAAATAAAGAAAGGATCTGTTCCAAAATTTCCAGACCAGTTCTGTCTTACCACCTCCAGAAAAGACTCTTGCTCTATCCAGAAATTCAAAAATCTAAAAGATTTCTTAATAATTCTACTATCCATTTTATAATCAATTAGAAGAGGAGCATGGTCTGAACCTTGTTTGATCAAATGTTCTACTTGGAGATTAGGAAATATATTCATCAATACTTGGTTACCTAGACATCTATCCAATCTTTTGAAAATACATGCTTCATCAAACCTCTCATTCCACCATGTGAACATGCTGCCAGTAAATCCCATATCTGATAACAAACAAACATTTAGACAATGTAAGAAGTCTTCTGTCTCTCCAGAAGATACCGAAAGCCCATCGAACTTCTCTGTCTCATCTGTAATAACATTGAAATCCCCTCCCACTAGCCACGGAGTATGTATCTGAGTAGAAGTCATACAAAGCATCCCATAATGCAACTCTAGTATTCCTATCATTGCTAGCATATATAATAGATATTGTGATTTCCTGATTGTCATCAATCCTTTTCAAATTTAGAGTCAACATTTAGTCTGTATCCATCATTGTTACAACTTGAAACTCTTCTCTAACAAACACCCAAATTTTTCCATTGATATTATGCCAGGCTGTCCCCATTCACAACCATTATCTATCCATATTTATATGTCTCATGTGTTTGAATGGTTCTACCAATGCTATAAAATTGAAATGTTTTTGTCTGTTCATATGTACAACTCTATCAAAGACCTGTTGAGTATTTAAGGACCTTATATTCCATATTAATGAGTAATTCATTGATTACTAGTTTTGGCACTTGCTAGCCTTGTCTGTATACCTCATTTTGCCTTAGGAGGTACACTCTTGTCTCGATTTGACTTGGGTTGTCTGGTATCTTTCCTTGCTTTACATATTTGTCTAGGTGATAAATCCCCTTGGTTATTTACTACTACATATAACTGAACACTAGCATGTCCTCTATTTCATCATTCCCAATATCAATTTGATCCTTCTGTTGGACATCTTCTTTTTCAATTCAAGTTACTGGTTTATTAGTCTCTTGAATATTTTTATCAGATATTCCTTCAATTATATCTTCCTCCTTTTCTTGTGCTACTTTATTCTTTTGTGACTGTATTATGTTTTCCTCTTTTTCGGGATCATCTGGTGGCTTTTCACTTGGTTCTTCCTTATGTATCTCTTTATCTTTTTTTTCTACCCTTCGCTCCTCCTTCCCATCAAATTCTGACATCTCCATGTGATAGTTCCTATCCTTGAATGTCCACTGTCATTGTTTTGATTGTCATACCTGTTGTCATTATTTGTATTGTGTTCTTGTACTTGCTCTTGTTTTTTCTCTTGTTCTTGACCCCTTTGTGTCCTTTCTATCTCCACCAGGGTTTGTTTTATTATACTCCTTTTTCTTTGTTCCACTTTGTTTGTCGATTTGTTCACCAAAAGATGCGTCCATCCATTGTTTGCAGATTTCCCCTTTTTGTATTGTTTGCTTCTGTTTATTCTCATTGCTTCCCTGCTCCTTAGTTTGACCATCCTCTTCTAGATTTATCAGTGCTTCATAAGCATTTTTGTTTGCCTGTAATTGTTCTGTCAACTTTCTCTTTGCTATTCTTCCCATTTTGCTCCTCTGTCAGTTTTTCCTTATTATTATTGTTTTTTTTATTGTTTGACTCGCCATATGTTTTTTGTTCTGATCACCATGTCTGCCATACTTATTAGTCTGCATCTCAGCTTCAATGTTCTTTCATATTCCTTTGTTGTCTTGTGTTGGATGCTGTTGGTTTTCTGTTACTTTATTCTTCTCTTTATTTATTGTTTTTTCTGTTTTGTCCTCCTCTTTCTTTGGTCTGAGTTCTGGATTACTATTCCAACATCCTGCATTGTCATGCCCTTGTAGTCTGCAGTGACAACAATATTTTGGTAAATAGTCGTATTTTATTTTTTGCAGTCTCCTCATCTAAACAATTGATTTGAATTCTTCTAGGTAATTCCTTCAGGAAGTCTACTTCAACTTTCACCCTTGCACAGCTTGGTCTAGTTTGATTGTTTGTGGCCTTATTAATTACCAACGGCTGTCCCACAGCTTTAGCCAATGAGATTAAAGATTCCCTGTCAAACAGATTTGTTGGAAGGCATGGGAATGATATCCAAGCAATAGTAATTGTGGTTTCTTCTGGATTAAACCATGGATCCCACTTTAAAATTTTATTGGAAAATATTTATTTCTAACATGTAATTCCTATGCTCTCGACATCAATGCAGAATAATTTTCCAGTAGAGAGACATGTCTTTCTTCCATGTATCCAATATTACATGCTCCTTTAGTCTCCAATTGTGATGGCATAGTCTTTCATCTGGTGTTCCATATGAAAACTTTGCTACCACTGCGTATTGAAGAATTTGCTTTATGCATAGTCTATCGAATTCCTTTTTGATCCACGTAATGTTGGTTCTTCATGTAAATACGATATAGGCTTTAGAGCTAATGATTCTGGAGGTTGTTTAAGATTGGGAGGGTTATGGAGTAAGTTCGCATATGTAGATGGATTAGTTTCAGTCATACCAGCTGGTGGTGGTGGCTGGCCGCCGACCACCGTAGCCATACGTTGCTAATGCTAGGGTTAGGTTACGTCCCTTTATATAGTCATTTCTATTATCTTGAGCATTAAAAAATAAATCATGACAATCTAAAAAAAAAATTAAAAAAAAGAAGAGTATATCGACATTGTTAACAAAAACAAAATGAATTTAAACTACATCATGTTAACTTCACATGAGCATTCCATACTAATTTATATATTACGCAAAAAATTAATTATTATATCATCAAAATTATTTTATTCAAATACTCGAGGTTATGGAATATACCCTTTTAGTATAGAACGGTTTACTTCATCAAAATAGTGGTACCTCATATTCAGCTAAAGATCGAATTCACTCAACCATAAGAAATCACAAAAATGCAAGAAGAAGAAAAGCAGAAGATTAAAAAAAATTGTTCTTGAAAAATGGGAGGAAATTCATCTACTAATAGTCAACAAAAGTTGGTATGAACAATTGTTTTTTCTATCTTATCTGAAAAGTCACGACCTTTCGGAGAAGTCACGACCTTTTGAAAAAATTAACAACTTACTGAAAAAATCAATTTTTTGAAAAGTCACAACTCGTAGAAAAATCACAGCCATTTAAAAATAATAACTTATCTGAAAAATCTTAACTCATCGAAAAAGTCACAACCTAAGTTTCAAGTTATAGCAGTACAATTATACTTTTAAGTTGTAAAATTAAAAATATCAGGTTTTTAGCAGACTATTTAAAAACGTTGTTTTGAAAAAAAAATTAAAGTAAAGTTACTGAAGGAAATAATGAAAAACGGAAATTTCAAACTAATTAAATTTGAATTAATTGAGGATAATTATTAATTAACATGATTTAAGGAATTCCAATTAGTTAAGAATATCCAGTTTTCTTATTTTTTGTTAAAATAAATTAAAAATCTGATTTTATCCATTTTCCTTTCATATTTCTCTCTTCGATTTTCTTCTAGAAATTTTGTTATCGGCGAATAATTGAAGTTTTTTTTTTGTTTGAAAAATTCTGATTTTTTTTTTTTTGCGATGGACAACTACACATCAATATTAATTAAATATGACGAAAGATGGGATCCTTCAAGTTAGTACATCGAATTGTTTACTATTTTTATTTGGATTTCAGTGAAATGAAAAAAATGAACATGTAAAACATATTTTGTGATTGAATGGGATATGCTTTTTTTTTTATAATCATGTTATTCATAATACGTATTAATTGTTGTAAACTGTTATATCATTGATTTTATTGTTAAGTTTCCTTTTCTTTTTTCTTTTGTTTTGTTCATACTGTCAAAATAATAATTTCTCGAAAAATTGCAGCAATATATGAAAGATTTGAGTATAAATGTATAACATATAAGTATTTTTAACATTGTAGATTGGATACGAAGAATAAAATTATAATATTGATTAGTGTTTTTTTCTTCTGAAAATATAATTAAATATATAGTTTTGAATGAATTTCTTAGTATAAATGTTATTGGTATGAAAATATATTTACTAATGTGTAAAAAAAGTTATTAAGAATTTCGAAGAATTGTACGACAAGTGTTATTTGTATGAAATTTGAGATGTAATTGTTTATATAAGTTTTGTCGATTATGTATAAATTTGTGTTAAAAAATGACTATTTGATATGAAAAATGTATAAATTTGATATAAATGATGATTGTATCTATTAAATTTGTATTAAATGGGTAAGGATAACTGAAGTTTTATTTTTTGATATAATTTGTTTTGTAATTTACTGTTTAAATGATATTTGTATGAAAAAACAATGACAAGTATATTTAATGTTTTAAAATGATAAGATATAATGCGGGCATGTAATGACAATTTTTAGATACAGAAGACCGCATGAAACAGAATGCTTCTCTCCTTTTAATAGCCTAAAATTTTTTCAAGATGCATATGCAAATCCTGTTGAACCTCTCCCGGGAGAGTACATGTAATATACCATGTTATATTTCAGAGCCTAAATTGTTGCCGCCAAATTCAAAGAGAACGGTAGGAAGACCCAACTTGAATGCTAGAAGGAATTTGTTGATGTGAAATTCAAACGGTCTAAAGTTACTTGCAGTAGATGTCGTCAAGTTGGCAACAACAAAATGACATGTTCAAATTATCACGTGCAAAAAAAAAAATTATTTATTTTTTTAGACTATATATAATTTTTACTTTATTGTCTTCTAGACTCATGTTTTATTTTGATATGAAACATAATTGGTATTAAATGCATTATATTGTAGTGTTTAATATATTGATTATTCGTACAGATTTCATATACGTGAAAATAAAATCTATCCCAAATTAATGTATAATATAGTATAAATATATGTGCAGATTTCAGATTCCAGATTTCATATACACAGTTCATTAATTATTCATACAGATTTCATATACTTTGAAATAAAATTTATTCTGGATTAATATATAAGATACAATAAATATAGTGTAATACTGTAATATATAACAAACTTTATATAAATCTTATTAAAGTTTCATTCCAATATAAACTTCAGTTTACATTACACATATTATACCAATAATATATGTATTCATATCATATCATTTGTATAACAATATTATATTACAATTAATATAATATCCAATCATAACACATTAAATTCAGTGTCATACACATCTTAGTCAAAATTTCACACACATTTCATTTCGTAAGTGTACAATTCAGATATACATTGATATTTTAAAATAGTGAATTCAAATGGTATGAAGTTTATATATTACTAATATCCTGAAATTATAATAGACAATCAATAATTCAAATATAGATTGCATTTGACTAGAAAAAACATATGATATTATATATCATCAAGTACTAAAACACAAAAGTTGTCAAAAGTATAAAATAAAAAATAACATGTAATTATAAAAAGTAGAGTGTGAAATCAACTATTTCAAACTTCTTGCATGTGGTATTGGTGTTGGATAATTGGTGGTATGCGAAACATGTTCTTATGCTATGTGGGATTCATCAAATTTACTAGCAACCGTACCAGTAACTTCACTCTATTGATCTCGCCATTCTCACTCTTTGTTTTTCCATTATGTCATAGGATTTCAAGAACCTCTCTCGCTCGAGAAAACTCAACGGATCACTAAAAATACTCATGTTTGTACATGAAAATTAGTGTGTGGATACCTTCCTTATAAAATTGTTTATACATAATCAAAACTAACTTTACACCAATCCTATTCAAGTTTCTTTCCAACGCTAACTTCATTAATATCATACATATTATACTGACAATAAATCAATTTCATATAAACATTCATATAATTTTTATTAATCAGATTTAATTCAAAATCATACACATATTAAACAGATTTCACACATATTTCATCCAAATAATCTGTTTTGAAAAGAAATAATCATAATATGATATTTTAAACAAAAATATCAAATTTGAAAATTCATACCATATATAGAGTCAATAGACAATCACACTACTATTAAAGCACAATCCATACCATTTGTATACCACTATTATATCACAAATCACACAAATATTCAACAATTAACCATTAATTTGAATCTTACAAATATTAATCAAATTTCGTACACATTTCATTCAAATAAAATGTTTTGAAAAGAATAGTGATATGTTTAGAAAAAACAGTAGTTTTAATAATGTAAAAATAAATTGAATATAACACCTATCGTAACAACTTTTTTGTTCTTTTTAAGTGTTGGAACTTCTGATTCTTTCTCTCTTTTTGGATCTTCTAGATGATTTCGAAGACTGACCGACTTCAACTTTTATCCATTTTTTTATTTTTTTCTTCTTTGATTCAGTCACAAAATCAGAATCATAATAAAATTAGAAGGGGTTTCAACATTTTTCCCCTTTCGATTTACCGGACTTGTCCTTTTA
Source organism: Solanum chmielewskii (assembly GCA_027704785.1). NCBI lineage: Eukaryota > Viridiplantae > Streptophyta > Magnoliopsida > Solanales > Solanaceae > Solanum > Solanum chmielewskii. The sequence goes on from JAKWIX010000329.1 coordinate 16,091,063, forward strand.
TTTGTGGCATTTTTTCTGTTTTTGCTCTTTCAATAGAGATGAATCATCCATAGCCGGAGCTTCTACAATGTTTGGCAGCGATGTTTGAGTCAAAATGTTGAAAGATGGGGCATACACTTCATCTGTAAAAGTTCCTTTGACTAGTTAAGGACTCTTTCAATGAGTTACAACTATTTTCTTCGACATGATTTTATTGAAAAAAACTAAATTAAATGGAGGATTGTGATGTTGGTGTATTTTGATAGAAAGAAAGATGTGACAGAGGAAGGTAAAAGTGGGCGGCTAGTGGGTAATTGACGGCTTGGAGGGGGTGGAATTGAAGAATTGGGTAATCAAGGAAACTATTGTAGGGTAATCCTTATATCTATGTGAGTGATAATTTTAGATTTATAAAAGGAACAGAAATCAATTTAATTACATATTATTAATTAATAATTAAAACCCATAAATAGATTAATCATTTATTTAATAAATTAAAATCAATTTTTAAATAAAATTAATTTTAAATGATCTGTCGTAACTCGTAAATAAACTGTTATAAATAAGAATTTTTTAAAAGTATTTTTAACACTCGTAAAATTAATTCTTAAAAATGTATAGACTCTTAAATGAAATAAGACTCGTGCTTTAAAAGTAATATAGCTTTATTTAATGGAATAAGAATTCATGCTTTAAAAGTAATATAGCTATAGTATATAGATATTAACATATGTGCATATGCCCATTGTGACATTATTATTATTGAATACAAAATTCAATCGGTTATCAAAGTTTGATAGTATAATTAAAATTAATAGATTACTGAATCTAATTGTACTCCCTAAGTTTCAAATAATTGTCACGTTTTACTTTTCAAAAGTCAATTTAATTAATTTTTAAAGCTAAATTAAATTACACTAGATGAATATAATAAAATTAAATATTATACGAATATTAGCAGAAATTACAATTGTCCTCATACAATGTGAATTTCTCTTATTAATATAAAGTAAGGTTTTGCTAAAATCCACATTGTTCAATGAATGGCTCTTGCTCTTTTTTGTCCAACTCGAGAAAAAATTATTATATGTTTCTGACAACCAAAAAATGTGTATTAGTAAAGTTATAAGGCAAAACCCGAAGAGAAATAGTAGAAAGTATGCACTGATTGAAGGATCTGAATTAAATGGAATGCTTTCAATTTCTTAAAACTCTCTCTCTCTCTCTCTCTCTCTCTCTCTCTCTCTCTCTCTATATATATATATATATATATATATATATATATATTGCTAAGGCATGCTATTCTGTTCACATATTACTAAAAAATCTTTAACTACATAACCACAGCAGAGAAATGGTTTCAGGATTTGGAAATACATAAAACATGAAAAGATTTACATGCAATCAAAAGCTAAGATGCAACTAATTTGTACATCGATGTCCTTCCCTACTTCATCTAGCTCCCATTTGCTACTATTAGGTATAGCTAGAACCATCTATACAACTTAAGACTATCTAAATGAGCTTTGAGCAAAATATCACAATTTTGGACAAGGCCATACTGATCCACCTTAGTTGACACCACGATAGACGGCACCAGGGCAAAGCTCATCCATACTATCAACATTTCGATATCCATTATACTCTCTTAAACATGACCAGCCTCTGCGTGATAAGAAGTTACGGAAATCATCCTCGGAGTAAAAGGTTTTATCCTCTGTATGAACAGGCAAGTGATCTGCCTCATCATACATGCAGATCTTTATCGTCAGGCCTGCGAGCAGGAAGCAGATTATTCTTCTTATGAAGGGAATGAGAATGGGTTAAGGGGGGACAAAAGAATAACAGCACTGAATACATAATAGCAAGATAGGCAAATGTTTACTCTGCAAAAGATTTACTTTAGTTACATACCACTGTCAATAATGCCCATATTATTTATGTCCAATGCTTTATAACTTCGTCACCTTAATTTTATATTCACAAGGGTGATGTGAGACCGGTCCTGGAAATAAATATGGAGTTGCAAAGCTCTAATATAGGTGGTGTTTTTGACAAGGTACGTATTGTGGGTGCATTTTGACATCAGACAATTGAAGGAATTTCCTTTTACTGTAAACTAACCTGCACCTCGCCGGAAATGTGGAGGGGACAACCACACAGAGCAGCGCAAAGGAACCGCGAGGAAGAAATACTTCATGGAATTAACACTAGCAAAACTAGTAAATCAGCGCCGACAACAAAGCAACTGTATGGACCAGCTCTGTCCACACTAGGAGTACCCACTATATCGGAGGTGAAATCAGGAAAGAGCAAAGGGGAAACTGCTAGGGAGAAACACTGGCCGCAACTACCGCAACACAAAGGAACTGGAGGAAGAGTAACAGTGGACATATCTGCAATCAAGTTGAGTATGCCTGAAAAAACACCAGAGAAACCATGGGCGAACCTGTTTGCTACTAATCATATAGCTTCTAGAGGTATGAATTTAACTTACATAGCTCCAATAATCGTAGGTGGTGAGAAGGTAGTGGAGATACTGGCTGAGGATTTAGCTGAGGATGATGTGAAATGGAAACCTTCGATGGTAGTGTACGTGGTGAGTACAACACCATCAATTCAAGCTATGGAGAGATTCATCCCGAGTCAGGGTAAATTTTCAAGTAAACCAGTGGTATTGTATCATGTTCATGGGTATTTTGTAGTAAGGATTGCAAATGAAGAAGAAACGGATACAGTGCTTAGTTTGGGACCTCATTACTTGCTGAGAAGACCAGTCATTGTGAAGCCATGGGATCCGGATTTCAACTTTAAGGAGGAGATACTCACAACAATTCCTTTGTGGGTCAAACTTCCAAACCTGCCTCTCAACTGTTGGAATTCTGTTGTGCTTAGCAAAATAGGGAGTAGCTTGGGTAAACCTTTATATGCAGGTGAATGTACTACACAAACAAGTAGAATTTCATTTGCTAGAATACTCGTTGAAATGGACATAACAAGGGTACTCCCAGCTGTGATCAAGATCCAGGATCCAAAGGGGAGAATTCTCGAGCAACAAATAAGGTATGAGTGGAAACCAGTCTGCCAGAAATGTTTACAGGTGGGACATTCTTGTGAAGCTAAAACAGGAGAAGCACCACCAAAGAAAGGGCAGGGTCAAGGACAAAGGAAGGAATGGAAGCCAACAAAAAAGGGAGGGAAAAGAACTGGATAAGGTGATCAACAGATTACCACCACAAATGAATCACAGGAGCACAAATGAATCACAGGAGCAGGAAGAATGGAAAACTGGCAAACTGTGAGGCGTAGAGCAACAAAGAAAAGGGATAATGCAGCCTGAGCACACTAGACATGAGGATGACACATACAATGAGGACAGTCCATATGAAGCAGGGCAACATAGTGGCAGCATAGTGGAAACATAGAGGATGCTAGTCATGAGGTATCATCTGAACCCCCTAATATATTATGCTAGCTACTTGGAATGTTAGAGAATTCAACCAAGAGGTAAAACACAAGGAGATGAGGTTGTTTGTTAGGAGGAATTAAGTAAATATTATAGCAATTTTCGAACATAGAGTTAGAGAAGAAAAAACAGGGAGTATTATAAGTAAAATAAAGCCAGGATGGGGTGGTGCACTAATGCTACAAATGAAGTTAGAGGCAGAATTTGGGTTGTAGGCAATCCTAGTATAGTCAAGTTTACAAGAATGGAAACATGAGTCAAATGTATACATGGCATGCTTGATACGCAAAAAAGTGGTGTTAAGTTTCAATTAACAGCAGTGTATGGCCTGCACACTATAGCTACCAGGAGTTCACAATGGGAAAAGGTAAAACAGCTAAGTACACACATCAAGGAACCATGGCTGATAATGGGTTATTTTAATTCAATCTTGGCACCAGAGGATAGACAGTAACCTATCAGAGCTTCATACAGTAGGGAGGCAATATACATGGACTAATGGGCATGTGTTCAGCAGGATAGATAGAGCATTGGTTAATGATGAATGGGTAATTAGAATGCCACCAGTACAAGCGATGGTGATGGAGCCTCTATTCTCAGATCATCCCCCCTCCCCCCTCAAGTATAGAATTGGAATCACAAAGGGACAGATGGAAGAAGCTATTCAGATTCTATAATTGTTTAGCCAAACACCCTGAATTTAAAACCACAATACAGTCAAGCTGGAAGAGACAAAATGGAGGAATGTAAGGGGTCTGGCAAAACCTAAAGGCTGTAAGAAGAGAAACGCAACAATTAAACGAAAGGAATATGTAGGGATCACAAAAAAAGTTAAGCAAATTAGAAGAGAGCTTTTCGCTAAACAGAATCAAATAAGTACTCATATTCCACAACATATGGCAGAAGAAGAGAAGGAGATGAGGGTACAACTGACCAAATGGAGCTTGATTGAAGAGTCAATTTATCAGCACAAGTCTCGAATGCAATGGCTCAAATTGGGGACTCAAATACTGCTTATTTTTTTGCTAGTATGGAAGGAATGCCCATAATCAAATTACAATGCCTACCAAAGAAGATTGTACAATTATCAGGGATCTAGATGACATCACAAAAGAAGCTGTGGGATTTTACAAGGGGTCATTAGGACAATCAACTTCACCCATGCCAGCCATTAAGCGAGAAGCAATGAGAGATGGTCCTATGTTCACCAGAACACAACAACTTTCACTCATACAACCTTTAACTGCTGAGGATGTTCTAACAACACTTAAACGAATTGATGATAATAAAGCACCAGGAGAAGATGGTTTCAATGCACACTTTTTCAAACAAGCATGGTCAACAATAGGAGATGAGGTAACAGAGAGAGTATTACAATTTTTCAAACTAATGAGATGTTTGCACCTGTTAATGGAGCTTCTGTAACACTAATTCCAAAATTACAGCATCCTAGATCCATCAAAGAATACAGGCCTATTTCATGTTGTACCACAATATACAAGATAATCTCTAAGATGCTTACACATAGGTTAGAAGGAGTACAGCATCCTAGATCCATCAAAGAATACAGGCCTATTTCATGTTGTACCACAATATACAAGATAATCTCTAAGATGCTTACACATAGGTTAGAAGGAGTAATGAATTATCTTGTGGATCCTAGTCAGGCTGCTTTTGTACCTCGAAGAATGCTGAATGATGATATGATACTAAGTCATGAACTAATTAAAGGGTATGGAAGGAAAGGGATTTCACCTAGATGCATGTCTAAGATTGATATGCAGAAGGCCTATGACTCTTTGGAATGGCATTTCCTTGAAGAGGTCCTATTTGGTTTGCAGCTACCTGCACTGTTTATAACATGGATTATGAGATGTGTCAAGTCAGTCTCCTACTCAGCTACTCTATAGTGATAAATGGATGTCCAGCAGACCATTCCAAAAGAGGGGTCAGACAAGGGGATCCCTTATTCCCATATCTTTTTGTTCTAGACATGGAGTATCTCACTAGATTATTGAAGTCTTTAAGGGCAAACAACAAATTCAAGTTCCATCCGAGATGCCAAAAGCAAGAGATTATACAACAGAATTTTGATGATGATCTCCAGTTGTTTAGCAGAGGAGATGTACAATCAACTGTCATCCTTTATGACTGTTTTCAGCCGTTCTCACAAGTAACAGGTTTAATAGCAAATAGCAAATCAGGCAAAATCTTGTGTGTATTTTGGTGGTATCAGAGCAAGATCAACAGCTGGTACTACAACATACAGGTTTCACAAAAGGCCAGTTCCCTTTTAGGTATCTTGGAGTCCCTTTAAGCTACAAAAAACTATCAATAAGCCAACGTCAACCATTACTAGACAGGATGCTGGAAAGAATGCACATGTGGACAGTGAAATTTCTATCGTATGCAGGGAGGCTCCAGTTGGTACAAAGTGTATTAACATCCATTCAAGCATTATGGGCACAAATATTTCTCCTTCCAAAGGAAGTGTTGCAGCAGGTAGAAACTATATGCAAGAGATTCCTAAACAATGGTGATGCACAAACTTAAGGGGAAACTCTTGTAGCATGGGATAAATTATGTTGGCCAAAGGTTGCTGGTGGACTGAATATTGCAGATGTATATGTGTGGAATAAAGCTCAAATATTTGTGGGACCTGTCTAAGAAAAGGATAAGTTATGGATTGTATGGGTCCATACTTACTACATCAAAGTTAGGAGACCATGGCAAGTACAAGCTAAACAAGCTGCTTGGGTTGTGAGGAAAATCCTACAAGCACGCCATTACCATTTTCAAAAAGAAATCCTACAAGCAGGGCATTAGATATCATAAGCAGGATTACAAGTGACAGAGGTTATGGAGGCTGAAACACTTAGATGTGAATTGAGCAAGGTGCCATGGAGAAGAATGATATGTTATAATTAAGGCAGTCCCAAATGGACATTCATCCAATACTTGGCTATACCAAGGAGATTGCCCACAAAAGACAGGCTAGACAAATGGGGGATAAACACTGATTCAATTTGCTCAATGTGTAACCCAGAACCTGAAACACACCAACACCTATTTTTTGCATGCAGTGGCAAATGTGATATGGCAAAGATTACTTCAGTAAATGTCCATCACCAGACACAGTGCAGGGTGGAATGAAGAGATAGAGTGGGCTACAATGCATGCTAATAGGAAATCAATACAAGATGAAGTGTATAGAATGACATTAGCTGCAGCTCTCAGTTAAATATGGCAAGAGAGGAATCACAGAATTTTTCAGCAAAAGGGAGAGGAACATAGAGGAAATTAAAGAAAATCATTCCGGAAATTCATTGGAGAATTAGCATGAATCCTAGACTGGCTAGTTGAATTCATAAACTAAATTGTTTAACTTAGTAGAAATTCTAGCACAGAGCCTGGACAAGGCAAAAGTGTTGGGCTTTGAGACTTGGGATTATGTTCATGTCCTATGCTTCAAATTTGTACATATTTGAGAATCTTGTAATACAATTACAGTTATCAAAAAATTGTAGGAGAAAGATGAAGTATTGTAAGCAGTTGTTTGCAGAATACATGGAGTGGACACTGACCACGTTTTGCTATATATTAGCTTTGTTTCAGAGTTGTGGGCAGACAGCTGGCGGACAAAGTAGATGAACCACAGAAAGGTCATGGAGAGCCCCTTTATGAGTATTTTGGTTTATATAGACGGATATATAGATAGATATATAGAGAAAAAGTATTCTCATCTAGCCAAAGACCATGATGTGGAACATGGAGCACCTTTGCAGAGAGGGATATTGAGCTCAGGAGCGCGATCGCGAGCCCCTAGCCGTGACTGCAAAGAAGGCGCCTAGAACACCAGATTTGCAATTCATACTCATGGCCATTTATGTAATTAGCTTAGTGTTACTATAAATAGTAAGACTTGAGATATATTTGCTTACAGATGATTTAGAGTTTTTTTCTTCTTTTTTGATAAGGTAAAGTAAAGGTTAATTGACTAAGTACCAAGAAGGTACCAAAACAAAATGTTACAAAAGACTGATGGGAATATGCATACAGTCAATTACGACATCTCCCTAGCAGCTCCAAAAACTCTATATATTGATCTATATTATCAAGGAAACTACTTTTAAACCAACTGTGAGAAATATTGGAGAAAATATTATTGAATTGCACATCTAAATTGTTACATGAAGACCCTATTATAGACACTACATTGAAAACCTTTTCCAACTAGATTTCCTATTCTTATTCCTTTTCTAAGTAAGAAATACTTATTTTTATTCTAACACTCCCCCTCAAGCTGGTGCATACAAATCATATGCACCTAGCTTGTTACAAATGTAATTAATACGAGGACATGTGAGAGACTTGGTGAACATATCTACAGGCTGATCATTTGAATTCACAAATTTTGTAACAATATCTCTTGAGAGTATCTTTTCTCTGACAAAGTGACAGTCAATCTCAATGTACTTAGTCCTTTCATGAAACACTGGATTTGATGCGATATGAAGAGCCGCTTGATTATCACACACAAGTTCCATCTGATCAATTTTGCCAAATTTTAGTTCTCCCAGTAACTGTTTGAGCCAAACTAACTCACAAGTTGTTGTCGTCATTGCTCGATATTTTGATTCTGCACTAGATCGAGCAACCACATTTTGTTTCTTACTCTTCCACGACACCAAATTACCTCCAACTAAAACACAATATCCAGATGTCGAACGTCTGTCAGAGGGTGATCCTGCCCAATCAGCGTCCATATATCCAATGATATGCTCATGACCTTGATTCTCAAAGAGTAGTCCTTTGCCGGGGGCTGACTTTATATATCGAAGAATACGAACAACTGCTTCACAATGACTATCACAAGGGTAAGTCATAAACTGACTTACAACACTCACGGGAAAAGAGATGTCTGGTCTAGTCACTATGAGATAATTAAACTTTCCAACAAGTCGTCTATACCTTTCAGGATTACTAAGTGGCTCCCCCTGTCCCGGAAGAAGTTTTACATTCGGATCCATCTGCCAATGTCTTTAGTCTGAAAGTGCTTAAAAAGATGTTGCTTTAAATCGGTGATACCATCTTGATTATTATCGGTGATAACAATATCATCAACAGAAACAACCAAATAGATACATCGACCTGGCGCAAAATGTCGATAAAACATAGAGTGATCAGCTCCACTACGAGTCATGCCAAACTCCTGAATTACTGTGCTGAACTTCCCAAACCAAAGCTCGAGGAGACTGTTTCAGACCATAGAGTGACCTACGCAATCGACATACAAGGCTACTAAACTCCCACTGAGCAACAAAACCAGGTGGTTGCTCCATATAGACTTCTTCCTCAAGATCACCATGCAGAAAAGCATTCTTTATGTCCAACTAATAAAGAGGCCAATGACGAACGGCAGCCATAGATAGAAAAAGACGAACATATGCTATTTTAGCCACAGGAGCGAAAGTGTCACTATAATCTAGCCCAAATATCTTAGTAGACCCTTTGGCGACAAGGCGAGCCTTAAGTCGATTAACTTGACCATCTGGACCAATTTTGACTGCATAAACCCAGCGACAACACCAACAACAGATTTACCTGTAGGAAGGGAGACAAGCTCCCAAGTACCACTCTTATGTAAAGCAGACATCACATCAACCATAGTCTGCCTCAATCCAGAATGAGAAAGTGCTTCACCTGTAGTCTTAGGAATGGAAACAGAGGACAAAGACGACACAAAGGCAAAATGGGGTGATGATAGACGATGATAACTTAAGAAGGTATAAAGCGGGTTAGTATTTCGAGTAGATCGTATACCTTTTTGAAGTGCAAGTGGTGGGCTAGGTAGAGGCAAGTCCGCAGTAGGAGCAGGGTCTGGCGCATGACATGAATAGGGTTGGACTTGGATGACGATGATAAGTTAGTAGTGGTGGCACTGCAACTGGAGATGTAGACGTAACTGTAGATCCCTCAAAGGGCACAAGTAAAACTTGAGGTATGGGTAAGACCATAGAGACATCAGTATGATCAGAAGATGTATAGTAAGGCTGAGACTCAAAAAATGTAACATCAGCAGAATAACATATCGATGAAGATCATGTGAATAACAACGATACCCTTTTTGAACTCTAGAGTAACCAAGAAAGACACATTTGAGGGCACGAGGAGCTAATTTATCTTTCCTAGGGCTAAATTATGAACAAAGCATGTGTTCCCAAAGACATGAGGGGAAATAGGATAGAGATGTGACTGAGGAAACAGTATGGAATCTGAATAGACGAAGAGGGCATTCTGTTAATTAAATAACAAGCTGAAAGGACTGCATCGCCCCAAAAACTCAGCGGAACATGGGATTCAATGAGGAGAGTGTGAGCAGTCTCTATGAGATGCCTATTCTTTCTTTATGCGACACCATTTTGTTGAGGAGTGTGGACAAGATGTTTGGTGAATGATTCCGTGGTGAGACATAAATTGCTGAAATTGGGATGATAAGTATTCTAAGGCATTATCACTACGGAAAGTACGATAGAAACACCAAACTGATTTTGTATTTCAGCAAAGAAACTTTTGAAAATAGAAAATAACTCAGAACGATCTTTCATTAAAAAAACCCAAGTACATCTTGAATAATCATCAATGAAACTAACAAAATAACGAAATCCTAAGGTGGAACTGACTCTACTAGGACCCCAAATATCAGAATGAACTAATAAAAAAATAGACTCTGAATGACCCTCAGTACTACGAGAAAACGTAGCACGAGTGTGTTTTCCAAGTCAACACGACTCACAATCTAATGTAGATAAACTAGACAAACTACGCACCATTTTTTGCAGTTTGGATAAACTCGGATGTCCTAGACGTTTGTGAATTAGATCTGGGGAATCTGTAACGGAGCATGCTGTCAAGGAATTTGAAGAGGTAAGGTAGTAAAGGCCTTGTGATTCATGTCCTGTTCCAATCATCTGTCCCGTACTGCGGTCCTGTATGAGAAAAAAATCATCGAAAAAAGTTATGCTACAATGTAGGGATTTCGTCAAACGACTAACAGATGCTAGATTAAAAGGAGAACCAAGAACATAAAGAACAGAGTCTAGGGTGACAGACGATAGGGGTTTGGCTTTTCCAACCCCTTTTGGTTTTGTCTAGATCCCATTGGCTAAAGTAATAGCTGGAAGAGATTGCGAATAAACAATACCGGATAAAAGTGATTTATTACCAAAAATATGATCACAAGCCCCAGAGTCCATGACCCATGTTCCAATAGTACTAGATTGCGACACACAAGCAAAAGAATTACCTGTGACAGACACATCAAGTTGTGCAACCAAAACTACTTGTGGAGACGTTTGCTTATTTGCACGATACTGAAGGAACTCATCATATTCTATCTGAGCAATATGAGCATTATTGGATGGTTGATTAGGTTGAGCACCATATGCTACTGGTGGAGATGACTGTTTACTTGTGCGATTTCGAAGGAAGTCATTATATTCCTTTAGAACAAAAGGATCATAACTGGGTGGTGGACCATGCAAAATATGACATATGTCATGAGTGTGTCCAGACTTATGACAATGACCACACTTGGATCAAGGTTTCCCAAAACGTCCTCCCCCTCGCCGATTCTCCGTAAACTGATATGTACGCTTTTCAAAGGTTTGATGCGAGAATAGAGGAGTCAACAGTGGGTGATGAAACGACTGTGACTATGAGGTGTCGCAAGACGAAGGAGGCGAGAGAATAATTCATCGATTGTAGGAACTGTAGGGCTAGCTAAAATCTAATCACGCACAGAATTATTATCAGGAGGAAGTCCAGCAAGAGTAAGAACTAGAATCAATGTTTGTCTATGTTCTTGTTGTTTTTCCACATCCGTAGTTACTGGCATCAACATGTTGAATCCCTCCATGACTGCATGTACCTGTGCCAAGTAGACATATCGGATTCTTGTTTTTTTAAGTTGGTCAATCGAGATATCACATCATAGAATCGAGAGATATCATTAGTGTATAAAGCACGCACCTTTTCCCAAACTGTATAACACGTTTCGAATGGGCGAAACAAGGTCATCCATTTGGAATCAATCAAACGCCATAGGATACTAGATAATTGAGCATCTACTTTCTCCCAATGTGCTTTGACTTTTGCATCTTCCTCACTAGTCTTAGCCTTTACATCTACCACATAAGTCTTGTTCGTTAAGTGATCGTGCACACCTTGACCCTTGCACCACAATTCAACTGACGAAGCCCAATATACATAGTTTGAACTTCCCAATAGAATTTCTGAAGTGATTATAGGGCTAGAATTTCAATCCCTATATTTTTAAAACCAAAAACATCACATCCAAAACACATTATGCTAAATTTGTCTCGGGAACAACAAAAAAATCTTGATTATTGAGATCTGATCGTCGAAAAATTCAAAGCTCGAAAAAAAATTGCCAGAACCCTAATTTCAGCGATCAAATCTTGTTGGAATCAGGAAAAAAATATAAATAGTCAGCCTCGGAATGAAGAGTCGACTTGAATACAAAAAAAAAATTGTCGAAAAAATTGGCCGAAAAAAGTCACGCGCTGGCGCGTGGGTCTGACAGTTCGCTGGCGAAAATCCTACCAGCGGCGCGTGACGGCACGTGTAGCACTGGTTTCCGGTGGGGATGACTGGGCTTTGCTTGCCGAGAAATTCTGCAGCTAGTGGTGGTGTCAATTTTATGAAAACAATGACGGAAAATAATAATTACCCGGATAGCAACTAGGTTACCAGAAAATATTAAACTTTTTTTAATTTCTTTTCCTCACAATTGCTCTGATACCATGTGGGAAATATTGGAGAAAATATTATTGAATTGCACATCTAAATTGTTACATGAAGACCCTATTTATAGACACTATATTGAAAACCTTTTCCAACTAGAATTCCTATTCTTATTTCAATTATAATTCCTATTCTAAGTAAGAAATACTTATTCCTATTCTAACACCAACAAAACAAATTATGTAAACCCTTGTTTTAACTCTAGAATATGGCCTTTTTGCCCATCAAAACAAGCTTTATTTCTTTCTAGCAAGATAGTCCAGAATATGTACAAAGGTATAGTTCTCCAGATTTGCTTCAAAGCTTTGTGTGTTCTCTGCTGCTGCCAACACTCCAATAATTCCTTCACACGCTGAGGCATGATTCAAGAGATCCCACAAATACTAATTCAGATTTTACTCCTTTTGATGGGTGTTTAGGAATTTTCCTATAAATCTTCCTTGAAAGCATTTATGTGATTAAAAGCTATTTTTATTATTAGAATTGTTTGTTTTATTTTCAAAATGAAATTTTTAAAATCATCCATATCCTCCTAATTTCTTGTTCTCTCTTTCTCCCTGTGTTGTTCTTAATTTCTTGTTATATCTTTTTCTCTATCTTGTTCTTAATTTTTTGATAAAATTTCTTACTTCCATGCATATGATTGTGATCATTCAATTAGCTGATTGCAGATGTGATTGTATTAAAAAATGGAGTTTTTCGAGGCACGACAAAGGGATGTTACAGATAGTGGATAGATAGAAGAATCTGATACTGTTACATTGATGAACCAACTGGTGGCAGTAGAGATGGGAAAGGGTGGGCTCAGGGAAAGGTTCCTGACCCTTTACCACTCCCAAAGTACTTTGTAGTTTGTTATGGAGATCAACACAACTACCAAAACCTCATCTCAATGCTAGTTATAATTTTACTGTTGCATGACATTACCTTCATCGACATGCAAGGTGTAGTTTCCCAGTGGCATATCCCTGTCAAGTGTTCTGACAATATTATCTTCATCCTCCAACCAAAATGCACGCTTTGTCCTTAATCGAAAAGCAGATTTAATAGCTTCCTTGATCGCATCTGCAGTGCCGTCAATACCAATTCTTTTGGTGTAATCTCCCCACTTGACTGAGATAACTCGTCCCTCATATGATTGACTCGGCTCACCTGCAAACGCAGAGAATAGTTATTAGAATAAAATAAAAATCTAAGCAAGTTGACACTGTTGCCCTAGAAGCAATTTTTGTCAGAAGCCTCAAAAGGGTAATCTTTGTACCAATTAAAATTAATTGAAAAAGCCACAGAATGCATCTAAACAAAACACAGAAGCTGCTATCTCAACAAAATCCAGAGAATGATAGAATATAGACAAGCATAAAAATATTTGTTACTGGGTTTCTAAAAGAGTTTTAGGAGGGATGTTCTTAGAACAGTTCTCTCAGTGTGCTCTACACTTCTTGAATTGAAGAGTCAAGGTAGGAAGAACTAGTCTGACTGACCCGACAAAGAAAAATATGCAAAAATAGTTTTTGAGAAAAATCTTCAAACTCCTTTTGTTTTCCTTGTTCTCTAAAGTAAAACCATGTGGATGTTTCCACACTAATTTGTAACACAGACTGACCGGTTCCATGTGGCTCTCTCCAATTCCAAGGGGAAACTCCACTAGCGGTGACTGCATCTGCTGCTGTTATGGCAAGAGGATGGCCATCATGATCCAGACGTCGTTCTAAATTAAGAGTTGGTCTCCCATTCTCTGTACATAAAAAATTTTAGAACCTATATTCCACTGCATATTGTAACTTGGAATTCAACAAAAAGAATAGCATGAAAAAGTAAGTGCAATAAATACTGCATGTCGTTCAGAAATACAGAGCATATAATTCAGGAAAAATAAAGCTGCAACCATCTTAAGCTTAATTTAGTTTACATTTCTTTAGAAACATAACTAGAAACTTGCAGTGAAAGATTCTGAGGTCATGATTGAGTTGGAAAGTATCATTGTTTTACCCTCCTTGAATCAGATGGGAGACTCGTTTTTAGGTTGAAGTGGTTTTCTTTTAACTAGATTACATTCTAATCGGCATTGATAGGTTTAGTTAGGCATTATTGCAGATGTCTAAGAATCCGAAGGCAGTCTTCTTTGATTAATTACTTTGGTCTAATTTAAATCAAAATCCATAAACAAACAGATTGACCTGACATAAGCGCAACTTTTGTGAGGGGAAGTAATGGAGGGTATACATTAGAGCATAATGTAAGAAAAGAAATTCAATAATAGAAATTACCCTTGTCTCAAAAGAATTTCAATAATAGAAGATGACAAGGTGTTGCTGACTTCAAGATATGGCTGTTCCATGATTTCATATGATACGTCTTTAAGAGAAACAAAGGGTTATTCAAGGTGAAGTATGATTCAGTTTTTGAAGCATTTAGAAACAACGCCACGGTAACGTGTTGCACCTAAGATATCATGCATTTTAAAAGGGCGAACAAGTGATGCACATATGCAAAATATCGACAGATCGCCTGGTGATCCACTTCCAAATTTGTGGATTGCAAATTAGCTACAGGTTTTGGACCTAAGGTACCGTCAAGCTATACAAAAATGGAACACTGCCATCCTACAACTCGAAAGGATGTGTAAATAAGTATCCTTTAGATTCCATGTATATTTCTTATCCTATTTTATTCCTTTTTTTATCAAGTAAATATATTTACATTGTGAAACATGGACTAAATGTTGTATGCAAGGGGTAATCCAAAATGTAAAGAATCTGCATGATATGATTCTCTACGAACTCAACCCAATTATCTATACAACATGGAACTTTATGTAAACACAAAAATGAAATAAGGGAACGGAGACTACTCATCAATTGGGAGAAACTCGACTCTACTCCTTCAAAAGCTTTCCTATTCCTCTCTCAAAACAACCCACATTAACACGTGGTACCACATTCCAAGTCCTCCTCCTTCTCCTCCTTCCACTCTTTCACAATTTTGCCATTGCCTATGGAGTGTCAAACCACCAAAACATATCACACCATAACCTCATGGTTAACCTACAATGAAGAAGAAGATGATCCAAGTCCTCACCCGTCTTCTTACACATGTAACACCAACCGACACAAACAACCTTCCGTTTCTAAGATTTTCCACTGTCAAAATCACCACTCTAGCAGCTAGCCAAGAAAAAGAAACACGCCTTCCTCGGCACCTTTGGTATCCATATCGTATTACATGGAAAAACATGCTCCTCTCTAACCAACAGGTTATCATGAAGGACATCACAAATGTATATTTTGTATCCTTCATTTTTTAGAATTATTAAAAAAAAAATTAACCACGAATTTAATCAATCAAACAAGAGCTTTCATCTTATCTTTTGTTTGTGATCTACTATAGAGCTTCCACCTTATCTTTCACCTGTGATCTGGTTTTATATGGTATCAGAGCCCAATGCAGACCTATTCATCCGCATCCCTTCCTCCTCCATACCCATGTTGTCTATAACATCTCTTCTTCAAACTACAAGTCACGTAATTCTCAAAAGACGTCATTCTTTGTCAACCACATTCCCATATTTCAAGCAGTACTCTACTCCCTAATTATCCTCTTATTATGGTAATAAGGGTCCACATTTCTCTCCCCACACTCATAAACTTGTGCCTTATCACTCTGTAAAGTCTCAGTCAGATTGTGGTTCCTTCTAAGCCTATATCTCCTACTAGTGATACATAACCCAATTCAAATTCCAGTTGATCCAAATCACCTCTCTCTCTTATACACATCCTACATAATTAGGTAAAATGCTTTATTCTAATATCTTGCTTTAAAATCCATTACTGGAGAAGCTACTCCTATTGTTGAATCCAAATGTTTCTCAAAAACAAATATATTCTTATTGTAACAACCAACCTCTTGTTTTACAAATTTACATGTCAATGCGTGATACCAAGCTTTACATAGGTGTATATTAATTTTTGGACTTGTTGGCATGCTTAGGGGTGTTTTGGAACCATTTTTGAAATAACACATTTTCTTATCCTAGTGTCTTATTCAAGATTGTGATGGCACCCGTCGTGAATGCGAAGCACTAGGAGGAAGTGCATCGTGCACACTAGACGTCAACTCTGCTTTGCAACAACATGGCTAGGGATCGCGATCATGTAGGAATAGTGGAAGAGCTTCACGAACACAAAAATGGGGTTCGCTATGGTGTAAAAAGAACTGAAACTTATAAATCCGAGTTTGATTAAGCTATAAGAACTGAAGCTTATAAAAGCCCAGTTTTATTAGACTGTGTATGGCCTAGAGTGAGAGGTAAATGAGCCATCCAACTAACCTCTAATATCTATCCTTATCTGCTAACCCTCTAACCCAAGTTTGTAACTTGTGATAGCTCTTTTATCTGTTCTCTTTGGTTTATCTCACAAAACAAATAGAAGCGTTCAGCTCCTTCCCTCCTAAAGCTTTCATTAGTTTATATCTAAAATCATGGCTTTTAGAGAGAGGAGTCCTACTTCTCTCTAGATTCTAGAAAAAAAGAGTTTATGTCCTTCAAAGAGACCGTAGATTGATCAATATTGAGGCTCGGTGGGAGTTGTAAGATGCCAAAATCTGATGGGGAGTCAAAGTTTTGCATCTCTGAAGAACATACCCAAATCAGAAAAAAGTTTTAAAACATGTCCGGTGGGATGTTTCTCCAAATGGGCAGGATCTCCAGAGGTCATTAGGAACTTGGCACATATATTAGGAGTGGTATAGATGGCCTAAAGATCTCGAAGTTGGGTGAAATTCAGTTCTTGTTGCAGTTCGTGAGTGGAGAACAAGTGGCACACAACCTTAAAAGAGGAAGAAGGTGGACAGGAGAAAGCTTTTGAGGCTGGAAAAACGAGCAGAACATAGTGGGTGTGATGATCCACCCACGAGTTTCTAGAGATTCAGTGGTGGTGAACATGATGGGCTTACCTGTTCATCTAGGGTGTTTTGAGCTTTTCGGGAAGTGGGGGACATGTGTGGTGGTTTTGTGGATGCTTCCATCAAAAAAATAAATGAAAGATTTTCATAAAAATTCTCATAGAATCGAGATTGAAGTTTAAACCTTGTATGCGTATCTCCAACCATTTTGGACATAAATACCTTTTAGAAGGTCGGTTCACAGACTAGACAACCTCACCATGGTGAGACTTGTGGTGAGAAAAGGGGGAGAAATTTTGATCTTCCTCGAAGACAGAAGATGGGCCTGTGGGGTTTAGGATATAGTTGTACCCTGAATTCTGACATTTCTTGCTTATCCACAAGGAAGTAGGACAATGAGAAGATGCGGAAGAAAGGGGGAAGAATGGGATAAAGGGGAGAAGGGCTATTGAGAGTCATGCGAAGCCAAGTAAGTTGCTAGAGATGAATCTTCTAGCACCTCCATCACCGAGGAAGCAAACATATGACGATAAATTTGAAATGGAGAGGAGAGGAAAGGGTTTTTATGCGGTAGAGTTTTACAAGGAAAGGGTTTAGGGCAGTTCAAAGGAACTATTGATGCACAAGATAGTTTGGTATGGCAGGATCACAACCGGGACAATTTCAGTATTAGAAGAGCGTACAAAAAACTTAATCCTTGTAACAGTCAGGGGAATGGGTGGCCATGGAAGTTGATATGGAAAACTAAAATCCCCTACAAGGTGTCTTGTTTTACTTGGCTCCTTGCTAAGCAGGAGTTTTTTGACCCAGGAAAATCTAATGAAAAGAAATATTCAACTGAGTCCTAGGTGCCTTCTATGTGGTGAAGAAGAAGTAGAGATTGTCAACCATCTCTTCCTTTACTGTAAAATAACAAACATTTTGTGAAATGTCTTTATCAATTAGAAGGACATGAAATGGGTTATGCCTAGGAAAGTTACACAGACCCTGAAGTTATGGAGCAATTATGCAAGCATTCCCGGGCATAAAGAAAGACGGAAAATCAATATGGCTTGCATCTGGTGGTCTGTGTGGAAAGAAAGAAATCTCAGATGCTTTCGGAACAAGAGCAATTCCATCCAGAAGATTAAGATGAACTGCTTAGTCTTGTTTCTTTTTTGGTGCAAATAGGAGTACATGGTACATCTAGAATCAAATGAAGATGTTTTAGGTTCCTTGTAAATTTTGTTATAGGATTAAAGATCTTCCTGGTACTCTCCACAATTGTAATTAGGAATCTGTAACTTATTGTGGCAGGTTCTAGTTTTAGTTTTGGAATAGAATACAAGTTGTTACTGTCTCAAAAAAAAAAAAACAAGAATACATCTGGTTAAGTGAACTAGGAAAGAGAATATAAGTCAAGTCACCAACTTTCTTCTTTTTTTTTTTTGAAATGGTAAGGTTGAATTCTTTAGCATTAAGGGTATGCTGCTACCTCCAAAAAGGAATAATTCCAGATTTCCTATCAAATCTATGATCTGGTCTGTATCATCTATACAAAGTTGTTTAAACCAAAGAAGTAGAGATACTATACACTTCCATTTAACTTTATGGATGGAATTGGATCTATCTTCAAAACATCTTCCATTTGTTTCTTTAGAGACTGACCACAATACACATGATGGTATTAGCTTCCACCATCTCTTTTGACTCTTACGGCCTCCACTCCTAATCCAACAGCTCAAAAAATCTGATGTATGTTCTGGCATTGTCCAGTTCATGCTTGTGATGTTGAGAGACAAGTTCCAAATTTGAGCAATAAACTTACAATGCAGGAAGAGATGGTTATTTGTTTCCCCTGTCAAGTTGCACAAAAAACACCTAGGAACCAGTTGTCTGCCTTTCTTTTGTAGAACTTCTTCTGTTAGACATGCCCTCTTTATCACTAACCACTAACCAAGTGAAACACTTTACTTTTGTAGGAATGTAACTCTTCCAAAAGTAGTTCCAATTATAATTTGGGGCCCTGTCATCCCCATTAGTCCTCTTTTGTAGGCATTGATGACTTAGAAGACTCCATCCTAGCTATGTTTCCACAGGATCTTGTTTGTTGTTGTTATAATCATTCCAGCTAATTTTTCTAGAAATGCTGCCACCCTCTCCACCTCCCAGTCATTAAGTAGTCTTCTTAAAGATATGTCACATCCCTGTTCTGTCCAACAATCGCTAACTCTAGCATCAGAGTTCTCATATATTAGAAACAAATATGGAAAAAGTTCTCTGAGAGAGGTTTGGTCTAGTTAACCATCTTTCCAAAATATAGTTTTGTTTCCATTACCCACCTTAATAAACATGTTTCCTTCCATTCGTGGCCATAGGTTCCTGATTGTCCTCCATACCCCGACCCCATATGGTCCGGAGGTAATTTTTGTACACCAGGGATTTGGTTCTCCATATTTTGCTACAATAACCTCCTTCCAGAGAGCTGCATCTTCCTCAGTGTATCTCCATAGCCATTTCATCAAAAGGCTTTCATTTTGCAGCCTTAAATTTCTGATCCCTAAACCCCCTTTTTCTTTGCTGAGAAGAACATTCTTCTAGTTGACTAAGTTATAACCCTTTCCTTATTGCTTTTCCATAGGAAGTTCCTTCTAAGTTTGTCTAGTTTATTCAAAACATTGGAAACAAAGACATCACATAGTTTGGTAAAGAGTCCATAACAGAGTTTATGAGGATCAACCTACCCCTAGGGATAGGTATTGTGCCTTCCATCCAGCAAGTTTATTCTCTGTTTTAACAAGAATACCATTCCATACCTCCATTGTTTTGTGTTTGGGTATATAATAGGCAAATGCTCCACTTAGCATCCTAGTATAATTGCTAGTTTCTGGATCTGAGGGACCTCATTTACCGGGAAGAGATTACTTTTTCCCCGATTTACTTTCAACGATGAAACTGCTTCAAGGAAATCGAAAATCACTCTAATGTAGCTAATTTGTTCTGTTGTAGGTTCACAAAAGATGATAGTATCATCCACATAAAGCAGATGACACATTACTTTTTCTTCCCCCACTCTGTCTCCAACCTGAAAGCTTCTAATCCATCTATTTTGAGTTGCAATCCTCATCATACTATCAAAGCCTTTCATTGCAAAAATGAAGAGTCAACTCACCAACCAAAAATAAAATAAACCAAATCAACCTATTCTTTTCTTTTCTTTTCTTTTTTTTTTGAAAATGGTAATGTTAAAAAATTCAGCCTATTTTGTAGATCCATATAAGAGCCCTCGAGCTAAAAATTGTTCTTCTCAAATGTATTTGAAACTTCCTACTCAATCATAGCATGTCTCCACTTTTGATCTCGACTCAGGATGTCACAATTTCCCTCTAAACAGAAATAGATTCTATTGTCCATCCTGTTCATGAGGATCAAGATATCGAGCAGGAACAAAAGTTCCATTTGAGTGGTTTGAGAAGTGTGAGTTGAGCTTATGGAAGCTCAAGAAGTTGCTTACTACCAATCCTATATTGACTCTTCCAGGTGGAGGAAAAGAAGCTTGAAAAGAAAGGATGAAGATGGAGTTTTCCAGTGGAGGAACTCCACCGGAATGGATTCCCCTAATCTAGAAGAACTTTAGGATGATGCTTCAATAAAGGTGCCTTTGATATTAGACAGACTTACATAGTACTGATACTTGTGTGTAAAATAATCTGTGTAAAGTCTATATAAATAGATAGAAGCATGAAATCTTGAAGTCACGTATTCCCATAAACTTTTTCTCATGTTCTATATTTTCATGGTAGCTATGGTAGAGCTTTTGTTCTACCACTTTGAATTAACTGTTCAGACACGCTATGATGCTAAAAGTCTAGAACATCCAGCAGAATATAAAAAAAATGGCCGTGGAAAATGATATGGAAGACAAAAGTACCAGCCAAAGTGGCTTGTTTGGATGGTTGGCTGCTCTCGGAGCGTATTTATCGCAAGATCGGCAGCAGGAGAAACAATTTATTCATTGTAGCAAGTGCATTTTATATGAGAATGCAAAGGGAATCAGTGCATCACTTGATACCTCACTGTAGCATTTCATGGCAGATTTGATATATATTTTTATGCATGTTTGGAGTTCACTGGGTAACGACATCAAACATTTGATAGCTACCTCATATTTGACAAACACAGAGATTGATAGGAGACAAAATAGGCTATACAGTGAGCAACCTTATGCATAGCATGGACCTAAGTTACTTGGACTCTTCACTTTTGGTGCCGCACCCGTACCGGACACTCACACCCGAGACTGAACAACTTAGGGTATGGGATCCGTGTCCAATTTGGTCAATCAATTTTGGGTACTTTGACCGAAATCGATGGGGGAAGGTCTGGACAATTTTAATGATTTCTATAATCAATACAAAAGCTAAGGTGAAATTTAAGAAAATGAAATACCTTTAACATAGAAATTTCTATGTCGCTCCTTTTCCTTTGATCTCCTTCCGGGAATCTCCTCAAGTTCTCCACATAATATCTCATAATTTAGGTTTTATAGCTCTATATTTATATATTATAATTATTTTAAGGCGAATCCTTGCACCCGTATTCATACATAGATCCATATACCCGAATCTTAAAAATTAGATAACGAAAGATTCGACCTTTAGATCCACACACGAATCGGACAACTGCACCCTAGTCCGAGCAACTTAGGTAGGGACTATATGGCTAGGAAAGATCTAAAGATGCTTTGACGGGAAGAGGGAATTTGCAGCTGTTGAAAAATTCAAATGTATTCAGAGTGTTGTTGTTTTAGGAGCAGCGGGTCTTTTGTTACAGATTCTTAAGATTTTATGGCTTGCTAGAGTCTTTTGTCATGTAATTTGGACGAGTCCAATTTGTGTAACCTTTTCAGACTTTATGCCATCATCCAAAAAAAAACAATTTATATTTTATCAATCTACATTTTTCTAAAATTTACATTAACCCTTTCCTTGAAAAACTAATCCATCCTATTATCACATATTGGTACCCCACAGACGAACTAGTATTGGATAGTGCATCAAACCAAAGAGAGCTTATCTCAAATTACTCCAACCACCAATATTGTTGAGTCTGGTTAAGCCAGACCACTAGGTTCTAACTGGTCACCTTAAATATAATTAATTTTGACAACTTTATAGAAGTACCGTATAATGAAGCAAGCAGCAGCAGAAGATGAAGAGTATGGAAAAAGACAGTAGGCAGTAGAGAAATGAACAAGCACAAAGATAAGATAGCAATGGTCTAAAGAGCTTAGATGTGTTACCTTCAACGGGTCCAAATGTGATGCTTGTATCATCAAGACCTGGGATAAAGTGTAAGACATTAGAATTGAGAGGAAGATGGTTGGAGCATTAGTTAAAAAGAAAGAAGATAGATACCTTTTTGAGCAAAGTGCATAAAAGAATCAACCTTGGGAGGGGGAGGGAGAGGGGTATTAGTCCTGTCTCTTAAAATCTCGTCAATTTCCTTATAATAGGACATCTTAGCAGAGCCATTTCTATCTTGATTTTGTTTAGCTTTCTTGAATTCCTTCAACAAATTTCTCCATTTATCAGTACACATAGTAGGTGACCTATCAAACCCCTTTTCTCTCATCTTCATAGAAATTTGGTCCCACAAATGCTTATTAGACTTTGAAGTGTTGAAAAGAGAGTCAATTTCTCTACGAAGACCAATAAGTACTCGAGTTTCTTCTTGTACCCATGTCTCTGCACGTTTCTTAGGGGTTTTCACATCAGAACAAGGGTTTGTACAATTTTCCTCGCCCCCACTGCTCGTCGTATCTCCTCCTCCGCCTCCGCCACCCTTCAGAATTTGCTGCTGGCTATTGCAAGTCACCACGTCAACCATCATTTTATCGATCCCACACTTCTTCTTTCTACAACTCTATAGCTTCAGCACTGTCGCCTATCCAGACTCCCCATCCCACTAAATAATTATTATTCGTGAAAAAGGTTAAAGTACCCTCCATTTTTGTTTTATAAATTAAATATGTTTTCGCTGTTAAAATGAATTATTTTTACGGTGCCGTCTACAAACTTGTCACATATATCCCTCAATTGGATGGAAAATCCTAAATCAACAAAAATAACCCAATTTTTACTTACATTGACCAATTTAGACCCAACCCGACCCACAAACATTTAACCCATCTATATTCATCTTCATCTTTTTGAATATAAACATAAAAGCAAAAAACAATGGATAAAATGTCTCGTAATGAGGATCCCAACAATAATGTGGTACACAATTCTTTGTTAGAGAAAGGGAAAGAGAAATTCAATAAAATGATGGCAAAGCAAGAGCGATGAGAAAGAGAATGGGCTGGCAGATCTCTTACTTCAGATGATCTTTCGGCCGAAGAAACGACGGAATCACTATAGTGAAGTTATTTGGCTTCATATTGAAGAGGCAATGATATTGGTTCCTCTCTTTGTAAACAAAGAGTTTTGTACTGGGCCAAACTAGTTTACTGAAACTATGACATTTGATTATCAATATTCTCTTCCCAAAGAACTTACAGAAGTGTCAAATCAAAATATTCTCTTGTTTTGTTACTTTGCTTGTCTTGTGATATTTTTCTTTTATTTAAAATGGACAGAAAAAGTTGTAGCATGGTTTCAAATGGAATGTGGAATTGAATACTTAACAATGACGGAGGATGATGCTTAGGATTAGAGTTGTGGAAAAGACGGAAAAGAAGGCGAGAAGCTTCAAGGGGGATTTCATAAGACGAGATGAAGATGAATAGTAGCAAAAATGTTTATGGTGAATAAATTAGATTAAAAATGAAAATAAATATAGGTGGGTTAAATGATAAGTGGGTCGGGTTGTGTCGGGTTTTAATTGATTAATTTAAATAAATCGAGTTATTTTTGTTGATTTAGGATTTTTCAACCAATTGACGGGTGTATTTGGCAAGTTTGTAAACGGCAGGGGCAAAAATAACTTCATTTTAACGGTGAGGGTATATTTAACTAATAAAATAAAGTCGAGGGGTATTTTTAACCCTTTTCCCTTATTATTCCTTTCTCTTAATTTTCAACTCTCTCTCTCTTTCTCCTTTAAAAAAATTGTGATATCCAACTCATCCATAAAACAACTCTAAACATAAAAGAAATGGACCAATTAAAACATACCAAAAAGCCCTAAAATACCCATTAGCTATGCAAATTGGTATAAGTTGCCCTTTATCCACCTATCGGACCAATATTTTGATTCTTTTTTACCCTTATCTTTGATGGTCTTTATGTATAACCTAAATAACAAAATCATTAATGGCTTGTCACTATCCTATTAACTATCCTTGCAATTAAATAAACTAATTAAAAAGACCACAAAATATCGATTAGATCAGAAAAAAAGGCCATACAACTTCCTATGATCAGATGAACAGTCGGTTGAGATTGTATAGGTTGAGGAGGTACTTCAAGAACTTCCACTTCACCCTTGAAGCATTTGTAATAATTCCCTACTCATCGAAGGGTGTCGTATCAAATTCGCTTGTATGCACCATTGCGCAACTAACCACAAGTTTATAACCATCTTCTTTTTATCCATTGTTTGCTTCTTTACCCACCACAATATTCTTCCTTTTGTTAAACTTATAAATATAAGGAAAAAGGGTCTGATGGACACTTATACTTTTATGTGTTTGTATTATGGACCCTTCTACTTAAATTTTTATCAATTGGACCCTTAAAATGAATAAAATGTAATATACTAAACCCCTATGACTGTTGACCATGCTTTTGTGGCATTAAGATAGTTGTGTTGGCTGGAGAGTGTGTGTAACACTACGAAAGTTCATGACTTAATCTTTAGCCTAACTAGATGAACTAAGACTTAAAACAATATTTCTTAGACTAAAATAATGTATTGAAACTAATTAGGAAGTGTTAGAGTCAAAAAGTTAAAAAATGACCACGGCGCCCAGATAATTGTGAAATGTGTGCTAGTGTGCCTTGGCATGTTTCATGGGGTTTTAAGAGTCGAAATTTAGTGAAATTTGGTAAAAAGGTGTTAATATATGGAAGAGTGTGCTTAGGATCGAAATGTCCGAGTACAACTCCCTGAGGACCACCCTAAGAGTCCTTGGAGAGGACCCTTCCATTTGACCTAAAACTGTCAAATTGACAGTAGCCAAACGATGAGCCATCGATGGGTCAACGACCTGTCGATGGTGGTCGTTGGCCAAGACTTATTTTATTTCAAAAAGGGGAAAATATCACACTCTGTAACCCAAACCACGGCCAGCAGCATGGTCTGTGGTCCATACAACAGGGAGTAGGTCGGGGTTTTGTTGATTGAGGTTCATCGACGACTCATCGATTGGCTTGTCGATTGACTCATCGTTTGGCTATTGTCAATTTGATAGTTTTGGGTCAAATGGAAGGGTCCTCTCTAAGGACCCTTAGGGTGGTCCATGGGGAGTCATACCCAGACGTTTCGACCTCAAACATATTCTAATACATGTTTAACACCTTCCTACCAAATTTTATTGAGTTTCGACTATTAGTTACCCATGAAACATGCCAAGGCACATTAACCTCTTTCTCACAATTCACCGAAAATCATGGACGTTCCTTGACGTTTTGACTCTAAAACTTCCTTAATGATTTATGTGCATTATTTTAGGCCTTAAAACAGTTCTACCAACCTTAGTTCAACATGTAAGGCTCTAGATTAGATCATGCACTTTCGGAGTGTTACATTATCCCTCCTTAGGAACATTCGTCTCCGAATGACACTAAAATCTTTTGAAGGGAATGAATAGATTCAATACTGCAGCCCAACCAACAACATACATAACCAACATGACTTACAACTCAAATGAACATATCAACATGACATTGATACGTAGCAACTCAAATCACTATTTACCACATTTAAGATCTCAACATTAACACATAAGGAATTTCTTTCTCAATATCAAAATGATCTCAACATGATCATCAAGTCACTTGTGCCAAAACTCGTTACAACACATAAACATGCTCATTACTATTTCAAGAAGGTAACAATACACCAAATACACAAATAAGTGCAAATAAAGCAAAAGAACATTTTTCTATGAAAACTCATTTTAGCTAAACCTTTTACCATAATTATGCATATTTTTGCAAAACAAGTCAAGTTCAAATTTAATCATTATTTTCAATATTAATAGGAACAACTAACCATAGTTAGGAAAAGATAAGAATAACAGGACTTTATTTCGGCCTCGGCCTCCCATGTTGCCCCTTCAACTAGGTGGTTTCTCCATAACACTTTTATGGAGGCCACCTCCTTGTTCATCAACTTCCTAACTTGTCTATCAAGGATCTCCATCGGAACCTCTTCATAGGAAAGACTCTCATCCACACCGAACCATTCAATAGGAAGCATGAACATGGGATCACCAATACACTTCTTAAGCATGGAAATATGAAATATCGGATAAAACGAAGCTAGTTCACTAGGTAGTCTCAACTCATATGCAACCTTTACAACCCTTTATAACACCTCATATAGATCCACATACCGGGGACTGAACTTTCCCTTTTTGCCAAATCTTATCGCCCCTTTCATAGGTAAAATCTTCAAATACACCATATCACCTACTTTGAATTCAAGATCTCTTCTTCTATTGTTAGCATAGGATTTTTGTCGACTATAGGTTGTTTTCAACCTATCCCTTATCACCCGTACCATTTCCAAAGCTTGATATACTATTTTGGGACCAAGAAATGAAGACTCACCAACCTCAAACCACCCAATCGGAGACCTACATCTCCTACCATAGAGTTCTTCAAATGGATCCACTAAAATACTCGAATGATAACTATTGTTATTGGAGAACTCAATCAACGTGTAAGACCCCCAAAATGAGTTAGGGTGTCTAGAGAATCACTTGTGCCTTTAAGATTTTTAACATTCTAATTAAGTGTTTTAAAGTATGCATGAGTAATTTGAAGGAATTTTGAAGTCAAACGTCATAGGACGACTAAAACGTTCGACGACTTGTCACCAAGAGGCCTTAGATATTTTTATGTCTTATATGTGTGTAATGGGCTTATGAAGTCCTAATATGAGTAAAATTATGTTATAGGTAGTATTTTGAGTTTCATGAATTTTGGAGGTCAAACGTCCAAGACGTTCAAAAGTTAGCCCTTGAGACGTGCATGTGTGTCTTGAGTGTGCCTAGCATGTTTGGACGTGTTGTGAGTATTTGTTTTTGGATGAAACTGATGTGGTAGGTCTTTGACATGTTAATGTATATATTTACGTTGGAAACGTCTAGGTAAGACTTCCCAAGGGCCTCACAAGAATCTCTCCAAGAGGACCCAAAGGCTGTCGAGACACTACATTGTCAGTGTCAATCGACGGAGCCAAAGGACGGTCAGTAGTCTCACCTACGCCCCGTCGATGGTGATTTTTCGTCCAAGACTTATACTAGTGAAGGCTCAAGTCAATGTACAAGCCTCAGTCCCAAACGACGACCTTTAGTACGGTCTGTCGATGGACCTACTGGGCGTCGTTTGAGATTGTCGATACAGGTTGTGTAAAACTGCCATGCAAAATGTCTTATTATGGGGTGAATGGAGATTCACTCCACGTTCTAACCTGACCCTAGGTGGTTTATTTGGTTATTTTTGGGTGTATTTAGGTGATAAAAAACGTGACTAGCCCAGTTTCAATTCATTCTTCAAATTAAAACCCTTCCCTCTAAAAAAGAAACCTCTATAGAATTCTCCATTGAAGGTGAAGCTCAAGGTAGCTTGTAGATGGTATTTCAATGGGTACTTCACCAAGTTCTTTTGATTCCTTCATCTTATAAAGGTATGGTGGTCCTTCATCTCTAGTTAATCTTCAATCTAGAGAGTTCTTCTCAAAGTTTTCAAAGAGAAAAATATGATAAAACTTCTCCTTCTTAAATCTAGCCATTGGTTCTTTATCAAAACATTTTTAAAGGCTTCATCATGATAAATTGATATTAATATAATGATTGTAAGGTGAATTTCGATCCAATTTGCATGATGAACCCATGCTCGCTTCAAACTCACGATAACCTATGTGTGGGCTTTGTGATCTTGAATTTATGTTGATTGAAGTATGATTTTAGCATGTTGAATTGATTATATCTACTGCCCTACATGTATATTATTTATGAACTATGATTGATGATCAAGGCAAGGGAAATTGATAAATGTTTAATAGTACTCTACTTTCAATCGAATTATGAATATAGTGTACTCACTGTTGATCTCAAATTTATAGTACATGAATATAGGATTTCATTATTTAAAGATACTTATAGCTACTTCTTTATATTGTATAGTTTATGAAAAAGGAGTATTGATCAATGATGATCAAAGGATGAGAAATTGGTAAGATTGTCTATCTTTTTTACTTTTGTATAGTATTGATAGTTGATGAAACCTTGTATGGTATGATCCAATTATGGTGGTGGTGTTTTTATATATTGAGAATATATATATGATGTGATCATGTCATTGAAGGCAATTGTGATATGAAAGTGTGGTGGTGATGATCACCCAATGTGAAATCTTATCCCTAGTTTCCTACTCTAGTTATGATCTATGTAGTATAACTAATGTATGAGCATGTGTATAACTATGTAGGGATAGGTTTAGGTGCTGCCATTGATGAGTTGTGATGGTTTATAACCCCTTACCTATGTCCCTATATGAATGGGTGAATATTTAAGGTGAGGAGTCTTGAACGTAATATGATGTTGTCTTGTCTCCTATGCTAATAGCTGTTGTATGGTCTATGCTTGAAAGTGTATTATGGTCCTAAGAGAGTGGCTGCCTCAATATGTAATTGATAGCCTTTATGTGATCATGTTGACCAATGTATACACACTTATACTTTATGCATTCTTACAAGTAGTATAGGACAATGGTGTCTAATGAAAGGTTGTTCTCATTTTCACTAATGTCTACTAAAATGAATGTAAGATATATGTCTATGAAGCATGTTATGTGATGTATCATTAACTAGGATGACTTGATAGGTCTACTAGTATGGGCAAGGGTATAGGACTTTATCTGTGCATTGCACATGTGTACCTTGATAGGATAGTTCCTAGGTCGGTCTTCTAAGTACATGAATAGGAATGTATGAACATGTTATGAATATGACTTATATGCTATGATGTTAAGTATATGATATGATAAACCATGGATGTGCATAGTTTCTTAAAGTGTTTATATGAAAGGATTACTCTGTCACACCTATATACTTATGCATTAATTTATAAGCATGTGTGGCCCTAATGTGTTATGCGAAAGGTTTGCTCACATATAAGTATACACACACATGTATGATGATATAATCAGTTGAGGGGATCTGAAATGTGTGCTCAAGTGTACCATAAAATAGATAGGTGATTGAATATGCTATGTCCATGTGAAAGGGTTTCTCACATGATTTAGATTGATGAACTCTCATCTATGACCTATGAGGAGTCAATCTACTAAAGCCTATGTTTATATAAGTAATGTTAATAAAAAATTTTTAATAAAAGGGAACTTAACTTAGGACTGAGAGAACTTGAAGTTGAGGGGTGTCCCTTCTTATTGGAGGAAGGCAGGTCACCATAGTCCTCATGAGGTGGTTAGCCTCATAGACCAAAGGGCATAGAGTGATGTTTCCATAGTGGATAACTACAATGCCCCATTTGGCATAAAGAAGGTTTCCACATATACCTCCAAGTTCCATAACTATGCTTGCCACATAGGATCTCGTAAGTGATTTCACTTAGTATGCTAGCATGTGTTAATGTTCTACTTTGTTTAAGTAGAGCACCATCCCTTGGTGTAAGGCTCTACAACACCAAATTCCATGTAGCACCCATGGTCTTAGTGTCGGTTAAGGCTATTGTCACATCCGGGTTTATCCCCTAGATGTAACCGTCGTCGTCGTCCTTTTCAATGACTAAGATTAGCCTCTTAGTTTCATGTCATTACATTCATAGGTTGAAAAATGCGAAAAAATTTAAAACTTTCATTATAACTACTTGGAGGTTTACATAGACCTCCACATACACATAATATATAATCATATCGAGTATACATAGACTCTTCATATAGGAAGGTTACATAGCCTTCTACTTTTATTGCACATACATATGTATAATATATAAAAATAGTCTCAATGATTGTCTCACCTCATACCATCTAAACGATTATCACAATATGGGCATAGCCCTTATATCAATCCAACAAGACCACATATAGATCATACATAGTACTCAATTGAAAAGGAAATAAATGAAAGAGTCTTTAAGCTCATAACAAGTCCGTAAGCTAGATAGTGGCATTGCCCTCGGAAGTTGAGGACCTACCCTACTTGGATGAAATGAAGAATCCAAGCCTTCAACAATGTTGCCTTCCAAACTCTTCAACGATCGAAACCTAAAATGTTTGAGAAAGGGTAGAAAATGGGGTTAGTACTCCACATGTACTAAGTATGAGACCTTATGCACACTACTAATAAAACATGCTAAAAAGAGACTTTTAGTCATAACATGCCATTTTACCTCTTTAGGAAACTAATGCAAAGCCAAGCAAGTCATATCGATCAACCAAACATGCTTATGAACACAACAAGTAATACGTATTCTAACATGCTTGAAACATGATTTACTACAATCCTATCATCAAGAAATAACATCACAAGAATGAATAAGAGTCAATCGTATCATAATAAGCAAGACAACTACTTATGAACCCTTATCAAGTCAACAAGTGCGATAACAAAGCAAAGCCCCATAACCTTAATCAAGTATCCTCAACAAGAAACCATGACCAATGTCCAACTTTACATAACATAACATTTAGGTTTAATTTCATCATATATTAACATTATAACCCAAGGCATACTCATAAGTGAACTAATCAACATATAGTATCAACAATGTGTTCATATCTCATCATAACATAAACATATGTAAGAACCTCCTCCTAAGACTCCCCTCAAGGCTAACTAGTGCAATGTTTGGGTAGAGTCCCATACCCCTATCTAGACTAAGAAGACCTCTTAGGTTATCCAAGTTAGAGTTCAAGTCCTTTAATTCATTTTACCTTTTGGGAACATCCTGCCCTAACCGACATAGACCACATGAGCTAGTGTGAAATCCGGTGTCATATAAACCTACACCTAAAGAAGGAAGACTACTTGCCGAGGTAGTAACAAAACATGAAACATAGCAACTACGTGGATCCACTAGCTAGTATTCCTATGGGGACAACATAGTTCAAGAATTAGGAGATATAATTGGGACCCTCTTTATGAGAGATGCATTATAGTCTCCAATCTCAAGATTAATGTAGTGCTCCTACCTTCCCTAGGTAGGAAGGGATACTCCTCAATCTAGTTCATTCGGTGCTAAGCTAGAGTCCCTTTTTAAAATGCCTTTAAGCCTTTAATTACCAATCATAGCTTAGTTTAGGTCATAGGGTTTATCACTTGTATAATCATCATCATCAATAGCTCAATAAGAATTGTATGAGCATGTCCTTTCATCACAATTCATATAAGTGAGGTTAACATATTAGTATTTCATAGCATATCAAGGCACATTGATAGTTTTCACCATCCTTATATCACATACACCTTAATCAACATCACAAAATAGTCAAGACATTTCAATTCAACATCATATTACCTTATAATCCTAGTATAAGGTATACTCCAATATAACATCATGACTTAACCACAGTTAATCACAATTGAAAATAAAGATAGAGATTCTAAGACTTACAAAGTTTTCCTCATAGTTCATCATCAAGGTCTTACCATCAACCCATAACTTAACCCAACTAGGGGAGTAATATCATCACACAATGATAACCAATAACATAACAAGGCTAATTGCATCTCTATAATACTATTCAACACTAGATCATAGATTAAGACAATATATATACGCTAATTTGACAATATACTTCATAACCTAAATCACATATCAAGAACTAACATGATAGGCATATAATTCATCTTAATTTATTCATAATAACACCATAGGAAATTAATCCAATCAACCAAGACAATTGAATGATCACAATACAATATAGATCAAGATCACAACCTAGGGTTAGGGATTGAAGATCATGTTCATCAATTTAGACCAAACCATCAACAATTACAATAAACAAGTTAAATTACATGTTATTCTATTCAATATAACCTAAATAAATCATCACCAACTCGATTCATAACTTCAATTTGTAATTGGATGAAACCCATAAGAAAACTCAACTTTTGAAATCCATTTTGAAGGAACCATTTGAGGAAAGAGTCTCAAAGGTGAATTAGATCTCATACCTTAACGTTTGATTAAAAATTGGTGATGAATTAACCCCTTTTCCAGACCCCAAACCCTTCTCCTTGCTAGTCTTCAATGGTGAGTTCAAGTAGAGAGAAGGAAGAAAGTTTATATTTGAGAATTGTCTTAGATTAATGAGGGTTGGGAGTATTAATATTGGGTCTTAAATCAAGTTAATTAGACTCACATAACCCCTAATTAAACCACTTAACCCCCTAGCTGATTAAATGAGACCAACTTAAATTAAACAGAAAACTCGACCCTCACAGACGAGACCACGAACTATGGGCCGTCTATGAGTCGACACACCCTTCCCCTCTCGTCCTGTACTCCGTCAATGAGTTCAGAGACTGTGCAGGCAAGGGATTCGTCATCATATCTAAGTATGGGATAACGGTGGCATCGACGCCCCGTTTGTCCACACACAAACCGTCTATTGCGCTGTCAATGCACACTGCCATGTAGTGTTACTTCAAATGCTAGGGTCCCCCTCAAGGGCCCTAAGTCGGTCTTTAGGGAGTCGTACCCGGAACATTTCGACCATGGAAAAACCTAAACACCTATTATATACCCTTCCACCAGCTTTCGTACATTTCCAACTCCTAAAGATTAGTAAAATAGGCTAAGGCACGCCAACATCCCTCTGAACCAACTTCCCGGACGTAATGGACAATCTTGGACGTTTTGGTTCTTAAACTTTCTCAATGACCTATATTCGTTTATAATGGACTTAAAACAGTACTTAGACCTTATGACACCTATGTTAGGCTTTACGATACGTCTTGAATTTTTCAAGGTGTTACATTATTCCCCCCCTCAGGAACATTCGTCCCCGAATGACACCAAAACTCTTTTGAAGGAAGGAATAGACTCAAGACTAGCAGCCCAACCAATCAACAACATCCAATCAACATAAATCATATCATTTTCAACAAGGTAATACCAAAAACACCAATAACCACACATAAGGCTCATTCATTTCATCATGAGGTATTTCCTTCTCACAACACACATGAGCTCAATATACATTGCATGAGTCAATTAGCACGAAGTTCATCTTATCAACATGCTACATATAATTTTATAAATACTTACTATATGAAAATACACAACATAACTCAAAACAAGCAAAAAGCAAAATTTCAAGTTTTCAAAGTCAATATTATAGTAACTTCACTATAAAGCTTTCAAAAATGCATACTTTGCCAAACTTCACCCAAAAATCAAGCAACCTTAAATTCTAGTTATATTTATATTGTTAAAAAGAATTACTAACCTTATTTCTTAAAAAAATATATGAAGGTAACGGGACTTCATGTCGGCCTCGTCCTCCCATGTTGCACCCTTAACTAGGTGATTTTTCCGTAACACCTATGGAAACCACCTCTTTATTCCTAAACTTCTCGACTTTCCTATCAAGAATTTTAACCAGAACTTCCTGATAAGAGAGGTTATCCTACACCAAGACCCTCAATAGGAAAAATGGACTCGGGATCACCGATACACTTCTTCAACATAGAAACATGGAAAACCGGATAAATCAAAGCCAATTCATTAGGACGTTTCAATTCATAGGCAACCTTACCAACCCTTTGCAAGATTTCATAGGGACCCACATAACGAGGACTGAATTTTCCTTTTTTGTCAAATCTAACCACCCCTTTCATTGGTGAAATTTTCAAATACACCTTATCTCCTTTTTCAAACTCCAATTCCCTTCTCCTATGATCAGCATAAGACTTTTGCCGACTAAAGGCCATTTGCAACCGGTTCCTTATGATATGAACCTTTTACAAAGTCTTATAAATCAACCCGAGACTAAGAAATTATAGCTCACCCACTTCAAACCATCCAATAGGAGACCTACGCCTCCTACCATACAAGGCTTCATAAGGAGTCATGGAAATGGATGAATGAAAACTATTATTATAGGCAAACTCCACCAAAGTCAAATGTTTATCCCAATTCCCTTTAAAATAAATAATGCACGCCCTAAGCATATCTTCAAGGGTTTGTATATTACGCCCCACTTGTCCATCCATTTTGGGATGAAAAGCGGTGCTCAAATTCACCATAGTACCCAACCCTTTTTGAAATTATCTCCAAAATCTAGAGGTGAATTGTGCGCCTTGCTCCAATATGATGGATAACGGAATGCCATGACGGCACACAACATCTTGGAAGATCCTTGCATAATCTTCCGCCGAATACCTAGACTTGACAGGAATACATCAAGCGGACTTAGTCAATCGATCCACAATCACCCATATGGAATCATATGACTTTTGAGTCCGAGGTAAACCTACTACAAAGACCCTATTGATCTCTTCCCACTTCCAAGTAGAAACTTGGATCTCTTGTAGTAAGTTACCCAACATTTGGTGTCCGTCCTTTACTTGTTGGAAATTCGGACACTTAGCGACAAACTCCGCTATGTCCCTTTTAGAACTCCCCACCAATATATCTCCCTTAGGTCATAGTACATTTTTGTCGAACCCGGATGAATTGAGTCGCGAGACCCACGGGCTTCAACTAGGATCCGATCCCTCAACCCATCTAAATCGGGAACACACACTCTCTCTTGGAACATTAGCACACCATCCCCTACTAAGGAGAATGATTCATTCAACTTGCCGAGAACCAATTCTTTCAACTCCATTAAGGCTATATCAAGGTGTTGTTTGGAGTTCACCTCAACCACTAGAGATGACTCAGAGTTATGATGAATTATAGCACCCCATTCGGAGAACCTTACAACCTCACCTCCAACCTAGCCAACCTCTTTACTTCATTTTCTAGGTCTTTCTTAGCTTCATCAATGTGGGATACACTACCCATAGTAGTACGATTTAGGGCATCTGCCACCACATTAGCTTTCCAGGGTGATAGAGGACACTCATATCATAATCTTTCAACAACTCCAACCACCACCTTTGTCGAAGATTCAAGTCCTATATTGGAGACTCTAATGGATGGTAAAAACATCCATATGAACCCCATACAAGTAATGCATCCAAATTTTCAAAGCAAGCACTACGACTGCTAATTCAAGGTCATGAGTGGGATAGTTTCTCTCATGTACCTTATGTTTCCTAGAGGCATAGGCTATCACTTTCCCATGTTGCATAAGCACACACACCAAACCCACCGGGATGCATCACAATACATAAGAAAACCCTTTGCGCCCTTCGCTACAGTCAACACTGGAGCGGAAGTAAGACTATCTTTCAACAATTGGAAGCTTTTCTCACATGCCTATAGCCAATCAAATTTCTTACAATTTTGGGTCAAAGTAGTCAAAGGAGATGCAATAGACACAAAACCATCCATGAACCTCCGATAATAACCCGCTAAACCCAAGAAACTCCTGATGTCGATTGTAGTCAAAGGTCTACGCCAATTCTTCACCGCCTATGTTTTCCTTGGGTCTACCTAAAATCCTTCAATAGAGATGATGAGCCCAAGAAATGTCACCGACCTCAACCAAAACTCACACTTACTATATTTTGCATACAATTGATGTTCCTTAAGGGTTTTCAATACTACCCTCAAATGACCCATATGATCACCCTCATTCTTTATATATACCAAGATATCGTCAATAAAGACAATGACAAATGAATCTAGGTAATTTCAAAACACTTTATTCATTTGGTCCATAAACGCCGCCGAGCATTAGTGAGACCAGAAGACATTACCAAGAACTCATAGTGTCCACAACGAGTCCGTAAAGCCGTCTTTGGTATATTCTCACCTCTAACCCTAAGTTGGTGATACCCCAACCTCATGTCTATCTTTTAGAAGTAGGTCGACCCTTGGAGTTGATCAAACAAGTCATTAATCTCAGGGAAAGGGTACTTATTCTTAATGGTGACCTTGTTGAGTTGGCGGTAATAAATTCACGTTCTCAAAGACCCATCCTTCTTCTTCACAAACAAAACCAGAGCACCCCATGGAGAAATACTAAGCCTTATAAAACCCTTATTATTAAATCCTTGAGTTGAGCCTTCAAATCCTTCAATTCGGCTGGAGCCATCCGATAAGGAGAAATTGATATGGGATTTTGTATCCGGTAGCAAATCAATGCCAAAGTCAATTTCTTGTTCAGGAGGAATACCGGGAAGTTCATTAGGAAAGATTTTCGGAAACTCACTCACTACGGGTACCGACTCAATGTGAGGAATTTCAGAGTCTAAATCTTGGACTCTTACTATGTGATGTACACAACCCTTTGAGATCATTTTGCATGCTTTTAGACAAGAGATGATACAACCTCTAGCAATAGAATTTCCCCTTTTTCACTCAACAACAGGTTCATTAGGGAGGTTAAACCTCACCACCCTTGTCTTACAATCAATGGAGGCAAAACATGCATGCAACCAATCCATACCTAATATAACATCAAAATCAGCATATCGAGTTCTACTAGATCGAC
Organism: Solanum chmielewskii; assembly: GCA_027704785.1. Taxonomy (NCBI): domain Eukaryota; kingdom Viridiplantae; phylum Streptophyta; class Magnoliopsida; order Solanales; family Solanaceae; genus Solanum; species Solanum chmielewskii. Next base: position 16,128,026 of record JAKWIX010000329.1, read on the forward strand.
ATACGAAACTCTATTGGACAACATTATTGGACAATTTCTATACACCCTTTTTGCAACAACCAAGTCATTCACTGGAGTAGACATTATAATAGGTTCATGCAAAATATCGGGTAAAATATCAAACTTTTTAGCTACTAGAGGTGTATCAAATGATAAAGTAGCACCGGGATCAAGTAAGGCATATACATCAATAGAGAATACTTTCAACATGCCGGTCACCACGTTGGGAGAAGTCTCTTTCTCACCTCTAGAGCGGAGAGCATAGAAGCGGTTCGTCTTTGAAGCATCACTAGAACTACTTGCTTGTTTGAGCTTTGCTACTACCCTTATCTTGACTCTTCAAATTTGGGCAATCTCTCATCTTGTGACCACCCTTGCCACAACTAAAGCAATTATCTGTTACCTTAAAGCAATCACCATAGTGCTTTTTACCACACTTCCCACAAGTTGGCTTCTCGGTTGGTGAATTAGTACCTTTTTCCTTCTTGAATTTAGGGTTAGACACCCTATAACAACTAACTTTGGGAACTTGGAAGGGACTTGATTAGAAACACGCTTCTTAAATTTAGGCTTGTTTTGTATTTCAAGCCTATTCCTTGAGGATTCTCCATCATATGATCTTGCTCTCTTAGCATCTCTGCTCTTTCGCTTAGCCCTTGCTTCCTCAACCCTTTTTGCATGCACCATGAGACGGTAAATGTTCATGCTAGCATGTAGCATGGCTAAATGGCAATCCTCTTGTAAGTCCTTTAATACCCCCATCACAAAACGACTCATTTGGTCTTTAGGATCGGAAACTAAGGAAGGAGCATATTTGGACAACTTAATGAATTCCAATGAATATTCATGGACAATCCTTCCTCCTTGGCGAAGGTTGATGAAATTCGCCACTTTTTCTCCCTCATGTCCCTAGGAAAGAACCGATCTAGAAAAGCCGCCTTAAAGATCTCCCAAGTCACCGGACTACCCCTCAATGGCCTATTATCCCTCCATTGCAGATACCAAGCTTGCGCCATGTCCTTGAGTTGATATGTGGCCAACTTCGCCTTTTAACTTGTGGACAACCCCATAGATAAAAGTATTTTAGAGACTTCATCGATGAATTATTGGGGGTATTCATCAACCTTTGACTACCTTGACCCAAAATAGTGTTAAGTTTGAGTGGTCGGAGGCTTGTGAAAGAAGTTACCAAATGTTGAAAGATAGGATTACCTCCGCTCTGGTGTTGACATTACCGGAGGGTAGTAAGGGTTTTGTGGTGTATTGTGACGCTTACCCAGTAGGTTTGGGTTGTGCCTTATGCAACATGGTAGGTGGTAGCCTATGCCTCTAGAAAACTCAAGGTGCATGAGAATAACTATCCAACTAATGATCTTAAATTAGGGGTTGTAGTGTTTGCTTTGAAAATTTGAAGACATTACCTTGTATGGTGTCCATGTGGATGTATTTACCAACCATAAGAGTCTTCAATATTTGTTCACTCAAAAAAAGTTGAATCTCCGTCAAACAAGATGGTTGGAACTATTAAAGGATTATGACATTAACGTTCTCTACCACACCGAGAAGGCCAACATGGTTGTGGATGCTCTAAGTTATATGAACATGGTCAATGTGTATCATGTGGAAGAAAGTATGAATGATCTAGTGAATGATGTCCATAGATTGGATCAGTTGTGTGTTCGGTTAGAAGATTCTCCAAAAGGTGATTTTATGGTTCATCATAACTCTGATTCATCTTTAGTGGTTGAGGTGAAGTCTAAGCAACATCTTGATAAGCTATTGATCTATTTAAAGGAATCGGTACTTGGCAGGTTCAATGAGTTATTCTCCCAAGGGGTATGGTGTGCTTAGGTACAAGGGTACATTGTGTGTGTCGGATGTTGATAATTTGAGGGGGCAAATTTTGGAAGAAGCTCATGGTTTTTGAGATTCTATTCATATGGGTTCCACTAAAACGTATGGTGATATTGTCGAGGTATATTGGTGGGATGGTCTGAAAAGGGACATAGCGGAGTTTGTAGCTAAGTATCAAGAAAGTCCGACTAGTTTAGGCGCCGCCTTCAGTTCAACTCCTCCGGTGTCGGTTTTAGTGTCCAAATTCCCAACAAGTTAAAGCCGAGCATCTAAAGCCGAGTGGTATAACCCAAGTAATGGATGTTCCTACTTGGAAGTGGAAGGAAATTAATATGGACTTTGTTGTTGGGCTGCCTCAAACCCGAGGCAAAATGACTCAATTTGGGTTATTGTGGATAGATTGACGAAATCCACTCAGTTTAGCCCTGTCAAATCTACTTATTTGGCAAAGAAGTGCGCAAGAATATATATTAATGAGATTTTTATCTTACATTGGATCCCTTTGTCTATCATATAGGATAGAAGAGCTTAATACACTTCTCGTTTTTGGAGGTCTTTTCAATAAGGGTCAGGTACTGAAGTGAAGCTTAACACCGCTTTCCATCCGCAAACGAATGGTCAAGCGGATCATACTATTCAAACCATAGAAGGTATGTTAAGATCTTGTCTAATAGATTTCAAAGGAAATTGGGATAATGACCTATCGTTGATTGAGTTCTCCTATAATAATAACTACCATTCAAGTATTTCCATGACACCTTTTGATGCACTTTATGGTAGGAGATGTAGGTCTCTGGGTGGATGGTTTTAGGTTGGTGAGACTTCACTCCTTCGTCACAAAATAATTCATGAAAATTTAGAGAATGTTCGACTGATAAGAGATAGGTTAAAAACAACCTATAGTCGGCAAAAATCCTATGATGATAATAGAAGAAGAGACCTCAAATTTGAAGTAGGTGATATGGTGTATTTGAAGATTTAACCTATGAAAGTGGTGATTATGTAGACTCCGTAAAATTCCTATGGATAAACCACCTAGTTGAAGGATGAACATGGGAGGTGGAGGACAACATGTAGTCCCGTTATCCTCATCTTTTTCCTCAATATTACAGCCAAAGCTGAGGTTAGTAATAATCCTCTTAAAAATAATGAATAATATTGAATATGGCTTGCTTTGATATAATGTGCATAATTATGGAAAAGGTTCTATCACATCCCAAATCCACACCCTAAAATTTAGGGCAATCTCAGATTGCAACCGGTGTACTTGACCTCTCGGAGGTCTCGTACAAGCCCTTACATATCATTCATTGCATAAATATAGTGAAAAGTAGTGCGGAATTAAAACTTTTCACAAAACATATCATAGTCTTTGAAAATTTCTTTCATTTCAAGTCATAGGAAATACTAAGTCTCAATCTCATCAAACTTCAGACACGAAAATACTTGGGACACAATCCACACTTCAAAATATAGAAATACTTAGTCTATCACAAAACTTCAAATGGAAACATAAAATACATCTATGCCCTCGAATCAAGTGCGGACATAATCTGAATTCTCTTGAACGATGCTACAATCCAATTCTTCACCTTACAAATGCTCCTCACCTACCAACAACTATAGAGTAGATAAAAGCATAGATTGGTACAACCACTTGTACTAACTATGGCATAATGCATGAAAATCATGAAAATGGACATTTAGCTGAAATATTCATCTTTTCATTTAAAAATTATATTATAATAATAAGAAAAACATTTAACAACTTAGAAACGCACAAGAGAACATTTGACCAATTATTCACCTTTTTTAACTCACTTTACAGTAAGCTACTTTCACTATACAATGAATTGCTTCACTATAATAGTGAAGTACTTTCTCTACCTTTCAAACATTCTATTACATGTAGTCTTCTCACTAAAAGCTATCCTAAGACCCACTTAAGCAACACAAAGATAGACCACCCATACAACCTCCCTGAGCATACCTAAACGACCCTCAAGAACACTTATACTATGTCACATACACATTTACAAGACATCAAAGTATCAACACATAGATAATATGACATTTCCTCATCAAAGGCTATCAAAAGACTTACTTAAGTAGATCAAGAAGATAACATCCATGATTGACCTTTTCAAGACTACTTAAATAATCCTTAAGACTTCATAAGTTTGGATCATGTCCACATAATAAACATCTTCCCTAACTAGAGTCATTCTTCAGACTCATCTAGGTAAGATACAAAGTGACCATTCCTATGCCCCCTTCACACCTTAACTAGATAACCCTTAACTACTCTAGATAATTACTTATTCCACTTACATACTTCATAACATAAGTCATTAGTTCATTGAGACTCATACATAACATAAATGACATTCAAGTAGTGGTCTTGGACAAGACCTAGGAACTTCCAATAATACCGGCAAAGCCTATTGTGTAATGTCTAGATAGCGTCCCATGCCACCACTTAAACATCGTAGAACTTCTCAAATGATAATAGGTATTTCATATGATGAGAATAGGCAATAACCGACATAGACCATGATATCTATACATGGAATCCAGAGTCCTAACCTACTCCGATGAGGGTGTTCTACTTGCCAAGGGTAGAACTAGGACACAACCCATGTATGCACATGGTTAAGGAATATGAAGGGCTTTTATGCACTCTAGTCTCATTCTCAAGTAGAGGTACATTTTACTCTAGTCTCATCCTCAATTAGAGATACTTCTGATAACATAATCACTTGGTGCTAGCCTTGGTTCTCATAGAGTAATTGACAATAAAGGATCACATGAAGAGGTTCCTTATCTACTTCATAACCCTATCACATTAACCCTACCAAAGAGGTCAACTAGGCTACCTTTCAATGACGACTAAGATAGCTCATTATGACTTTCCTAATAATGATATGATACCGTTCTATCCAATCAACCCAAAGTCCACCATTCCTTTACATGAAGGATACCATTACGACTCTCAACTTCAACATTCATAACATAACCTTTACCACGTACATGACCTTCTTAACATCCTCTAAGGTCTCACATATGTTTCGTTCATACATGACAAGGGTGCACTAATCCTAGCTAGTCAAGACATATCAAAATCTTATAACATTCATACGTATATAAAGTAAGGGACACACGTATACCAAACAAGACACTACATTCTTTCACCATATCACATATAGAATATTATTATTTAAAGCACTTAGGATGACTCTTATAATCTTTATGTAACCTTACACATTAATACAACATCATCAATATAACCATTATAGACTCATATAGTCAAGTAGGAACAATCATGCATCAACTCTAAGACTACACATATAAGCACATAGTCATAGTCTAACATGATCTCCTAGTATACATCAAACTTTCACATTACTAGAATATAGGTATATATGATCATACTTTCACATAATAAACTACACAAATAGCCACATTACTTCAAGAAGTTTGCCGAAAAGGCCATGATCATCATAATACATAAAGTAACGCCGACAAGACCACATCAATTGCATGTAAAGAACATAACACCACCACCATAAGTGTACCACACCAATCACAATATAATTGAAGTCTAATTAACATAAAAATAAATAAAATAGTCAGCTTACCACCACCACATCCTCAACACCTCAATTCGATGCTAAATCTCTCAATTTGATATCACAAGGCCCTTACCCATGGCCATAACCAACAATTCAACATAACTGTATCTATTTTCATGAAACTAGGTAAATTCAATGTAAATTCATAAATCTAATACAATCTAGATATCAATTATATACAATTATTGCATCATTATATAGCCCATAGAAATCTACACCATAATTCATATCATTAGGTCAATATCAAGTAACCTATAACTTAGACAAAATCTAGGGTTCATCCAATTATATGGGTTAATAGGTAATTTAGGTTTAAATCATCAATACAATATCAATTAAATCATTTTCCAATGTTTAGAAATTATTAGTGCAGAACCCATGGTAGAATCATGAAAATTGGACAATTCAACTTTAAAACCTTAGAAAACTTCTTGAGAGTTGGGCTCCTTCATGAAGAGAGTTAAAAGGATCAAAATGCATACCTTAATGAATCTAGTTCTTCAATTTGATGAAGAATCTCCACTCAATTCGTCACACCAAGCTCTTCCTTGACTTTGGACTTCAATGGAGTCTTAAGGAATTTCTAAAGGATTTTAGGGTTTTGATTTGGAAGAATGAAGTATCCTAAAAGTCAAACACTTGTATACACACTTAAAATATAAAAAATACCCTTAAGGAACCGCCAATACTATTATTTGGAAGTGGGGTGAAATTCCCATTTCACCCCTCATTTAATAGTAAAACTGCACACATGACAGACTCCATCGACGGTTGGGTAGTCGACGGACCGTTTGTCCACAAACAGACCATCATGTTCTTCCGTCCTTGACTTCAGAGACTCACCATGGGTCTCTTCCCTTTCAAGACCAAGTCTCCACCAACACCACTGTCACATCCCAAAACCACACCTTAGAAGTTAGGGGCAATCTCGGATTTCGGCCGGCGTACTTGACCTCTCACAGGTCTTGTACAAGCCCGTACATATCATTCATTGCATATACATAGTGAAAAGTAGTGTGGAATTAAATTCAAAACATACCATAGACTTTAAAAACTCATTTATATAAAGCAATAGGAAATGCTAAGTCTCAATATCATCATCTTAAGACACAAGAATACTTGGGACACGACCTATACTTCAAAATATAGAAATACTTAGTCTATTACAATACTTCAATTGAAAACATAAAATACATATATACCCTCGAGTCAAATGAGGATATACTTCAACTTCTCTTGTACGATGCTACGGTCCAAGTCTTCCTTCCTAAAGCTCCTCACCTACCAACAACTATAGAGATAGATAAAGGCATGGATTAGTAGAAATATGACATTATGCATAAAAATCATGAAAACGGACATTTAGTAGAAATATGCATCTTTTCATTTTAAAATCATATTATAATCATAAGAATCACATTTAACAACTTAGAAACACATAAGATAACATTTAAGCAGATATCATAATTAGACATCTCTTAGTATGTAATCATCCCACTAAAAGTTATCCTAAGACTTATTTAAGAAACACAAAGAGAGACCGCCCATACAACCTCCCTAAGCATACCTAAATGATACTCAAGACTACTTATAATGAGTCACATACACACTTCAAGACATCAAGACATCAATGTGAGATTATTCTACCAAAGGTGACTCTAAGTCTCACTTAAGTGAGTTGTGAAGAGACCACCCATACAATCCCTTACACAAACACTCAAGAGATCGTTTAGACTACCTAGGATAGAATCATTCTCACCAAATGTATCAATACATAGATAACATGACATTTTCTCGTTAAAAGGCTAACAAAAGACTACTTAAGTAGATTAAGAAGATAACATCCATGATTTACCTCTTCAATACTACCTAAATAATCCTTAAGACTTCCTAAGTTTGGACCATGTCCACATAGTCAACATATTCCCTAACTAGAGTCATTCTTAAGATTCATGTATGTAAGATACGAAGTGACCATTTCCTATGCCCCCTTCCTTCACACCTTAAAAAGACAACCCTTAACTACTCTAAATAAGTACTATTTCATTTGCATACTTCATAACATATTCATTAGTTCATTAAGACTCATACATCACATAAAGGAAATTCAAGTTATGGTCTTAGACAAGGCCTAGGGACTCTAACTAACACCTTCAAAGCCTATTATTCAATGTCTAGATAGCGTTCCATACCACTACCTAAACTTCATAGAACTTTTCTAGTACTAGTAAGTATTCCACATGATGAAAATATACAATAACCGACATAGACCATGGTAGCAAGACATGGAATCGGAAGTTCTAACCTACTCTGATGAAGGTGTTCTACTTGCCAATGGTAGAACTTAGACGCATCCCATGTAGGCATATGGTTAAGGAATATGAAGGGCATGCTTTGTAATCTAGTCTCATACTTAACTAGAACTACTTCCCTTACCATACTCACTCGGTGCTAACCTTCATTGTCATAGAGTAATTCACACTTACAGTTCATATAAAAGGTCCATAACAAGTTCATAACCCTATTACATTTACCCTACCAAAGAGGTCCTCTTAAGGCTACCTTCCAATGGAGACAAGATGCTCATGATGACTAAGGATTAATATGATACCATTCCATCCAATTAACCTTAATTCCATTATTCCTTTACATTGAAGGATACTATTACGACTTATGACTTCAACATTCACAACCTTACCACTAGGTTCAAGGTTTCACATAAAAAACCCCCTTAACTTCATTTAAGGTCACATGTCATTCATACATTCAAGTCTAATAGCTTTAACATCCTATGTTAAGACATCATATATCCATAATAATATATACATCAAGTAAGGTACACAAGTCAACCAAGATAAGACACCACATACTTCACTTTAACTCATAAAATACATGCCTTTTAGAAACACATAAACATAACAGTATCATCTTCAAGTCAACCCTGCACTATCATAACATCATAAATGTGAACAACATAGACTTGTATAGTCATGTATGAATAACCAAGACTCAACCCTAAGACAATACACACAAGGTCAAAGTCAGTCTAATATGTTCACCTACATAACATCAATAGAACACATATAGTTTCTCATGCTTAACATGTAGATAGATGTCATCATAGTTCATATAATAACCTACACAAACAGCCACATTACTTCAAATAGTGCTAACAAGGCCATGATCATCATATTGCATAATGTAACACCGACAAGGCCACATGAAGTGCAAGTAAAGCACATAAAACTGCCATCATAAGTGGTCCATACCAATAAAACCATGATTGAAGAATAAATAACATCAAAATAATGTAAATAGGGCATATTACCACCACAACATCCTCATTACCTCAATTTGATGCTAAATCATCGAATTCAACACCATAAGGCCCTTACCAATGGCCATGAACAATAATTCGATGTAGAAACTATGAAAATCAATGAAACTAGGTCAATTCAATAGAGATTAATCAATCTAATACAATATAGCTATCAACTGAACACAATTCATACATCATTAGAAAGCCCATAGAAATCTACACTTGAATTCAACAACATTAGGTCAATATCAAGTAACCCATAACTTAGTCAAAATATAGGGTTCATCCTATTCATGGGTTCAACGTACTTTAGGTTAAATCATCAATACAATATCAATTAAATCATTATTCAATGTTTAGAAATCATTAATGCAAGGACCCATAGTAGAATCATGAAATTGGACAATTCAATTTGAAAACTTTAGAAAACATCTTAAGTTTTGGGGCTCCTTGATGAGAAGAGTTTCAAGGATCAAAATCCATACCTTGATGAAGATAAATCTTCACTTTGATTAAGAATCTCCACTTAATTCGTCACTTTAATCCCTTCCTTGAGTTTGGACTTCAATGGAGTCCTAGATAGAATTCTAAGGGATTTGGGTTTTTGATTTAGAAAAATGAAGTTATCCATATGTTTTAGGCTTATAAACCCATTTAAAATACTCAAAAGACCCATAAATAACCTTCAATAATCTTATTTGTAAGTGGGGTTAAATTACAAGTTCACCCCTTTGGAAGTGAACTGCACGTAGGAGACAACACTATCGACGAACACCAACCTACAGACCGTCCCTTGACCTACGGACTATCCTATTGGTCTGTGGTCTGGGAATGAGGCTTGACCTTGGTAGCTCTCCTCCCCAAGATAACTCCCTACCAATGGCACCCATCGACAGGGAGTCGATAGACCCATGAGCTGTTGATGACTCCGTCATTTGAGCTGCGTGGGACAGTTTTGACGAAGTTTGGGTCCTTCCTCAAGGACCCTTGATTGGTCCTTGTTGATGTTTGACCGGACGTTTCCAACCCAAAAATGATTGTATATGAGTTTAAAACCTCTCACATGAATTTCATCCAAAACGTACACGTAAAACTCGATGAAACATGCTTAGACACACAAGGTCATTTCAAGGCAATACTTTCGAACGTCATGGACCTTCTTGAACGTTTGACCTCCAAACTCCACGAAACTCGACACACTGCCTATATATGCTATAATAACTCATTCAGAGAACTTACAACCTAATGTATCACACATAAACACATAAAACCACATATGAGGCACCTAGGTGACTTAGTCATCGAACGTCTTGGTCGTCCTTTGGCGTTTGACTTCCGATGCACCTAAACTCTTAAATACTACCTCATTAACACCTAATAAACCTACTTAATACCTTCGACTATCATGAAAAACATGTTAGTCTCTATTTAACCTAATTCCTTTTTGGGGTCTTATAGGCACCCATCGACGGGGCGTCGATTTGCCCACAAGCCGTTGATTGCCTCTGTCGTTTGGGGCTGCCTTGGACAATATTTACACCACTTTTTGGGTCCTCCCTCAAGGACCCCTTGGATGGTCCTTGGAGATGTTTGCCCAGACGTTTCCAAACCAAACATGACCGTATATGAGTTTAGCACCTCTCACATGAATTTTACCCATAACAAACACGTAGAACTCAACGAAATATACTTAGACACACAAGGTCATTTCAAGGCAAACCTTTCGAACGTCATGGACGTTTGATCTCCAAACTTAACGAAACTCGACACACTGCCTATATATTCTATAATAACTCATTTAAGAACCTTATAACCTCATGAATAACACATAAATACCTAAACCCACATATGAGGAACATAAGTGACTTAGTCGTCGAACGTCTTAGTCGTGCCTTGACGTTTGAATTACAATGTACCTAAACTCATAGACACTGCTTCAACACCATATATTAGACGTACTTAGGACCTTAGAACATCAAGAATAACATGTTAGAGTCGTGTTTCTTTTTTCTGGATCTTATAGGTTCATGCTAAAATGAGTTTTCATGGGAAAATGCTCTTTTGCTTAACTTGCACTTATTTGTGATTGTGTGTATAGTTGCCTTTATAAAATGATAGTGAGAATGTTAATATGTTTTGAAATAAGGTTTTAATAAGTGACTCTTGATGATCATGTTGACCTCATGTTGATATTGAGAATATAGTTCCTCATGTTGTGATGTTGAGCTCTTATGTGGTAAATTGTGATTTGAGTTGCTATGTGTAAATGCCATGTTTATGTGTTGAATGGAGTTGTGAATTACTCCAATGATCTGTGGATCATGATAAGTATATGTTATTGGTTGGGATTCTAGTATTGAGTCTCCTAACTTTGTGACAAATGATTTTTAGTGTCATTCGGGGAGAAATGTTCCTAAGGGGTGATACTCTAACACTCCAAAAGTTTATGACTTGGTCTAGAGACCCATTATATTAACTAAGACTTCCAACACTTTTTGTGCCTAAAATAATTATTGAAACTAATTAGGAAGTGTTAGAATAAAAACATTAAAATATTACCATAATGTCTAGAGAATCGTGAAATGTGTGCTAGTGTGCCTTGGCATATTTAATGGGGTTTTAAGAGTCAGAATTTAGTGAAATATGTTAAAAAGGTGCTAAATGCATAGAAGAGTATTTTTAGGGTCGAAACGTCCTGGTACAACAAGGACCCTTTTATTTGACCCAAAGCTGTCAAATTGACAGTAGCCAAACAACGAGCTGTCGATGGGTCAACAACCTATCGATGGTGGTCGTTGGCCAATACTTAGTTTATTTAAAAAAGGGGCAAATTTCAAACTCTCTAATCCAAACCATGGACCAGCATCATGGTTTGTGGTCTAGTTGACGGGGTGTAGGTCGGGGTTTAGTCGATTGAGGGTCAAAGTCGTCTGGCCAACTTTTAAGTTAGGGAGTTATTTGGCTTATTAGGTAGGTGATTAATTAAGGGTTAAAGGGTGATTAATTAATTACTTTGGGGGACTAAATAAAGACTAAACCTCATTAACTAACTCAACACCCATTATTTAAACCCAATTATCTCCAACATCGCTCTACTTTCTCTCTCTATTCAAAGACTCCACTGAAGACCAAGTTTCAAGGATTACTAGGTCTTCAAGACTTCATATTTTCTCCATAGAACTCTAAGGAATCATAAGGTACGGAAGCAATTCACTCTTGGAATCTCTTTCCCTAAGAGGCTCTTCAAAATTTGGTTTCCAATAATGTCTAAAAGTTGGGTTTTCTTCCAATTCGTAATTGATCTTTCAAATTAATTTGATGTTGGTTTGCTTTGATTATTGTTGATATATTATGATTTTTTATGGGTTAATTGTTTTAGTTCTTTATCTTTTACCTAGTTCTATGTAAGAAATTATGATTGAACCCTTTTCCCCTAACCCTAAGTTATGAATTGAGGTTGAATTGATTAATGATGATACAGTTGACTTAGTTATTGTATATATTACTATTATGTGATGTTATTTATAGGATTGGTTGATGAATATTATTGGATTGATGGTAAGATCTTCAAGGAGGCTTAAGAAGGCAAATTAGTAAGACTTTATGATCTTGAGTACTTTACTTCAATTACGATGGCTTATACTTGATATTGCTACTCAATTGGAGTATCATATGTCATTAGATTAAGAATATGATGATATGATGAATGTTATGAAATGTCTTGACTATGTTAATTGTGAGATCATGTTAAGGGTAAGATGATACTGTAACACCTTGAAAATCCAAGACGTGTCATAAAGCCTAGCATAAGTGTCATAAGATCTAAGTAATGTTTTTAAGTACATTATAAATGAAAATAGTTCATTTAGAAAGTTTAAGAACCAAAACTTTCAAGAACGTCCATGACGTCCGAGAAGTTGGTTCAATGGGGTGTTAGCGTGACTTAGCCTATTTGACTGACTTTGAGAAGTCGTAAATGTACAAAAATTGGTAAAAGGGTTTATAATAGGTGTTTGAGTTGTTTCATGGTTGAAACGTCCGGGTACAACTCCCCAAGGACCAATCAAGGGCCCTTGAGGAGGACCCTGCATGTTGAGGCAACACTGCCTGTGCATTGTGCATAGACGGGGAAGCAGATGGTCCATATGTGGACTGACGGGGCATCGATGCCATCGAAATCCCACACTTAGACAACTGGAGGAAGACCCTCACCTGCACTGTCTCTGACTGAGACGACGGAGTGCAGGAACAGGGGGGGTGCTGTCCGTCGACTCACAGACGGCCCATCGTTTGGGGTCTCGTCTGTGAGGGTCATATTTCCTGCACAATTTAAGTTGGTATCATTTATTTAGTTAATGGGATAATTTGTTTAATTAGGGATTAAGGGAGTCTAATTAAGTTGATTTAAGAACTAATATAAATACCGCAAATCCTCATTAATCTAAATACAACTCACAAATAAACTCTCTTCCTTCTCTCTTCTTTCTCTCTCTACTTGAACTCACCATCGAAGACTAGCAAGGATAAGTGTTTGAGGGCTGTAAAAGGGATGAATTCACCATCAATTTGTTGTCAAACGTAAAGGTATGGGTTCTAATTCACCTTTGAGACTTTTTCCTCAAAGGGTTTCTTCAAAATGGATTTCAGAAGTTGAGTTTTCTTACGGGTTTCATTCAATACGAAATTGAAGTTATGGATTGAATTGTTGATGATTTATTTAGGTTATATTGAATATACTAACATGAATTTCAACTTGATTCTGGTAATTGTTAGTGGTTTGGTCTAAATTGAAGAATATGATCCTCCATCCCTAACTCTAGGTTGTGATATTGATCTATATATATTGTGATCATTCCATTGATTTGGTTGTTGATTAGATTACTATACTATGGTGTTATAATGATTAAATTAAGATAAATTATAGGCCTATAATGATAGTTCTTGAGATGTGATTTAGGTTATGAATTGTATTGTGAAATTATACTTTTTTCTGTCTTAAGTTATGATTTAGTGTTGAATTATGTTATAGAGATGCAATTGTCCTTGTTATCTTATTGTTTATTATTGTGTGATGATGTTAGTCGCCAAATTAGATTGAGTTACGGGTTGATGGTAAGACCTTGATGATAGACAATGAGGAAGACTTCGTAAGTCTTAGAATATCTATCTCTACTTCCAATTGTGATTAATTGTGGTTAACTCATGGTATTTTATTTGAGTATGCCTCGTGTTAGGATTGATAGGATGGTACGATGTTGAATTCAAATGTCTTGACTATGTTGTGAGGTTGGTTGAGGTGTATGTTATATAAGGATGGTGAAGATTACCAATGTTTCTTGATATGCTATGAAATACTAATGTATTAACCTCACTTATATGAATTGTGATGAAAGGACTTATACTCATACAATTCTTATTGAGCTATTTATGATGATTATATACAAGGGGTAGACCCTATGACCTAAACTAATCTATGATTGATAATTAAAGGCATAAAGACATTTAAATAAAGGGACTTAGCTTAGTACCGAGTGAACTTGACAGTGGGAGGTGATGACTTACCAAGGAAGAAGATTTGCCCTATAGTTCTATATAATATATTGGCTTCCCAAAGAGGAATACTTATCCAATGGATTCCCATCAGAGGAGGCCCCAACTACTAAGTGGTATCAATAGTGAATGTATTATCGCTTAGTTCTTGAACTATGTTTCCCCCATAGGAAGACTAGCTAATGGATCCACCTAGAAAGCTACGTTTGTGTTTGGTTCTACTTTGGCTAGTAGACCACCTTCCATTGGTGTAAAGTTTTATAACACCGAATTCCACACCTAGCTCATGTGGTCTATGTCGGTTAAAGAAAGTGTTCCTTAATGTAAAATAAAGTAATGGATTATAAACTAACTAAGGTTACTTGAGAGGTGTAACTTAGCCTAGGTAGGGGTATGAGACTATACCTATGCCTTGCACTAGTTAACTTTGATAGAAGCTTTAGAAAGTTGATATTATGTGTGCATATGATAGTGATGTATATGATGATAATATGTCGATTCTACAATGTAAATGTCTATATATGATGATGATTATCCTCTTGATATATGTAGTTGGACAATATTGTTAAAGTTGGACATTGATTACGTTTCTTGTTAAGTTTACTTGATTGAGCAACCTAATGGGGCTTTGCTTGGTCATTGCACTGGTTGACCTTATAAGGATTCATGAGTAGTCGTCTTGCTTATTATAGTATGATTGACTCTTATTCATTCTTATGATATTATTCCTTGATAATAGGGTGTAGTAAATAATGGTTTCAAGTATGTTAGGATAAGTATTACTTGTTCAGATAGTAAGCATGTTTGGTTGGTTGATAGGACTTGATTCTTTTTGCACTAGGTTCTTAAAGGGGTAAAATGACATGTTTTGACTAACAGTTCCTTTTTAGCATGTTTTGCTTGTACATGTGCATAAGGTCTTATACTTAGTAGATATGGAATACTAACCCCATTTTCTTCCCCTTTTCCCAAACATTTTAGGTTGCGGTCGTTGAAGAGTTTGGAAGGCAACATTGTTGAAGGCTTGGATTCTTCCTTTCATCCAAGTAGGGTAGGTCCTCAACATCCGAGGGCAATGCCACTTTCTAGCTTATGGACTTGTTATGAGCTTAATGACTCTTTCATTTCTTTCCTTTTTAGTTGAGTATTATACTTTTGTACGCCCTATATGTGGTCTTTTTGAATTGATATAAGGGCTATAATCGTTTATATGGTATGAGATGAGACAATCATTGAGAATATCTTTATATTATATATATATATATATATGTGCAATAAAAGTAGAAGGCTATGTAACCTTCCTATTCAAAGGCCCTATGTATACTTGATATGACTATATATTATGTGTATGTAGAGTTCTATGTAAAACTCCAAGTAGTTATAATGAAAATTTTAATTTTTTCTGCATTTTCAACCTATGAATGGAATGACACGAGACTAAGAGGCTAGTCTTAGTCCTTGTAAAGGATGAAGATGCCGATTACGTCTAGGGGGTAAACGCGGATGTGACTAACTTGGTATTAGAGCATAAGGTTGAATATCATTGAGTTATGTCTCTCTCTCGACAACGTCTATGTAGGTTTGTATTCATAATTGTGAAGCACGCCACACTTATGAGTAGGAACCTATATGATGCTTAGGAATCACTCTCTTTCTTGGAAATATTGTATCGTGTCGATAGAGTATACTTATGGTGTGTTTTTACATATAGTCCTAATGTTGTGATTATAGGAAGCATGAACACTCGAACGAATGCGACTCAAAGACTTGAAGAGGAAATTGCCAATGCGGGAGCTCCTCCCCGTGGTGAGCAAGTTTCTCCACTAGAAGAAGATGTTAATATGGAGCAAGCACCTACCAATCCTCCTCCTTTGATGGATGAGAATTTAAGGACATCTCTTCTTCAAAAGGCCCAAGCTATCACCACTCAAGCACAAACGGCCACGACTCAAGCCCAAGTTATGACGACTCAAGCAAATCGGGAGGTTGTGCCCCGTCCTCATCAACAAGTCACTACTATGGCTTCCCTTCTAATGAACTTCACTCGAATGAACCCTCCTATTTTCTACGGGTCTAACGTTGATGAAGACCCTTAAGAATTCATCGATGAAGTCTCTAAAATACTTTTGGCTATGGGGTTGTCCAGAAGTAAGAAGGCCAAGTTAGCCACTTATCAACTCAAGGACGTGGCTCAAGCATGGTATGTTCAATGGAGGGATAATAGGCCATTGAGCGGTGGTCCGGTGACTTGGGAGATCTTTAAGGAGACTTTTCTAGATCGGTTCATTCCTAGGGAGATGAGGGAAGAAAAAGGGGTGGAGTTCATCAACCTTTTCCAAGGAGGAAAGAGTGTCCATGAGTACTCTTTGGAATTCATTAAGTTGTCCAAATATTCTCCTTCCTTGATTTTCGATCCTAGAGACCAAATGAGCCATTTTGTGACAGGGGTGTCGGAGGACTTACAAGAAGAGTGTTATTCAGCCATGCTACATGACAACATGAACATTTCCCATCTTATGGTGCATGCAAGAAGGGTTTAGGAGGAAAGGGATAAGATAAAAGGTACAAATGCTAAAAGAGCAAAATCACTTGATAGAGGTTCTTCAAAGAATAGGCTTGACATACAAGACAAGCCTAGATTTAAGAAAGGAGTTTCAAATCAAGTTCCTTCCAAGATGAGTGCTTGGTAGGAACATGGAATTACTTTAGTTGTGGCAAGAGTGGTCACAAGATGAGACATTGTCCAAATTTGAAGAGTCAAGACAAGGGTAATGGTCAAGCTCAAGCAAGTGGTTCTAGTGATGCTATAAAGAAGAATCGTTTCCATGCTCTCCGCTCTAAGGATGAGCAAGAGACTTCTCCTGACGTGGTGACCGGTATGTTGAAAGTATTCTCTCTTGATGTATATGCCTTACTGGATCCAGCCGCTACTTTATCATTTGTTACACCTCTAGTAGCTAAAAAGTTTGATATTTTAGCTGATACTTTTCATGAACCTTTGGTAGTGTCTAATTTGGTGGGTGAGTCAGTTTTTGCAAAAAAGGTTTATAGAAATTGTCCAATAATGCTGCCCAATATAGTTTCTTATGTTGATCTAGTAGAACTTGATATGCTCGATTTTGATGTTATGTTGGGTATGGATTGGTCAAATTCATGTTTTGCCTCCATTGATTGTAGGACAGGGGTGGTGAGATTTAACTTCCATAATTAACCTATTTTTGAGTGGAAGGGGGAAATTCTATTCCTAGAGGTCGTATCATCTCTTGTCTAAAAGCATGCAAAATGATCTTAAAGGGTTGTCTATATCACATAGTAAGAGTCCAAAATTTAGACTCCAAAATAGCTCCCATAGATTCAGTACGCGTAGTGCGTGAGATTCCGGAGGAAAGACCTTTCTGGTATTCCTCCTAAACGGGAAATTGACTTTGACATTGATTTGCTATTGGATAAAAATCCCATATCATTTCCTCCTTATCGGATGGCTCCGGCCGAGTTGAAGGAATTGAATGCTTAACTCAAGGATTTACTAGATAATGGTTTTATAAGGCCTAGTATTTCTCTATGGGGTGCTTTGGTTTTGTTTGTGAAAAAGAAGGATGGGTCCTTGAGAATGTGCATTGATTACCGCCAACTCAACTAGTTCACTATTAAGAATAAGTACCCTCTCCCTCGGATTGGCGAATTGTTTAATCAACTCGTAGGGGAGAGTTACTTTTCAAAAACTGGCTTGAGATAGGGGTATCACCAACTTTGGGTGAGAGGTGAGGATATACCAAAGATGGCCTTCCAGTCAAGGTATGGCAGTATGTGTTCTTGGGCATGTATTTCGGTCTCACTAATGCTCTGGCGGCGTTTATGGACCTAATATATAGAGTGTTTCAAAATTACCTAGATTAATTTGTCATTGTGTTTATTGACGATATCTTAGTATATTCGAAGAATGAAGGTGATCATAAGGGTCATTTGAGAGTGGCATTGCAAACCTTTAAAGAACATTAATTATTTGACAAATATAGCAAGTGTGAGTTTTGTTCGGGGTCGGTGATTTTTCTTGGGCACATCATCTCTAGTGAGGGAGTTGAAGTAAACCCAAGGAAAATGGAAGCGGTGAAAAATTGGCCTATACCATTGACTCCAACTGACATTAGGAGTTTCTTGGGTCTAGCGGGTTATTATCGGAGGTTCATGGATGGTTTTGCATCTATTCTATCTCCCTTGACTACTGTGACCCAAAAAGTAAGAAGTTTGATTGGTCAGTGGCATGTGAGAAAAGTTTCCAATTGTTGAAAGATAGGCTCATTTTCGTTCTGGTGTTGACCTTACCGGAGGGTACAAAGGGTTTTGTACTGTATTGTGACGCATCCCGAGTGGGTTCGGGATATGTGCTTATGCAACACGAGAAAGTGATAGACTATGCCTCTAGGCAACTTAAGGTGCATAAGAGAAACTATCCCACTCATGTCCTTAAGTTAGCGGCCGTGGTGTTTGCTTTGAAAATTTTGAGGCATTACTTGAATGGGGTTCATGTTGATATCTTTACCGACCATAAGAATCTCCCCTTTGTGTTTACCCAAAAAGAGTTGAATCTCCGACAAAGAAGGTGGCTAGAGTTTTCGAAAGAATATGATATGAGTGTATTTTATCACCCCGGCAAGGCTAATGTAGTTGCGGATTCCCTAAGCCGTATGACTATGGGTTGTGTATCCCATCTTGCTGAAGCCACGAGGACCTAGCAAGGGAAGTACATAGGTTGGCTAGGTTTGGGTTGAGGTTGGGAAGTTCTCCAGATGGGGGGGGGGGGCTATAGCTCATTATAACTTCGAGTCATCTCTAGTGGTTGAGGTGAAGTCCAAAAAACACCTTGATCTAGCCTTAATGGAGTTGAAAGAATCGGTTCTCGGCAAGTTGAATGAATCATTACCCTTAGGGTAGGATGGTGTGCTAAGGTACCAAGGGATATTGTGTGTTCCCGATGTAGATGGGTTGAGGGATCGGATCCTAGAAGAAGCACATAGGTCCCGCTATTCAATTCACCCAGGTTTGAAAAAAATTTACCATGACCTAAGGGAGATATATTGGTGGGAAGGTCTAAAAAGGGATATTGCAGAGTTTGTAGCTAAGTGCCCAAATTGCCAATAAATAAAGGTCGAACACCAAAATAGGGTGGCTTACTAGAAGAGATCCAAATTCCTACTTGGAAGTGGGAAGATATGAATATGGACTTTGTAGTAGGTTTACCTCGGACTCAAAAAACATATGATTCCATATGGGTGGTTGTGGATCGATTAACTAAGTCCGCTCACTTTATACCCGTCAAGTCTTCATATTCGGAAGAGGATTATGCAAAAATCTTCCTTGATGAGATTGTGTGCCGCCATGGAATTCTTTAATCCATCATATCGGATCGATGTACACAATTCACATCCAGATTTTAGAGGTTGTTCCAAAAAGGGTTGGGTACTACGGTGAAGTTGAGAACCGCTTTTCATCCCCAAAATGGATGGTCAAGCATACATACGATACAAACCCTTGAAATAAGCTTAGGGCGTGCATTATTGATTTTAAAGGAAGTTGGGATAAACATTTACCTTTGATGGAATTTGCTAATAACAAAGTTTCCATTAATCCATTTTCATGGATCCCTATGAAGCCTTGTATGGTAGGAGGTGTAGGTCTCATTTTTAGATGGTTTGAAGTGGGTGAGCCATCGCTTATTGGTCTCGAGTTTATTTATAAGACTTTGGAAAAGGTTCATATCATAAGGAACCGGTCAAAAAAGATCTATTGTCTGAAAAAGTCATATGCCGATCATAGGAGAAGGAAATTGGAGTTTGAAGAAGGTGATAAGGTGTATTTGAAAATTTCACCAATGAAAGGGGTGGTTAGATTTGGCAAGAAACGGAAATTGAGTCCTCATTATGTGGGTCCCTATGAAATCTTGCAAAGGGTTGATAAGATTGCCTATAAATTGAAACTTCCAAGTGAATTGGCTTCGATTCAACTGATTTTCCATGTTTCCATGTTGACGAAGTGTATCGGTGATCCCGAGTCCATCCTTCCTATTGAGGACGTTCAGGTTCAAATTCTTGATAGTCAAGTGAAGAAGTTAAGGAATAAAGATGTGTTTTCCGTAAAGGTGTTATGGAAGGTGCAACATGGGAGGCCGAGGCCGACATGAAGTCCCGTTACCCTCATCTTTGTGATAATTAAGGTTAGTTATTCTTTTTAATTATACAAATATGACTAGAAATTGAAGTTTCTTGATCTTTGATGAAGTTTTGCAAAAATGTGCATTTTGGGGATTGCATTACATTAAAATAGTACCTCTAAAACTTGAATTTTTCCTTTTTCGTTTATTTGAGTTATGTTGTGCATTTTGGTATGGTGAGTGTTTATGAAATTATATGTAGCATGTTGTTAAGTTGAACTTTGCTCTAATTGACTCATGTAATGTATGTTGAGCTTATAAGTATTGTGAGAAGGAAATGCCTCATGATGAAGTGTTTGAGCCTTATGTGTGGTAATGTTAGTTATGAAATTTGCCTTGTTGAAATGACATGGTTTATGTTGATTGGTCGGGCTCTAGTCTTGAGTCTATTGATTCATTCAAAAGAATTTAAGTGTCATTCGGGGACGAATGTTCCTAGGGGGGGTGATAATGTAACACCTTGAAATCCAAGACGTGTCATAAAGCCTAGCGTAGGTATAATAAAGTCTAAGTACTGTTTTTGAGTTCATTATAAATGAATATATGTCATTTAGAAAGTTTAAGAACCAAAACATCCAAGAACGTCCGGGAAGTTGGTGCCTTAGCATATTTGATTGACTTGTAGGAGTCAAAAATGCACGAAAATTGATGGAAGGGTAGATAATTGGTGTTTGAGTTTTTTTGATGGTTAAAATGTCCGAGTACGACTCCCCAAGGAAAAATCAAGGGCCCTTGAGGAGGACCTACAAGTTGAGGCAACACTGCCTGTGCAATGTGCATCGACGCGGCAGTAGACACTCTGTGTGTGGAATGATGGGGTATTGATGCCACCGTCATCCCACACTTAGAAAACTAGAAGAAACCCCTCGCCTGCACAATTTCTGACCGAGACGACGGAGTGCAGGACGGAGGGAGGGCTGTTTGTCGACTCATAGACACCTCGTCTTTCGGGTTCTCGTCTGTGAGGGTCAAATTTCCTGCAAAATTTATGTTGGTGTCATTTAATTAGTTACGACTTATGGGTTTCATTCAATTACGAAATTGAAGTTATGGATTGAGTTGTTGATAATTTCTTTAGGTTATATTGAATAGATTAACATAGATTTCATCTTGATTATGGTAATTGTTAGTGGTTTAGTCTAAATTGAAGAATATGATCCTCAATCCCTAACCCTAGGTTGTGATCTTGATCTATACTGTATTGTGATCATTCCATTGATTTGGTTGTTGATTAGATTACTATCCTATGATGGTATTAGCATTAAATTAAGATAAATTATAGGCCTATCATTCTACTTCTTGAGATGTGATTTAGGTTATGAATTGTATTGTGAAATTAGCCTATGTATCTTGTCTTAAGTTATGATCTAGTGTTGAATTGTGTTATAGAGATGCAATTGGCCTTTTTATCTTATTGGTTATTATGATGTGATGATGTTACTCCCGAAATTGGGTTGACTTAGGGTTAATGGTAAGACCTTGATGATACACTATGTGGAAAACTTGGTAAGTCCTAAAATCTCTATAAGTACTTCCAATTGTGATTATTTGTGGTTAAGTCATGGTATTTTATTGGAGTATGCCTCGTGTTAGGATTGACAAGATGGTGTGATGTTGAATTGAAATGTCTTTACTATGTTGTGAGGTTGATCTCTAAAGGTTGTCTATACTATTTTTTACGAGTCCAAGATCTAAACTCTGAAATTCCTCATTGACTCGGTCCCCATAGTGAGTGAGTTTCCGGAGTTGTTTCCTGATGACCTTCTAGGTATTCCTCCCAAATGGGAAATTGACTTTGGTATAGATTTGCTACCGGATACAAATCCTATGTCAATTCCTCCTTATTGTATGGATCCGGCCAAATTGAAGGAGTTGAAGGCTCAACTCAAGGATTTACTAAATAAGGGTTTTATAAGGCCTAGTATTTCTCCATGGGGTGCTCCGGTTTTGTTTGTGAAGAATAAGGATGGGTCCTTTAGAATGTGTATTGACGATCACCAAATCAACAAGGTCACTATTAAGAATAAGTACCCTCGCCCTCGGATTGACAATTTGTTTGATCAACTCCAAGGGGCGAGTTACTTTTCAAAAATTGACTTGAGATCGGGGTATCAACAACTTAGGGTGAGAGGTGAGGATGTATCGAAGAATGCCTTTCGGACTAGGTATGGGCACTATGAGTTCTTGTTAATGTATTTCAGTCTCCTAATGATCCGGTGGCGTCTATGGACCTAATGAATAGATTGTTTAGAAATTACCTAGATTCAGTTGTAATTGTCTTCGTTGACGACATCTTGGTATATTTGAAGAATGAGTGTGATCACATGGGTCATTTGTGGGTGGTATTTCAAAACCTTAAAGAACATCAATTGTTTGCCAAATATAGCAAGTGTGAGTTTTGGTTGAGGTCAGTGACATTTCTTGGGCACATCATCTCTAGTGAGGGAGTCGAGGTAGACCCAAGGAAAACAGAGGCGGTGAAGAATTGACCTAGACCATTGAATCCAACCGACCTTAGGAGTTTCTTGGGTTTAGCATGTTATTATCGGAGGTTTGGGATGGCTTTGCGTCCATTGCATCTCCTTTTACTACTTTGACCCAAAAGAGTAAGATATTTGAGTGGTCGGAGGCATGCAATAAAACTTTCCAATTGTTGAAAGATAGGCTTACTTCCGCTTCGGTGTTGACTTTACCGGACGGTACAAATGGTATTGTTGTGTATTGTGACTCATCCCAAGTGGTTTTGAGGCATGTGATTATGCATCAATATTGAATAATCGTCACCGAATATGTACACTTGATGGGAATAAAGTGAGCGGACTTAGTCAATCAATCCACAACCACCCATATGGATTCATATGACTTTTGAGTCCAAGGTAAACCTACTACCAAGTCCATATTGATGTCTTCCCACTACCAAGTAGGATTTTGGATCTCTTGTAGTAAGCCACCCGACTTTAGGTATTCAACCTTTACTTGATGTCGATTCAGACACTTAGCGACAAACTCCGCTATGTCCCTTTTAATACCTTCCCACCAATAAATCTCCCTTAGGTCATGGTACATTTTTGTTGACCACGGTTAAATTGAGTGGCGGGACCCATGTGCTTCTTCTAGGATCCGACCCATTAACCCATCTACATCGGGAACACATAATCTCCGTTGGTACCTTGACACACCATCCCCCCTAAGGAGAATGATTAATTCAACATGCCGAGAACAAATTCTTTAAATTCCATTAAGGCTAAATCAAGGTGTTATTTGGACTTCACCTCAACCACTAGAGATGACTCGGAGTTATGATGAACTATAGCACCCCCATACCTCGACTCCCTCACTAGAGATGATGTTCCCAAGAAATGTCACCGACCTTAACCAAAACTCACAGTTGCTATATTTGGGAAACAATTGTTCTTCTTTAAGTGTTTACAATACTAACCTTAAAGGACCCATGTGATTATCCTCATTCTTCGAATATATCAAAATATCGTCAATGAAAACAATGACAAATGAATATAGGTAATTTCGAAATACTCTATTCATTAGATCCATAAACGCTGCCGGAGCATTAGTGAGACCGAAATATATTACCAAGAACTCATAGTGCGGAAACCAAGTCCGAAAGTACTTCTTTGATACATCCTCACCTCTCACCCTAAGTTGGTGATACCCCGATCTCATACCAATTTTTGTAAAGTAACTTGCCCATTGGATTTGATCAAAGAAGTCGTCAATCCGAGGGAGAGGGTATTTATTCCTAATTGTAACCTTTTCGAGTTGGCGGTAATCAATACACATTCTAAAGGACCCAAATTCATCTTCATGAACAAAGTCGGAGCACCCCACGGAGAAATACTAGGCCTTATAAAACCCTTTTCTAGTAAATCCTTGAGTTGAGCCTTCAACTCCTTCAACTCGGCCGGATCCATACGATGAAAAGGAATTTATATGGGATTTGTATCCGGTAGCAAATCAATGCCAAAGTTAATTTTCCGTTCGGGAGGAATACCGGGAAGGTCATTTGCGAAGACCTTCAGAAATGCACTCACTACGAGTACCAATTCGATAGGAGGAACTTCAAAGTCTAGATTTTGGACTCTTACTATATGATAGACACAAGCTTTTGAGATCATTTTTTATGCTTTTAGACAAGAAATAATATGACCTCTATGAATAGAATTTCCCCCTTCCACACAACAACGGGTTCATCTAGGAAGTTAAGCCTCAGTAGTCTTGTCTAATAATTAATGGATGCAAAACATGCATGCAACAAATCCATAACTAATATTATGTCAAAATCAAGCATATCGAGTTCTACTAGATCAATATAAGAAACTCTATTGGGCAACATTATTGGACAATTTCTATACACCCTTTTTGCAATAACCGACTCACCCAACGAAGTAGACCATATTAAAGGTTGATGCAAAATATCGGATAAAATATCAAACTTTTTAGCTACTAGAGGTGCAACAAATGATAAAGTAGAACCCGGATCAAGTAAGGCATATACATCAAGACAGAAAACTTTCAACATACCGGTGACCATATCAGGAGAGGTCTCTTGCTCAACCCTAGAACGGAGAGCATGTAAACGGTTCTTATTTGGAGCATCACCTGAACCACTTGCTTGAGCTTTACCATTACTCTTGTCTTGACTCTTCACGTTTGGGCAATCTCTCATCTTGTGACCACTCTTGCCACATCTAAAGCAATTATCCGTCCCCTAAAGGAAATCACCTAGTGCTTTTTACCACACTTTTGACAAGTTGGCTTCTCATTTGGTGAATTAGTACCTTTTCCTTTCTTGAATTTAGGATAAGACACCCTATAACCACTATCTCTTAGGAATTCGGAAGGGATTTGATTAGAATCCCTCTTCATAAATCTAGGCTTGTCTTGTATCTTAAGCCTATTGTTTGAAGAACCTCCATCAAATGACCTTGCTCTCTTAGAATATCTACTTTTCGCTTAGCCCTTGCCTCCTAAACCCTTCTTGCATAAACTATAAGTAGGGTAATGTTCATGTTGTCATGTAGCATGGCCGATTGACATTCCTTTTGTAAGTCCTCCGACAGCCCCAACACAAAATGACTCATTTGGCCTCTAGGATTGGAGACCAAAGAAGGAGAATATTTGGACAACTTAATGAATTCCAAAGACTACTCATAGACACTTTTTCCTCCTTGGCGCTGATTTATGAACTCCATCAATTTTTCTCTCTCTCATCTCCCTAGAAAAGAAATAATCTAGAAAAGTCGCCATAAATATCTCCCAAGTCACCGAACCTCCCCTTAACGGCCTAATATCCCTTTATTGCTCATACAAAGTTTGAGACACATCCTTGAGTTTGTATATGGAAAACTAGTCCTTCTCACTTGAAGACAGCCCCATAGCATATAGTATCTCGTATACCTCATCGATGAATTCTTGAGGGTCTTCATCTAACATAGACCTATAGAAAGTAGGAGGGTTCATTCGACTGAAGTCCCTTAGACGAGAAGCCATAATATAGACTTATTGATGAAGACGGGGAGCAATCTCCCAATTATCTTTGGCCTTCATAGCTTGGGCTTGAACCATCGAAGTTTATGCTTGAGTAGTCATGAATTGGGACATTTGAGCAAGAATAGTCCTCATCTTAGCCTCCTCCATATGTGGCTGGGGCTTGCTCCACATTACCATCTTTTTCAAGTAGAGGAACTTGCTCATCATGTGGAAGATCGCCCTCATTGGCAATTTCCTCTTCATGTCTTCAAGCTGCATTCCTTCGCGTGTTCATGCTACCTATAAGCACAACAATAGGATTAAATGCAAAAGCTCACCATAAGAATACTCGATTGGCATGATATAAGATTTCCAAGAAAGAGAGAGATTCCTAAACATTATCTAGGTTCCTACTCATAAGTGTAGCGTGCTTCACAATTATGAATATAAACCTACATAGACGTTGTAGCGAGAGAGAGACATAACTCAATGATATTCAGCCTCATGCTCTGATACCAAGTTTGTCACATCCAGGTATACCACATATATGTAACCGATAGTGTCGTCCTTTGCAAGGACTAAGACTAGCCTCTTAGTCTCAAGTCATTACTTTTTAGGTTGAAAATGTGGAAAAATTTAAAACTTTCATTATCATTACCTGTAGGTTTACATATACTCTACATACACATAATATATATTCATATCAATTTATACATAGACCCTTCGTATAGGAATGTTACATAGCCTTCTACTTTTATTGCACATGCATATACGTAAAATATAGAATAGTCTCAACGAATATGTCATCTCTTACCATCTAAACTAATATTACAGTATGGGCACAACCCTATCATCAATACAACAAGAGCATGTATAGGTCATACGAAAGTACAATACTCAATTAAAAAGGAAAGGAATGAAAGATCAATAAGCTTATAAAAAATCGGTAAGATAGATCATGTCATTGCCCTCGAAAGTTGAGGACCAACCATACTTTGATGAAAGGAATAATCCAAGCCTTCAACAGTATCTCCTTCCAAACTCTTCAATGACAAGAACCTAAAATATTTGGGAAAAGGTAAGAAAATGGGGTTAGTACTCCACATATACTAAGTATGGGATCTTAGGCACACACAGAAGCAAAACATGCTAAAAAGGACTTTTTATCAAAACATGCCAAATTACCCCTTTAGGGATATAATGCAAAGTCATGTAATTCATATCAATCAACAAAACATGCTTACTATCTCAACAAGTAATACTTATCCCAACATACTTGAAAACCATGATTTACTAGAACACTAACATCAAGGAATAATATCACAAGAATGAAGAAGAGTAAAAACATATTATAATAAGCAAACCAACTAATCACAAGTCTTTATCAAGTCAACAAGTGCAATGACCAAGCAAAGCCCCATAACCTTACTCAATCAAGTGTCCCCAACAAAAAAACATGAACAATGTCCAACTTTGCATATCATGGCATTTAGGTTTACATTTCCTCATATATTAACATTATAACCTAAGGCATATTCATATATGAAATAATCAACATATATTATCAACAATGTGCCATGGTCATCATATATACATCATATATTATCATAACATAAACATATATAATAACCTCCTCCTAAGACTCCCCTCAAGGTTAACTAGTGCAATGTTTAGGTAGAGTCACGTACCCCTACCTAGACAAAGTTAGACCTCTTAGGTTATCCAAGTTAGAGTTCATGTCCTTTAATTAGTCTTACCTTTTGGGAACATCTTGCCCTAACCGACATAGAACACATGAGCTAGTGTGGAATCCATTGTTATAAAACCCTACACCGAAAGAAGGCGAACTATTTACCAAGGTACTACCGAAACATGAAACATAGCAACTACGTGGATCCGCTAGCTAGTATTCCTATCGGGGCAACATAGTTCAAGAACTAGGATATTTAGTTGGGACCCTGTTTATGCGCCATGCATTATAGTCTCCAATATCAAGAGTAATATAGTGTTCCTACCTTCACTTTGTAGGAAGCGACACTCCTCAATCTAGTTCACTCGGTGCTAAGCTAGAGTCCCTTTTTGAAATGTCTTTAAGCCTTTAATTATAAATCATAGATTAATTTAGGCCATAGGGTCTTCCCCATGTATAATCATAATCATCAATAGGTCAATAAGAATTGTATGAGTATAAGTCCTTTCGTCAAAATTCAAATAAATGAGGTTAACGCCTTAGAATTTCATACCATATTGAGGGACATTGATAGTTTTCACCATCCTTATATTACATACACCTTAATCAAACTCACAACATAGTCAAGACATTTCAATTAAACATCATACAACCCTATAATCCTAGTATAAGGCATGCTCCAATGTAATATCATGACTTAACAACAATTAATCACAATTGGAAATAAAGATAAGGATTCTAAGACTTACCAAGTCTATCTCATAGTCTATCATCAAGGTCATGCCATCAACCTATAACTCAACCCAATTTGGGGAATAAAATCATCACACAATGATAACCAATAAGAAAACAAGGCCAATTGCATCTCTATAACACAATTCAACACTAGATCACAACTTCAGACAAGAGGCATGGGCTAATTTCACATTATAAGTCATAACCTAAATTACCTCTATAGAACTAGAACTATAGGCCTATAATTCATCTAAATTTAATCATTATAACACATTAGGATAGTAATCAAATCAACAACCAACTCATTTAAATGATCACAATACAATATAGGTCAACATTACTACCTAGGGTTAGGGATGTAGGATCATATTCTTCAAGTTAGACAAAACCATCAACAATTACCATAAACAAGTTGAATTACATGAAAAATCTACTCAATATAACCAAAGAAATCATTAATAACTCAATCCATAACTTCAATTTCGTAATTGAATGGAACCCATAAGAAAACTCAACTTTTGAAATCTATTTTGAAGGAACCTTTTGAGGAAAGAGTCTCAAAGGTGAATAGAAACCATAACTTAATGTTTTTCAACAATTTTATGGTGAATTCGTTCCTTTCCAGCCCCTAAATCCTAATCCTTTCTAGTCTTCAATGGTGAGCTCATATAGAGAAAGAAATAAGAGAGAAGGAAGAGAGTTTATTTGTGAGTTGTCTTTAGGTTAATGAGGGTTTGGAGTATTTATTTTGGGACCTAAGTCAACTTAATTAGACTCCCTTAAGCCTTAATTAAACAACCTAACCCCCTGACTAATTAGATGAGACAAACTTAAATTAGGTATAAAACTCGACCCTCCCAAACGAAAAACTATCGACGGGCCGTCTGTGAGTCGACAGACATCCCCCCTTCCATCCTGCACTACCTCATGTTGGTCAGAGACTATGCAGGCGAGGGCTTCCTCCAATTGTCTAAGTGTGGGATGACGGTGTCATTGATTCCTCGTCGATCCCCATACGGACTGTAAACTTCACCTCTTCACTCCATCAATGAGTTCAGAGGCTGTGCGGGTGAAGGGGCCTTCTCTACTAGCCTAAGTGTGGGACAACGTTCTCATCGATGTGCTGTCGATGCACACACAGGCCGTCTTCTGTCCTATCGATGCACACTGCCAGGCAGTGTTGCATCAAACTACCTGAGTTCTCCTCAAGGACCCTTGGTTTTTCCTTGAGGAGTCGTACTCGGACGTATTAACCATGAACAACACAAATTACATATTAGCTACCTTTCCATGATATTTTGTACATTTTCGACTCCTAAAAGTTAATCAAATAGGCTAAGGCACACTAACATCCTTTTCAAACCAACTTCCCGGATGTCATGGACGTTCTTGGACGTTTTGGCTCTTAAACCTCTTAAATGACCTATATTCAAAATGGACTTCGAAACTGTACTTAGACTTTATGAAACCTATGTTAGGGTTTACAATATGTCTTGGATTTTCAAAGTGTTACGTTATCCCCCCCTTAGGAACATCCTTCCCCGAATGACACTAAAATTCTTTTGAAGGAAGGGATAGACTCAAGCCTAGCAGCCCAACCAATCAACAATATCAAATCTACTACTTTCAACAAGGTAAATATCAAAAATCATATAACTACACATAAGGCTCAAAACACTTCATCATGAGGCATTTCCTTCTCACAACACTTATGAGCTCAAAATACATTACATGAGTTAACTAGCACAAAGTTCAACTTAACAACATGCTACCTATCATTTCATAACGACCCTCTATATCAAAATGCACAACATAACTTAAAACAAAAAAACAAATTCATGTTTTTAAGAAAAATACTACAGCAACTTCATTGTATGTTTTTTTTTAAAAATGCATAATGTGCAAAACTTCACCCAAAAATCAAGAAACTTCAATTTCTAGTCATATTTATATCATTAAAAAGAATGACTAACCTTAATTCTCAAAAAGATAAGGGTAACGGGACTTCATGTTGGCCTCGGCCTCCCATGTTGCACCCTCAACTAGATGATTTTTCCGTAACACCTTTATGTAAACCACCTCTTTATTTCTCAACCTCTCGACTTTCTTATCAAGAATTTGAATTGGAACTTTCTCATAAGAGAGGTTATCCTTGAGATTAAGACCCTCAATAGAAAGAATGGACTCGGGATCGTCTGCGTTTTCGAAGGCACCCCTCTCTTTCAAGAGAATTCGAGGCATGTCAAGCCCTGGTAAGGTTTTGCGCGTTGTATCGAGTTAAACCACATGCTCCACCGTACTCGTAGGCCTATACACTTTTTTAACATAGAAACATGGAAAACCGGATGAACCGAAGCCAATTCACTAGGAAGTTTCAATTCATAGGCAACCTTACCAACCCTTTGAAAGATTTCACATAACGAGGACTCAATTTCCCTTCTTTCCAAATCTAACCACCCCTTTCATTGGTGAAATTTTCAAATACACCTTATCACCTTATTTAAACTCGAAATCCCTTCTCCTATGATCAGCATAAGACTTTTGCCGACTATAGGCCGTTTGTAACCGGTTCCTTATGATATGAACCTTTTCCAAAGTCTTATAAATCAACTCAGGACCAACAAGCGATGGATCACCCACTTCAAACAATCAAATAGGAGACCTACACCTCCTACCATACAAGGCTTCATAGGGATCCATGGAAATGGATGAATGAAAACTATTATTATAAGCAAACTCCACCAAAGGTAAATGTCTATCCCAATTCGCTTTAAAATCAATGATGCACCCCTAACCATATGTTCAAGGATTTGTATCGTACGCTCTGCTTGACCGTCCTTTTTGGAACAACCTTCAAAAATTAAGATGTAAATTGTGTGCCCCATCCGATATGATGGATAATGAAATGTCATTGCGGCACATAATCTCATCGAGGAAGATTCTTGCATAATCCTCCGCCGAATATGTAGACTTGATGGGAATAAGGTGAGTTGACTTAGTTAATCAATCCACAACAACCCATATGGAATCATATGACCTTTGAGTCCGAGGTAAACCTACTACAAAGTCCATATTAATGTCTTCCCACTTCCAAGTAGATATTTGGATCTCTGGTAGCAAGCCACCAGAGTTTTGGTGTCCGCTATGTCCCTTTTTAGACCTTCCAACCAATATATCTCCCTTAGGTCAAGGTACATTTTTGTCGACCCCAGATGAATTGAGCGGCGAGATCCATGTGCTTATTCTAGGATCCGATCCCTTAACCCATCTACATCATGAACACATAATCTCCCTTTGTAGCTTAACACACCATCCCCCTTAAAAATAATGATTCATTAAACTTGCCGAGAACCGATTCTTTTAATTCCAGTAAGGCTAAATCAAGGTGTTGTTTGAACTTCACCTCAACAAGTAGAGATGACTCGGAGTTATGAAAAACTATTGCACCCCCATCCGGAGAACTTTCCAACCTCATCCCCAACCTAGCCAACGTATGTAATTCCCTTGCTAGGTCCTTGTTTGCTTCGTCAAGATGGTATACACTACCCATAGTCATACGACTTAGGGAATCTGCAACTACATTAGCCTTGCCGGGGTGATAAAGGACAATCATATCATAATCTTTCAAAAATTCTAGCCACCGTCTTTATGATTTATTCAACTCATTTTGGGTAAACACATATTGGAGACTCTTGTGATCGGTAAAAACATAAACATGAACTCCATACAAGTAATGCCTCCAAATATTCAAAGCAAACACCAGGACCGCTAATTAAAGGTCATGAGTGGGGTAATTTCTCTCATGTACATTTAGTTACCTAGAGGCATAGGCTATTACCTTCCCGGATTACAAAAGCACACACCCTAAATCATTGAGGATGCGTCAAAATACACTACAAAGCCCTTCGTACTCTTTGGCAAAGTCAACACCGGAGCGGATGTGAGCCTATCTTTCAACAATTGGAAATTTTTCTCATATGCCTCTGACCACTCAAATTTCTTACTCTTTTGTGTTAAGGTAGACAAAGGAGATGCAATGGACGCAAAACCATCCACGAACCTACGATAGTTACCTACTCAACCCAAGAAACTCCTAATGTCAGTCAAAATCAATGGTCTAAGCAAGTTTTTTACCACTTCCATTTACCTTGGGTCTATCTCAACTCCCTCATTATAAATGATATGCCCAAGAAATGTCACTGACCTCAACCAAAACTCAAATTTACTATATATGGCATACAATTAATGATCTTTAAGGGTTTACAATACTACCCTAAAATGACCCATATGATCATTCTCATTCTTCTAATATACCCAGATATTGTCAATGAAAAAAATGACAAATGAATCTAGGTAATTTTGAAATACTCTATTTATTAGGTCCATAAATGCTGCCGAAGCATTAGTGAGACTGAATGACATGGCCAAGAACTCATAATTCCCATACCTAGTTCAAAAGCTATGGTATATCCTAACCTCTGACCCTATGTTGGTTATACCCCGACTAAAGTCAATTTTTGAAAAGTTACTCGCCTCTTGCAGTTGATCAAACAAGTCACCAATCCGAGAGAGAGGGTATTTATTCGTAATGGTAACCTTGTTGAGTCGGTGGTAATCAATACACATTCTCAAAGACCCATCATTCATCATTACGAACAAAATAGGAGCACCGCATGGAGAAATACAAGGCCTTATAAAACCCTTATCTAGTAAATTCCTATGTTGAGCCTTCAATTCCTTCAACTCGGCCAAAGCCATCCGATAAGGAGGAATTGATACGAGATTTGTATCCGGTAGCAAATCAATGCCAAAGTCAATTTTCCGTTCGGGAGAAATATCGGGAAGGTTATTTGGGAAGACCTCTGGAAACTCACTCACTACAGGTACCGACTCGATGGGAGGAACTTCAGAGTCTAGATCTTTGACTCTTACTATATAATTGAGAAAAACTTTTGAGATAATTTTCCATGATTTAAGACAAGAAATAATACGACCTCTAGGAATAAAATTTCCCTTTTTCCACTCAACAAAGTGTTCATTTGGGAAGCTAAACCTCACCACTCTTATCCTACAATCAATGTATGCAAAACATGCATGCAACCAATCCATACCAAATATAATATCAAAATCTAGCATATCTAGTTCTCTTAGATCAACATAAAAAACTCTATTGGGCAACATTATTGGACAATTTCTATTCACCTTTTCTGCAGTAACTCACTCACCTACCGGAGTAGACACAATAAAAGGTTCATGCAAAATATCGGGTAAAATATTAAACTTTTTATCTACTAGAGGTGTAAAAAATGATAAAGTAGCGCAGGGATCAATTAAGGCATATACATCAAGAGAGAAAACTTTCAACATACCGGTAACCAAATCGGAAGAGGTCTGTTGCTCACCCCTAGAGCCGAGAGAATAGAAGTGGTTCTTCTTTGGAGAATCACTAGAGGCACATAATTGAGCTTAAGCACTACCTTTGTCTTGACTCTTAATGTTATGGAAATCTCTCATATTGTGACCACTCTTGCCACAACTAAAGCAATTATCATCCCTTTAAAGAAATCACCATAGTGCTTTTTACCACACTTTTGACAAGTTGGCTTCTCATTAGGTGAATTAGTACCTTTATCCTTCTTGAATTCAGGGTTAGACACCCTATAAACATTAGCTCTTAGGAATTTGGAAGGGACTTGATTAGAAACCTGCTTCTTAAATCTAGGCTTGTCTTGTCTCTCAAGCTTATTCTTTGAAGAACTTCCACCAAATGACCTTGCTGTCTTAGCATCTTTACTTTTTCACTTAGCCCTTTCCTCCTCAACCCTTCTTGCATAAACCATAATATGGGAAATGTTCATGTTGTCATGTAGCTTGGCCGATTGACAATCCCCTTGTAAATCCTCTGACACCCTTTTTACAAAATGTCTTATTTGTTCTCTAGAATCGGACACCAAAGAAGGATTATATTTGGACAACTTAATTAATTCCAAAGAGTACTCATGGGCACTCTTTCCCCCTTGGCGAAGATTGATTGAATCCGTCACTTATTCCTACCTCATCTCGTTATGGAAGAACCGATCTACAAAAGTCGCCTTAAATATCTCCCAAGTCACCGGACCTCCCCAGTACGGCCTATTATCCCTGCATTGCTCATACCAAGTTTAATCTACCCTAGAACCATAGAGAGTTGGAGGGTTCATTCAAATGAAGTACCTTAGACGAGAAGCCATAAAAGCGAATTGTTGATGAATACGGGGAGCAATCTTCTGATTGACTTGGGACATCATAGCTCGGGCTTGAACACTCACATCTTTTGCTTGAGTAGTCATGGCTTGGGAAATTTGAGCAAGAATATCCCTCATCTCAGCCTCCGTTATACATGGAGGGTTAGCCAGGGCGTGCTCCATATTACCATCTTATTCAAGTGGATGAGCTTGCTTATCATGGGGAAGAGCTCCCGTATTGGCAACTTCCTCTTCAAGTCTTCGAGCCCCATTCCTTCGAGTGTTCATGCTTCTTATAATCACAAAAATAGGATTAGATGCAAAAGCTCACAATAAGAATACTGTATTGGAACGATATAAGATTTCTAAGAAAGAGAAAGATTCCTAAGCATCATATAGGTTCCAACTCAAAAGTGTGGAGCGCTTCATAATTATGAATACAAACCTACATAGACGTGGTAGAGAGAGAGACATAACTCAACGATATTCAACCTCATGCTATGATACCCAGTTTTTCATATCCGGGTTACCCTCTAGATGCAACCGGTGTCGTCGTCCTCTTTAAGGACTTAGAATAGACTGTTAGTCTCATATCATTACATTCATAGGTTGAAAATGCTAAAAAATTAAAAACTTTCATTATCATTACCTGGAGGTTTGCATTGACATATACATACACATAATATATATTCATATCAAGTATAATAGACCCTTCGTGTAGGATGGTTACATAACATTCTACTTTCATTGCATATACATATATGTAAAATATAAAAATAGTCTCAACGATTATCTCATCTCATATCATCTAAACGAATATCACAATATGGGCATAGCCCTTACATCAATCCAACAAGACCATGTATAGGTAATAGGAAAGTACAGTACTCAATTAAAAAGGAAAGGAATGCAAAAGTTAATAAGCTCATAAAAAATCCATAAGCTAGAGGATGGCATTGCCCTCGAAAGTTTAATACCTACCCTAATTGGATGAAAGGAAGAATCCAAGACTTCAACAATATCGCTTTCCAAACTCTTCAACGATCGGAACCTAAAATATTTGGGAAAAGGGAAGAAAATGGGGTTAGTACTTCACATGTACTAAGTATGGATCTTATGTACATACAAAAGAAAAACATGCTAAAAAGGACTTTTTATCAAAACATGCCAAATTAGTTCTTTAGGGACTTAATGCAAAGTCAAGTAAGTCATATCAATAAATCAAACATGCCTACTATCTCAACAAGAAATTCATATCTCGACATACTTGAAAACCATGATTTACTACAACCCTAACATCAAGGAATAATTTCACAAGAGCGAATAAGAGTTAAACATATCATAATGAGCAAGAGAAGTACTCACAAGTCTTTATCAAGTCAACAAGTGCAATGACCAAGCAAATACCCATAACCTTACTCAATCAAGTGTCCTCAACAAGAAAACATGAAAAATGTCCAACTTTGCATATCATGGCTTTTAGGTTTACATTTCATCATACGTTAACATTATAACCTAAGGCATATTCATAAATGAAATAATCAACATATAGTATCAAAAATTTGCCATGGGCATCATATATACATCATATATTCTAATAACATAAACATATATGAGAACCTCCTCCTAAGACTCCCCTCAAAGCTAACTAGTGCAATGTTTAGGTAGAGTCCCATACCACTACCTAGACCAAGGTAGACTTGTAAGGTTATCCAAGTTAGAGTTCTTGTCCTTTAATTCGTCTTACCTTTTAGGAACATCTTGCCCTAACCGACATAGAACACATGAGCTAGTGTGGAATCCATTATTATAAAACCCTACACCGAAAGAAGGCGAACTATTTACCAAGGTACTACCGAAACATGAAACATAGAAACTACGTGGATCCACTAGCTACTATTCCTATGGGGGAAACATAGTAAAAGAACTAGGAGATTTAGTTGAGATCCTCTTTATGCGCCATGCATTATAGTCTACAATCTAAAGAGTAATATAGTGTTCCTCCCTTCCCTGTGTGGGAAGGGACACTCCTCAATCTAGTTCACTCGGTGCTAAGCTAGAGTCTTTTTTTGAAATGTATTTCAGCCTTTAATTATCAATAATATCTAAATTTAGGCCATAGGTGTACCCCCTATATAATAATCATCATCAATAGATCAATAAGAATTGTATGAGTACAAGTCCTTTCATCATAACTCATATTAGTGAGGTTAACACTTTGACATTTCATTGTATATTAAGGCCCATTGATAGTTTTCACCATTTTTATATAACATACACCTTAATAAACCTCACAACGTAGTCAACACACTTTAATTAAACATCATACCACTCAATAATACTAGTATAAGGTATGCTCCAATGTAATATCATAACTTAACAACAATTAATCACAATAGGAAATAAACATAGAGATTCTAAGACTTACCAAGTGTTCCTCATAGTCTATCATCATGGTATTACCATTAACCCATAACTAAAACCAATTTTGATAGTATCTTCATCACACCACGATAACCAATAAGATAACAAGGCCAATTGCATCTCTATAACACAATTCAACTCTAGATCACAACTTGAAACAAGATGCATAGGCTAATTTCACATTATAATTCATAACCTAAATAAAATCTCAATAACTAGAATTATAGGCCTATAATTCATCTTAATTTAATCATAACAACACCATAGTATAGTAAGCAAATCAATAACCAACTGAATTGAATGATCACAATACAATATAGGTCATGATTACTACCTATGGTTAGGGATGGAGGATCATATTCTTCAATTTCGACAAAACCATCAACAATTAACATAAACAAATTGAATTACATGTTAATATACTCAATATAACCCTAAGAAATCATTAACAACTCCATCCATAAGTTCAATTTCATAATTGAATGAAACCCATTAGAAAATTTAACTTTTGAAATATATTTTGAAGGAACCTTTTGAGGAAAGAGTCTCGAAGGTGAATATAACCCATACCTTAACGTTTATCAACAATTTGATGGTTAATTTTCCCTTTCTAGGCCCCAAACCCTATTCCTTGCTAGTCTTTAATGGTGAGTTCATGTATAGAGAGAAAGAAGAGAGAAAGAAGAGAGTTTATTTGTGAGTTGTCTTAAGGTTAATGTGGGTTGGGTGTATTTATATTGGGTCTTAAATCAACTTAATTAGACTCCCTTAACCCCTAATTAAAATACCTAACCCCCTAGCTAATTAGATGAGACCAACTAAATTAGGTAGAAAATTCGACACTCACAAATGAAACCCCGATCGATGGGCCGTCTGTGAGTCAAGGCACATCCCCCCTTCCGTCCTGCAGTCCGTCGTCTTGCTCAGAGACTGTGCAGGCGAGGTCTTCCTATAATTGTCTAAGTGTTTGACAGCGGTGGCATCGAGCCCCGTCGATCCACACACGGAATGTATCTTGCATCTCTGCACTTCATCGATGATTTTAGAGGCTGTGCTGGTGAAGGGGCCTTCTCCAGCAGCCTAAGTGTGGGATGACAGTGCCATCAACGCCCCGTCGATCCACACACGGGCCGCCTTCTGTCCCATCGATGCACACTTCCAGATAGTGTTGCATCAAACTACAAGGGTTCTCCTCAAGGGCCCTTGGTTGGTCCTTAGGGAGTCGTACCCGGACGTTTCAACTATAAAACAACTCAAAAACCTATTATATACCTTTTCACCAATCTTCGTACATTTTGGACTCCTAAAAATTAGTCAAATACGCTAAGGTACACTAACATCCCTTTTGAACCAACTTCCTAAGCATTAGGAACATTCTTGGACGTTCTCATTCTTAAACCTTCTAAATGACCTATATTTATTAAAAATGGACTTAGAAACAGTAATTAGACTTTATGACACTTATATTAGGCTGTACAATGTTTCTTGTATTTTCAAAGTGTTACACTAAACTTACCTACGAAGTGCAGGACGGAGGGGAAGCCAGCCTGTCGACTCACAAACAACCCGTTGTCAGGGTTCCGTTTGTGAGGGTCTTGAGTTGCTGCACATTTTTAATTAAGTTTATTTAATTAATAGGTGTCTTAGTGGTTATTTAGGGATTAAGGGAGAATAATTGACTAATTTAACTCCCAATATAAATACCCCTAATCCTCATCAATCTAAACACAAATCACAAAATGAACTCTCTTCCTTCTCTCTTCTTTCACTCTCTACTTGAAATCACCATTGAAGACTAGAAAGGAAAAGGGTTTGGGAGATGGAAAGGGACAAATTCACCATCAAGTATTCATCACACTTTAAGGTATGGGATCTAATTCGACTTTAAGACTCTTTCCTCAAAGGGTTACTTCAAAATGGATTTCAAAAGTTGAGTTTTTATGTGGGTTTCATCCAATTACGAAATTGATGTTGTGAACTGAGTTTTTTTTTATTTCTTAGGATATAATGGATTTATTAACATGTAATTTAACTTGATTATGATGAATTGGGAGGGTTTGATTCAATATGAAGATTATGATCCTTAATCATTAACCCTGAGCTAGATATTGATGCAAATTGGGTTGTAATTGATCCAATTTTCTTCATTATGGGTTAAATCACTATTAGATGATGTTGTTATACCAATCCTTAACTAATTTGAATGAATTTTGGCCTTTCATGCTTATCTTGAGAAATGATCTAGGTTACGGAACTTGGCCTTTGTAAGCTTGTTTTAAGCATCGATTTGGTATTGAATTATGGTGTAGTGACTTTTCTAGTATTGTTATCATTTTGATTATTGAATTATGATGTTGAATATCTAAATTGGATCGAATTGAGGTTTTAGGTTAAGGCCGTAATGATGAACTATGAGGGAGACTTGGTAAGTCTTGGAATCTCTATCTTTACTTCCAATTGTGATTAATTATGGTTAAGTGATGATGTTACATTGGAGTATGCCTTATATTAGGATTATAGGGTTGTGTGATTTTGAATTGAAATGTCTTGGCTATGTTGTGAGGTTGATTAAGGTGTATGTGATATAAGGATGGTGATAACAATCAATATGCCTTGATACGCTATGGAATGCTAATGTGTTAATCTCACTAATACAAATTGTGATGAAAGGATTATACTCATGCAATTCTTATTGAGCTACTGATGATGATGATTATACAAGGGTAGGCCCTATGGCCTAAACGAAGCTATGATTGATAATGAAAGAGTTAATGACATTTCAATAAAGGAACTTAACTTAGCACCGAGTGAACTTGACAATGGGAGGTGATGACTTCCCAAAGAGGAAGATTCTCCATATAGTTCTACAACAGATATTGACTTCCAAAAGAGGAATACTCATCCACTAGATGTCCATGAGGGAGGAGGCCCCAACTACCAAGACGTATCTAGAAGAAATATAATATCTCTTAGTTCATGAACTATGTTTACCCCATAGGAAGACTAGCTAGTGGATCCACCGAGAAATCTACGTTTATGTTTGGTTCTACTTTGGCCTGTAGACCACCATCCATTGGTGTAAGGTTTTACCACACCAGATAACACACTTCTCTCATGTGGTCTATGTCGGTTAAGTAAAGTGTTCACTAAATTAAAATAAAGTAATGAAGTATAAACTAACTAAGGTGAGTTGAGAGGTTTAACTTAGCCTAGGTAGGGGTATGTGACTCTACTTATGCCTTGGACAAGTTGACCTTGATGGAGCTTTAGGAAGTTGATATTATGTATGTATATGATGATTATGTATATGATGATAATATGTTGATGCTACAATGTTAATGACTATATGATGATGATTATCCGTTTGATATATGTAGTTGAATTATATTGTTAAAGTTGGACATTGGTTATGTTTTCTTGTTAGGTCTACTTGGTTGAGCAAGGTAATGGGGCTTTTCTTGGTCATTGCACTTGTTGATTTGATGAGGATTCATGAGTAGTTGTCGTGCTTATTAGGATATGATTAACTCTTATTCATCTTGCGATGTTATTCCTTGATGATAGGGTTGTAGTAAATCATGGTTTAAAGTCTGTTAGAATACATATTACGTGTTTGAGTTAGTAAGCATATTTGTTTGGTTGATATGACTTGATTGACTTTGCATTAAGTTTTTAAAAGGGTAAAATGACATGTTGTGACTAAAAGTCCCTTCTTAGCATGTTTTGCTCTTATATGTACATATTCTCTGAGACTTAGTACATGTCGAGTACTAACCCCATTTTATCCTCTTTTCCCAAACATTTTAGGTTCCGGTCATTGAAGGTTCATTCAGAACCACTTAAAGAAGGCTTGGATATTCTCTATCATACAAATGGGTAAGTCCTCATTTTCAGAGGGCATGCCAATATATTGCCTATGAAGTTTCTTTGTTATGAGTTTAAGACACTTTTATGTTTATTCCATTTTCATTGCATACGACTTGTATCAGACTATATGTGGATTCTTTACATTTGATGTAGGGCTATGCCAATATTGTGATAATTGTTTAGATGGTACGAGATGAGACAATCTTTAAGACTATATTTCTATATGGAGGTTCTATGTATACTCGATATGACTATACAATATGTGTATGTAGAGGTCTATGTGAACCTCCAAGTAGATGTAATGAAAGTTTTAAATTTTTCTTCATTTTCAACCTATGAATGTTACGACTTGATATTAAGAGGCTAGTCTTAGTCCTTCAAAAGACGACGCCGATAACGTCTAGGGGGTAAACCCAGATGTGACATGAAGTCCTGTTAGCCTCATTTTTTCCTAACTAAGGTTATTTGTTCCTATTAATAATGAAAATAATGAGTTAATTTGATTTTGACTTTATTTGAAAAAATATTCATAGTTATGATAAAAGGTCTATGCTAAAATGAGTTTTTATGGAAAATGCTCTTTTTATTGATTTGCATTTAATTATTTTTGATGTATTGTTGCCTTCATGAAATGTTATTGAGCATTTAATGTGGTTTTGAAATAATTTTTGGCAAAGTGAATCTTAATGTTGTGTTCACCTCATGTAGTTATTGAGAAGGTAGTTCCTCATGTTGCAATGTTGAGCTCTTATACGTGGAAATTGTGATTTGAGTTGCTATGAGTATATTTCATGTTGATATGTTTATTTGAGTTGTAACTCATGTTGGTTGTGTATGTTTTTGGTTGAGCTGATAGTTTAGGGCTATCCTTTCCCTAAAAAATATTTTAGTGTCATTCGGGGATGAATGTTCCTAAGGTGGGATGGATAATGTAACACTCCGAAAGTCCATGACCTAAAACTTGAGACTACATTGTTGGTATAAGGTTGGTAACACTATTTTAAGGCCTAAAATAATGAATATAAACAATTTAGGATGTTGTAGAGTAAAAACGTCAAGGAACATCCATGATGTTTGGAGAGTAATGAAATAGGTGCTAGTTTGCCTTGACATGTTTCATGTTGTTTCAAGAGTAGGAAATCAATGAAATTTGATAGATAAAGTGTAAAACAGGTATTAGAATATGTTTAGGGTCGAAATTTCCAGGTGCAACTCCCCAAGGACCACCCTCAGGGTCCTTGGCAAGGACCCTTCAAAAAATGGCTAAAACCTGTCGAATGACAGCGGCTACGTATGAACCACTCGACAAGCCATCATCTATTGGAAGAGGCGTTGATGGATCCTTAGGTGAATATTTATTAATTATTCAAAAACCCAAAAATAGGCTCTCTGTCATAAATGATGGATGTGTAGTAGAATGGGTGCAAGTGGGCGTGGACTGACCTAGGGACCGTAGGTCAGATCTGGTCTCTTGTTGTCCAAATTTTAATGAAGTCATTTAATTAGATAATTAGTTAGGTGTTCAATTAGGGGTTAACGGATGTTTAGTTTAGTTAGTTAAGAAACTATAAAAGGCCTAACACTCATTACACTAGCCTAGAACTCTTCAATTCCCAAATTCAAATCCTCTTCCTTCTATCTACTTTCCGTAATGCCTTGAAAGTACCCCCTAAAAGAAGGGAGTACCCTTAGATTGGAAAATTGCGTACTTGATCTTTTGGAGGTCTTTCACAAGATTTAACTATAATTTATTGCATAAGACATGAAAAATAGTGCGGAATTAAAAATTTTCATGAATAAATTAATAAAGAAAAACATCTTTCGTAAAAGCTAAGGATTGATCTCGTCTTCACAAGCTAACTTAAAGACACAACATAAATATCTTAGGGACACGACCCTTTACATTAAATGAAAATGCATAATGAGTATTAACGATAGAAACTTAGAAATAGAATTATGTCCTCGAATATAAGAGGACATACTTAGTCTTGAGAAGATACATTCCCAATGTAACACCCAAAAATGAACTATGATGAACTAGATCCTAATGAGTGTTTACTAGAAATAATTTGAATATTTTAAATGATATACTTTAGTTTTCTTAGGCAGTGGTGAATTTTGGTTAAGTTATGAGGTCAAACGCCCAAGAATGTGCATGACGTTCAGAAGGTGTGCCTTAGGTAGCGCTTGTGTGTCTTGAGGTGTTTGAGTAAGTTTTATGTGTTAGTTTTTCTTGAAACTTGGATGAGATGTTCCTAAGACATATACTACTTAGTTTAGGGGTTAAAAGTCCGGGAACGAACCCACATAGGACCGACAAGGGGCCCTTGATGAAGGGCCCAAGAGTTGGACCAAATTGCCAAAGTAGTGACCAAACAACGACCCTAAGGACGGTCCGTCGACCAAGGGCGTCGCTTCTCCCTGAAGGTAAGGATGTCCAGGATACATTTGGATATAGGTGTCAAACCACGAGACCCTACCAACGGTCTATTGTTGCACAAACGGTTTGTTGGTTAGGTCTCATCTGTGAGGTCTGCCAAAAGCTGTAACTTGCTGCCTTCGGTTGGGGTATTTGTTAAATTCACCCTAATTATTTTATGAACCTAGGACATTAGTTTTAGTGTTTATTAAGTAAATTAAAGTGTTCTAGACCCTAATACCTTAATTTAGACCCCTCTTCCTAAAACCCAAAACCCATATCTCTTAGAATTCTCTATCAAAGTCTCCTTGGAAGCTAGAAGTCAAGAAGTGCTAGGAGGGCTGTTGGTGGTCATTTATCTATAAAATATCTTTGGTATTTCTTCAATGTGAGGTATGTTATACATCCTTGGACTCTCTTTCATTCCAGGATTCCCTTCAAACTAATTTTGAAAAGGACTTTCCAACCCTAGTTTCTTCTATCTTGAAATCTATGGGTCTTGCATGAAAACGTTTCTAATTAATTTGTAATAGTATTTATAGTGTTATTTGATGATTTTCAGGTTAAAACTTCAATAAAATCATGTTAAAGCTTTTAATCTAATGTTGGCTTAAGAAATGGGTTATATGAGCATGAATTGATAGTCTTTGAGCTTTGATTTCTATGGTTGTTGTTGTTGTTTAGATAATTCCCCAAAGGTCTAATTTGTTATGAATTACTGAATAAAATGTTATAGGTGATTAAAGCATGAATCAAAGGGTAAATTGGGTATGTTGTTAGTTTTAATTTCAAAATGCTATTGAGTGATATTGTCCACCTTCTTGGTGGCGGTGTTTATTTGAATTGTATGAATGTAAAGTTACTTGTTATTTGTTAATGACTCTATTAAAGCTTGTTATGTGAAGTAAGATGAAAAACATGCTATTATTGTCAAATGTTACTTATGAAGTGATTAAGTGAAGTAGACTAGGGCGTATGCTTGAATGAAATTTTTCTTGTTAATTGCTTTATGAAACTTGTTATGAGAAATATGTTAAGGTTTAATTATAAAGGACTTAGATGATTATATGAAGTATGTGAGGTGTGTGATGTGATGAATGAAGGTCTAAGAATGTATAGGAGTTAAATGAAAATGAAATGAAGCTTAT
This sequence comes from Solanum chmielewskii, assembly GCA_027704785.1. Taxonomy (NCBI): domain Eukaryota; kingdom Viridiplantae; phylum Streptophyta; class Magnoliopsida; order Solanales; family Solanaceae; genus Solanum; species Solanum chmielewskii. The sequence continues at coordinate 16,172,583 of JAKWIX010000329.1, forward strand.
GTGCAAGGTGTGGTCACATGTCCACACACACTCACACTTGAATGAATGAATGAAGCTAAGTTAGGTCGTAAAAGGGAGTTTTGGGGAGAACACTCTTCATGAGTTGATATGAAGTGTTTAGTAGACACCGCACTACATCCCATGAGCTTTATAAGATCGGTTGAAGGATGAATGCCCTTCGTGAGTTGAGATGTGGTGTTCACTAGTTATCCTTAACCTACAGTCTATAATGTTGAGAATTTGTGGGAAGTTATGCCTAGCACCGAGAGGATATGAATGAGAGGTGGATTACACTTCATGAGTTGAAATGTTGTATTCCAATGTGCCTCTTGAGATGAGTACTCCTCATTAGTAAAGAATGAGTTACTTAGTAGCAATCTCAAGTAGCTATTGGGAAGGCCATGTAAATGCTAAGATAATGACCTTATTCTAGGCAAGTGAGGATCCCTCATCCGATTGGGGTTAATATCGGGATACCATGTCTAGCTCTCATAGTCCATGTCGGTTAAGCTAACTCCCACAAAAGAAATGAACGTGCTAAGTCTTCTAAAGGAGTGTTCTACTTAGGGTAGGTAGTGGAATGGGACGCTATTTATCCATTGCACTAGGTAGGCAATCCGAAAGAGGAGCCTTGGTGAGATTTATTTGAATTGAATGAACTAAATCTTCTAAAAGAATGTACTACTTAGGGTAGGTTGTGTTATGGGATTCTATCTATCCATTGCACTAGGTAGGACCTTCGGAAAGGGAAGACTTGGTGGCAAACCTTATACAAAAATGTGCTACTAAGGGTAGGTGGTGGTATGGGACACCATCTACTCATTGCACTAAGTAGGCATTTTGTAAGGGAAGACTTTGGTAGTTGGTTGGATGTCTTTTAATTTCTTGCCATTGATTGAGGGGCTTGTTTCTACCAAGTTGAGTAACCCAAAAGGGGTAGTCTTGATGATTTCTTTGGTGTATATTAAAGGAGGAATATGCATACTTCCTTCATGTATGACCATAGTGAGTCATATGATAATCTTGAAGTAGGGAAACTCTTACGGAAAATGAGTTCACTTTCTCTTTCACTTTGCCTTGGCAGTTCACTCATTTAGAATATTATAGTTCATTGTAATTTCTCAAATTGAATACATTGTGAATGTTTTAAATGATTTATTGTAAGTGCTCAAATGGTTTCACTGTAAAGGATTAATTAGTCAACTGTAATGTTAGATTTGAGTTCACTTTTAAGTTTTGGTAAGTTCACTGTAAAGTGTCTTTTGGTTTAAAAATTATATGAGTTTTCATCTAAGTGTTAAATTATTTTTATCATGTTAATTTGTTTCGAAATTCATGAATGTTATACTTAATTGGAATGAAATGGTATTTTACTAAAATGTCCCTTTTCGCATATTTTTGGATATGCCATACTTGGTAAATTATTTGTACTAACCCCATACATTTTATATACTATGTATGTATAGGTTTGAAGCAAGTTTGAAGTCTATAAGGAAAAGCTTGCGAAAGTTCTTCTCAAGACAAAGTGTCCGCATATATTTGAGGGCATAGTTTCAATCTTCATAGTTTCCTTATGTTAAGACTTATTATGTGTTTCATTTCAATGTAAAGGGGTCGTGTCCCTAAGTTATTTATGTTGTGTCTTTAATTTTGAAATTTGACGATGAGATTTTTTTAGCATTTTTAAAGGATTTCTTTTTATATTAAATTATTCGTGAAAGTTTTAATTCCGCACTACTTTTAATGTCTTATGTAATGAATGCTAGTTTAAGGTCTTGTACAAGACCCCAAAGGGTCAAGTACGCCCGGTCACAAAACGGGGGTTCCTCCTAACTGCTAGGGGGTGCTTTCGGGTCGTGATAGACTTGGTATCAGAGCATAAGTTTTTGAGAAACAGTTTAAGGTCCAAAAGTAATAAGCCACGTCTTGTAGTATGTTGTTCATTGTTGTGAGTCGCGACACATCCATGGACAAGAGGCTATAAGACGATAGATTTTCACTTTTTTCATTACTATTGAATTATGCCATAGAACTTAACTGCATAAGGCCTTTTTCTATTATGTTCCCTTGTCCGGTGGTCTTCTAATTGTGATTGATTTGAAGGGGAGATGTTTCTATGTTTGATAGAGAGAAAATTTGAGTTTTGATGTTATGATGGTTTTGTAGCTAGATTAGTAGAGGTGAAGGTAAGTTTTGAAAATGGTAATTTGATGCCATTTAAGGCTAGGTGTGAATTCTGAGATTGGAAGTGTTATGATGAGAAATTTTGTGCTGATGTTGTTCTAAGCATTGTAAGAATGATAATGATTGAATAAAGTGGTTTTGAGAATAAATGAGTTATTTTGTGATTATGTTCAATGATGGTAGATATGTTTTAAGGTGTGAATTTGAGGAATATTGTAAGAATGTGAAGATCTTGTAGGAGTTAAGGGCGACCCTCTATTGTGACTTATGTTTCATAGTTGTTATTGTGATTGGTGGATGTTGTGGTGTAAGATGGAAATGTGGTATGAATATTTAGTGAGGAAGTTTGTTCCATGAAATTGAGTTAAGTGATTCCTAAGAGTTTAATGAAGTGATGTTTAAGAGAGTGTCTAGGATTGAATCCTAAGAGGAAAGTGTCATTCTTACCTCGTAAGGTTGACATTTAATCTTGATGTGCATGAGTTGAGGGTAGTGTGAGTTCTTACCTTGTGAGAGGCATAATGGTGCTTTGAAGTATGAGGCCTTGAATGTGGATTTACCCTAAGTAGGGGAGAATGAATGTTGAGTAGAATGGCGTGTAATGTACTTAGTCTAAGAAAATCCTCAAGAGTCACTAAGTGGGAGTGGTAGAATGGGATGCTACTCTCACATTGTACTTTGTGAAACTTACCAAGTCTAATTGGAGTAAGTTAGTGTGGTCTCGTCCCTCATAGTGTCATGACATCTTGATAAAGTTACTTGGAAGGTGCATTACGAAAATTTTGAAGCATGTGGCATAGTGATGTTTTGAATTCACTGTAATGAAATTCAAATTTGTAGAAAATTGCATATGGTTTCAAGGTGTTATAAGATGAGTTTATGTGACTTTATAGTTTTTTATGATGATGTCATCTTGATGAATTGCTCAAAGAATGAAAATTTGAAGTTTTGAGCATGCTTAATGATGTTACGGTGATGTTCACTGTAAGGTTTTTTAAATTTGTGAAAATTTTCCTTGCCTTTGATTGAAGTTTCAATGTATGCAAAAGTGTTGTTTATGAAAATGTTTAATGTTGGAGAAGGTAGATCCTCCATGAAAGAAGGTTAAGGGTGAGTTTTGAAAATTTTGAAGTTTGAAAGAGTTGCTTATGTTCCTAGTGTTTGATAAGTGCGAATTGATGCTCCTTGTTAGTTTATACTTTGATTTTGAGTGTATTTACCATGTTTTCAATGTTTTATGTGATACTAAGTAATTCCTTGTTGTTCTTGAAGTTTAAGTGTCATTCAAGGACGAATGTCATTCCAAGTGGGGGAGAATGTAACGCCCCAAAGCGAACTAAGGTAAACTAGAGCCTCATGTTATTTAATAAATTTGAATCTAAAATGAGTTACTATAGTTTTCTTAGGCAGTATGTGAAGTTTGGTTAAGTTTGGAGGTCAAACGCCCAAGAACGTCCATGACGTTCGGAAGGTGTGCCTTAGGTAGAGCTTTTGTGTCTTTATGTGTTTGAGTGAGTTTTATGTGTTTGTTTTTCATTAAACTTGCATGAGATGTTCCTAATACCTAGACGACATATTTTAGGGGCTTAACGACCCATAACAACCTCACATAGGACCCACAAAGGGCGCTACATGAAGGGCCCAAGACATGGACCAAACTGCCAGAGTAGTGACCAAATGACGACCCTAACAACGGTCCTTTGGTCCACCAACCGTCCGTCGATCTAGGAAGTCAATTGTACATGTAATTTAAGGATTGACAGGCTCTATTTGAATCTAATTGTCAAACCACGAGACCCTACGAACGGTCCTTTGATGCATAGATGATCCATTAGTTAGGTCTCGTCTGTAAGGTCTGCCAAAAGTTATAAGTTGCAGCCTTGGTTTGGGGTGTTTGGTAAATTCACCCCAAGTCTTTTATGACCCTAGGATGTTATTTTAATGTTTATTATTGTATATTAAAGTTCTATAAAACCTATGACCTCATTTTAGATCCCTCTTCCTAAAATCCAAAACCCCTCACTCTTAGAATTCTCTCTCAAAGTCTCCTTGGAAGCTAAAAGTCAAGAAGTGATGGGAGGGCTGTTGGTGGTCGTTTATCAATCAAATATCTTTGATATTTCTTCAATGTGAGGTATGGTATCCATCCTTGAACTCTCTTTAATTAAAGGAGTCCCTTCATACTAATTTTCAATAGGGGTTATCAACCCTAGTTTCGTCTATCTTCAAATCTAAATATAGGTCTTACATGAAAACGTTTCTAATGGATTTATAATGTTATTTATAATTTTAGTTGATGATTTTAAGGTTAAAACTTCAATTAAATCATGTTAAAGCTTTTCATCTAATGTTGGCTTATGAAATAGGTTATATGAGCATGAATTGATAGTCTTTAAACTTTGATTTCTTATGGTTGTTATTTTTGTTTATATACTGCCCAAAAGGGATAATATATGATGAATTATTGAATAAAATGTTATAGGTTATGAAAGAATTGATTAAAGGTTAAGTTGGTTATGTTGTTAGTTTCAATTTTGAAATGCTCTTGATTGTATGATCCACCTTCTTGGTGGCAGTGTTTATTTGAATTATATGAATTTAAAGTTACTAGTTATTTGTGAGTGAAGATATTAAGTCTTCTTATGTAAAGTAAAATTATAAATATGGTATTATTGTTAAATGTGCCTCATGAAGTGATTAAGTGAAGTAGACTATGGTGTATGCTTGAATGAAGTTATTCTTGTTAATTGCTTTATGAAACTTGTTATGAGAAGTATGTTAAGGATTAAGTATAAAGTACTTAGATGATTATATGAATTATTTAAGGTTTGTGATGTGATGAATGAAGTTCTAAGAATCTATAGGAGATAAATGTAAATGAAATGAAGCATATGTGTAAGGTGTGCTCACAGGTACACAAACACTCACACTTGAATGAATGAATGAAGCTAAGTTATGTATTAAAGGGGAGATTTGGGGTGAAAAAACTTCATGAGTTGAGATTAAGTGCTTACTATTAACCCCACTATATTCCAATAGATTTCTATGATAGGTTGGAGGATGATGCCCTTCGTGAGTTGAGATGCGGTGTTCACTAATTATCCTTAACCTATAGTCTATGATGTTGATAATACATATGTATTTATACCTAGCACCGAGAGGCTATGAAAGAGAGGTGGATTACACTTTGTGAGTTGATTGTTGTATTCCAATGTACATCTTGAGATGAGTACTCCTCGTTAGAAGAGAATGAGTTACTTAGTAGCAATCTCCTTATCCCTTAACTATGCGCCCGCATAGGTGTAGCTATAGGGAAAGCCATGTAAATGCTTAGAGAATGAACTCATTCTAGGCAAGTGAGGATCATTCATCCGATATGGGTTAATATCAAGATTCCATGTCTAGATATCATGATCCATGTCGGTGAAGCTAACTCCCACAAAATAAATGAACGTGCTAAGTCTTTTAAAGGAGTGTTATACTTAGGGTAGATAGTGGAATGAGATTCTATTCATCCATTGCACTAGGTAGGAAATCCGAAAGGGGAGTCTTGGTGAGACTTATTTGAATTGAATGAACTAACTCTTCTAAAAGAATGAACTATTAGGGTAGGTGGTGGTATGGGATGCTATCTATGCATTGCACTAAGTAGGACCTTCCAAAAGGAAAGACTTGGTGCCAAACCTTCTAAAAGAATGTGCTACTGATGGTAGGTGGTGGTATGGGACGTCATCTACTCATTGCACTGAAAAGGCATTCCGAAAGGTAAGACTTTGGTGGTTAGTTAGTTGTCTTTAAGTGTCTTGCCATTAATTGAGGGGCTTGTTTCTCCCGAGTTGAGTAAGCCAAAAGGGTTAGTCTTGATGATTTCTTTGGTGTGTATTGAAGGAGACATATGCATACTTTCTTGATGTCTCACCTTAGTGAGTCATAAGATAATCTTGAGGTAGGGAAACTCTTACGCTAAATGAGTTCACTTTCTCTTTCACTTGGCCTATGCAGTTCACTCATTTAGAATAGGATAGTTCATTGTAATTTCTCAAATTCAATACATTGTGAATTTTGAAATGAATTATTGTAAGTTCTCAAATGGTTTCACTGTAAATTAATTAGTTCACTGTAATGTTAGATTTGAGTTCACTTTTATGTTTTTGAAATTTCAGTGTAAAGTGACTTTTGGTTTAAAAATTATACGAGTTTTAATCTAAGTGTTAAATTATTTTCATCAGGTTAATTTGATTCTAAATTAATGAATGTTATACTTAATTGGCATGAAATGGTATTTTACTAAAATGTCCTATTTCACTTGATTTTGCATATGCCATACTTAGTACATTATTTGTACTAACCGCTTACATTTTCTATACTATCTAAGTAAACGTTTGAAGCAAGGTTGAAGTCTAGAAGGAAAAGCTTGGGAAAGTTCCTCTCAAGACAAAGTGTTCTCATATATTCGAGGGCATAATTTCTATCTTCATAGTGTCCTTATGTTTAGACTTAATATTTATTTCATTTCAATGTAAAGGGGTCTAGTCCCTAAGTTATGTGTGTTGTGTCTTTATGTTTTGCTTGTGACGATGAGATTTTATTAGTATTTATTAAATATTTCTTTTTATATGAAATTATTTATGAAAAGTTTTTATTCTGCACTACTTTTCATGTCTTCCATTCAAAGTGTAAGTGTGTGTACATGAGAGCACACTTTTCCCATAATCATCGTTCTGATTAACTTTGAATTCTGGACATGCTTACACCTTCATTCATCATTTCTCACACACTAGCATGCTCAACATATACACATACTTCATTCAGGCATAATCTAAGCAAGACAAACAATTCAAGATTCATAATGGATATCAACATGAACCTCATCATTATCACTTCATTTCAGACCTTAGGCATTAAAATCCATACTCACAACACATACACATATATATCCAAAAACATCAAGTAAACACCACCCCCAAGTAGTTGGACCATACCACTTAAGAGCATTTCGTAGTAAGAATTATATAATATAACCATTTACCATTTAACCAATATTTCACCACCTATAATTAATTCTTTAATTTATTATCATAATATGGCCTTTAGGTCAGTAAACCATAATAACGACATAACAAAATAAAATTTCACACCATACACAAACATGTTCATTTAACCCATTTCTTAAGGTAAAAGTTTGAAATACCCATAGGCATGAGTTCATTAGGGTTTTGAAATTAAAATAATCAATTAAAAATCGAAACAACATATTTGAATCATTAAAACACTTTTACATGAAGACCCATGCTTAGAATCAAAACAAGGAGAGTTTGACACCCTTTTTAAAATCTTTTAGAAATGACTCCTTGAATGGAAGAGGGTTCAAGGATGACTACCATACCTCAAAGATAAGAAAACTCATGAATTTATATGGAGGAACGTCCACAACCAGAAGCTTTAAGTCTTTCTTTGAGTCCAAGCTTCTATGGGGTTTTGAGAGAGCCTTGATTGAGAGAGGGTTTTGGTTTTAGGAAATGAAGTCTAAAATTAGGTCTTAGTGTTTGAACACTATTAATATACCTTACCCTAAAAAATCATCCTAGGTTCATAAAATACTTGGGGTGAATTTACCAAACACCCCAAGTCAAACGCAAATTTTTGACAGCTTTTGGTAGGCCAAACCACGCCAACTCATAGATGGGTCATTGCCCCATCGACGCCTCTTTGATGGGTTCCATCGATTGGGATGAGTCTCTACATGGTGTAGGATTTCCTAGCTTTTCAGGGCTAGTCGATGACCAAGGTCGATAGGCCGTTGGTAAACCAACGGTCCATCCCTTGTGGTTGTCGACGGTCATTGCCTGGCAGCATCCTGCCAAATGGATGGTGTTTTAGGTGGGGTCGTACCTAGAAGTTAAACCCCAATTCATAGTCTTCTAGGTCTTAGAAACATCCCACATCAATTTCTATTACAACGAATATGTAAAACTTCCTAAAACACATCAAGACACACATGCACTTTCTAAGACACATCTTCCTAACGTCATCGACGTTCCTGGACATTTGACCTCAAAACGTCACCAATTTTCCCGTACTGCCTAAGGATATCATTTTAACACAAAACTAACTCACAAAACATTCATGAAGATCTAGTTCACCTTAGTTCATTTAGGTTGTTACATTCTCCCCCAGTTGGAACAACATTCGTCCTCGGATAATGCTAAACTCCTTTAAGAACATAAAGGACATACTAGCAGAACTAAACACACCAGATCAAGGCTCAAACATTCATAGTCAATGCACCAAACTCACATGGAACAATAATTACACATTGACAAGCATTTTTCTAGGCAACACAGACAACTTTTGAAAAAATAATTTCCACACTTCAAAACACATTCTCATTCTTCATTTATGGATAAACTACCTTCTCCAACATCAACATGCGCATTAATATCGTTTCTAAATGCATTGAATCTATTTTTCATGAAAAATCCAATTTCTCAAAATATTGAACTTCTTTATAGTGAATGCAACAACTTAACAGTGAAACATGCTAAAACTAATTAATTCACCTTTAAAGAAATTTTAACATGAATGAATGATAACACAAGACAAAACATCATTCTTACTCACATTATAACATGAAAAAACAACTTTGAAGAAATTAAGCATTATCATTTGCTACACCTTAACAAGAGGAATATAGGTTGACTACCAATTTTCCCAATGTAAACATGATATCATCCAGAGCATGTAAAACATTATACCATCAAAGTCACTCATAACATAAAGAAGAATGCAACTCATACTAATATGCAAGACTCCTAATCAATAACCAATGACCAAGAATTTAGGTCTAAATATTGAATAAGTATAGAAGGAAAGATAAGGATATCAACCACCTTTCCACCTAACTCATGCTCCCCCACTTAGGGTAAAGTCATCTTTAAGGTCTTATACTTCAAAGTACCATTAAAACTCTAACAAGGTAGGAACTCACACTACCCTTAACTGATGTACATCAGGACTAAATATCAACCTTACAAGTTAAGCATAAAACCTGCCACTTAGGATTGAATCTTGCACAAACACTTTTAAAGATTATCTTACTCAACTCTTAGGCATCACATATCTCAACTCATGGAATAAAAAAACCTTCTTCTTCAAAACATTAGCACATTTTTTTAACAATCCTCAAATTTTCACCTTAACTTTTCTACTATCATCATACACAACTTTAATATAACTCATTTCCCCAAAAAAGGACTACATTCAACCATATAAACTCTTACCATTCTTAGAACTACATAACCATTCAATTTCATATCATAATACTTCCATTTTAATAAGTCACACATAGCCATGAATGACATCACATGAAAATCCTCGAAGTAACCTTCACATCTATTCTTCTAGCCACAAAACCATCATAAGCATCAAAACTCCCTTTTCTCTCCCTCAAACTTAGAAACATTCTCCTCTTCCAAGCAATAACATCTAAAAAATCACCGGAAAATAGAAAAGAAGAGAGAGACCTTATGGATTTAAGTTCTATGGAAAGATACAAGAGTAATGAAGTGAAACTCTATCGTCCTATAGCCTCTCATCCATGGATGTGTCAAAACTCACACCGATGACCAAGAGTCTACTAGACGTGTCTTGTGAGACTTTAGACCATAAATTATATCCCATAAACTTATGTTCTCATACCAAGTTTGTAACAACCCAAAAATAACGCCAAGAAGAAGGGAGCATCCCTAGGTCGAAACAATTGCGTACTTGACCTTTCGGAGGTCTTGTATAACCTTAGCTATCATTTATTAAATAAGACATGAAAAGTAGTGCGAAATTAAAACTTTTTACAAATAAATTAATAAATAAAAACATCTTTCAAAAAAGCTGAGGATTATTCTCGTCTTCACAATAAATTTTAAAGACACAACATAAATATCTTAGGTAAATGACCCTTTACATAAATGATTATATATAATAAGTCTTAATGATAGAAACTATGAAATAGAACTATTTCCTTAAAAATAAGAGGACATACTTTGTCTTGACAGGATAGATTCCCAAGCTTTGCTTCTAAACTTCTTCTTTCCTCCAACCTATAATTATAGAGTACGGAAAAGTATGAGCTTAGTACAAAACAATGTACTCAGTACGACATATGCAAAAACATGCAAAAAGGGATATTTTAGTAAATTAATCTTTCATGCCAAATAAGTAAAACCTTTATAATTATAGAGTTAAAATAATAAGAATTATAATTTATCACATAAAATAGAACTCTCATAATTTTACAACCAAAAGATCAATTTACAGTAGACTGAAGCACACTTTATAGTGAAGAAAGTGAAGCCTTACAATGAACATTTCATCCATAGCATAGTGAACTCGATTCTTTTGATGTTTCCGTAACCAAGTTATCATATTACACTTTAAGATAAGACAAGAAGAGACCACCCATACACCCCCTTCAAGACACACCAAAGCGATCCTTAAGACTACCAACCATAGGCTTACCTTGTCCGGGAAAGAAGTGCACACTCTTTCCATGTAAGTACCATTCTCCAATAGGACTTATAAGTCACACTAAGTGCAATGTGCGAGTATCTTCCCATATTACTTCTTCTACTTAGTGATCCTTGAGGATTCCCTTGGATTAAGAATTCTACATTAGTCATTATTAAGTTCATCACATAAAATTTAACCTTAACTTGCTTCTTTAACATTAGACCTTAATTAATCTAACTTCATTTTCAACTCATTGTCACATCCGGGTATACCCCCTAGATTTAAGTGGCGTCGTCTCCCTCTTTGAGGACTAAGACTAGCCTTGGTTTACATCATCACAGTCATAAGTTGAATTTATCTGAAAATTTAAAACTTTTACTACTTGGAGGTTTACATAGACCTCTATATACACATAATATACATATTGAGTATACATGGACCCTTCGTATAGGAAGGTTACATAGCCTTCTACTTTTATTGCACGTAAATATATACATAAGGTAGAACATAGTGTTAATTGTCCCTTCTCATACCATCTAAAGATCATAGAAATTTGGGAATAGCCTTACATCAATGTTAATAAGCCACATATAGGTTTATACAAATCACACTCAAATTAAAGTTGAATGAACATAAGATTCTTAGAAAAATAAAGCAACTTCATAAGCAAGATATCAGCATCTCCCTCGGAAAATGAAAACCTACCCACTTGGATGGTAGAGAATATCCAAATCTTCTTCAAGTCGTCTTGGATGAGCCTTCAACTACCAGAACCTAAAATGTTTGGGAAATATGAATAAAATGGGGTTAGTATTCCACATCTACTAAGTATGAGTCCATATGCACATATATTTATAAAACATACTAAGAAAACGACATTTCTATAATTATGCATTTTTCTTTAAAAGATATGTGCATATTCAACAATACCTCACCAAACAATACTTCACATTTATTAAGTCATAGACATGATCATCATAATACCACAATATCAAGTCTAGTCCAACCAAACATTCCCACTATACAAGTAGAATCATATTCAAGTAACGCTACATCCAAGTCATATTAAACAATAAGCATGAATAAGAGTACATTTCATTATAACAAAGCAAGACAATTACCCATGAACCCCTATCAAGTCAACAAGTGCAATGACTAAGCAAAGAACAATAACCTTACTCAATCAAGTAACCCCACAAGAATCATGACTAACACCCTACTTCATATAACATGACATTTAGATATACATTTAATCTTCTTTAACAATATAAACCAATACGTACTCATAATTGAACTAGTCAAGATATAGTATCAAAAATGTGCAAGTCCTTCATATATATATATATATATATATATATATATATATATATATATATATAAATCACCATAAACATACATAATAATATCCTCCTAAGACTACCCTCAAGTCTAACTAGTGCAATGCTTAGGTAGTGTCCCATACCCCTACCTAGACTAAGCTAGACCCCTTAGGTTATCCTAGTTAGAGTTAAATTCTTTAATCCATTTTCCCATTGTGGGAACATCTTGCTTAACCAACATAGACCACATGAGCTAGTGTGGAATCCGGTGTCATACTACCCTACACAAAAAGAAGACAGACAACTTGCCAAGGTAGTACCAAAACATTAAACATAACAACTACGTGGATCAACTAGCTAGCATTCCTATAGGGGAAAGAGAGTTCAAGAACTAGGAAATATAGTTGGGAACCTCTTTATGCTCCATACATTGTAGTCTCCAATCTCAAGAGTATTTTTGTGCTCCTACCTCCCCTATGTTGGAAGGGACACTCCTCAATTAAGTTCACTCGGTGCTAAGCTAGAGTCAGTTTTAAGAATCTCTTTAAGCCTTTAATTATCAATCATAGCTTAGTGTAGGTCATAGGGTCTACCCCTTGTATAATCATCATCATCATAACTCAATAAGAATTGTATGAGTATAAGTCCTTTCATTACAAATCATATAAGTGATGTTAGCACATTAGCATTTCATATCATAATAATGCACATTGATAGTCATCACAATACTTATAAGAAATACACCTTAATCAACCTCACAACATAGTCAATACATTTCAATTCAACATCATACTGTCCTATCATCCCTAATTCAAGGCTTACTACAATATAAAATCGTGGCTTAACCACAATTAATCACAATTGTAAGTAAAGATAGAGATCATAAAACTTACCAAGTCCCCTTCATAGTTTATCATTTAAGCCTTACCATAGACCCTCAATTCAATAAAATTTGGATTTTACACTTCATAATTCAATAATCAATATGATAACAATACTAGATGAGTTACTATACCATAATTCAATACTAAATCAAAGCTTAAACAAAGATACTTAGGTCAATTCCCATAACGTATATCACTTATCAAGAACTAGTATCAAAGACTAAAATTCATCTTAATTTGTTAATTATTAGTGTAAAAACATCATGTAATAGTGATTTAACCAATAATCAAGTCAATAGAATCGATTACAACCCAATTCACAGCAAGATCATATCTAGGGTTAAGGGTTGAGGATCATGCTCTTAAATTTAGATCAAACCACCCCAAATTACAATAATAAAATATAACACATGTTAATATATCCATTAAATCCTAAAAAAACTATAAACAACTCAGTTCATAACATCAAATTCGTAATTGAATGAAACAAATTTGAAAACATAACTTCTAGAGAATACTTTGAAGGAGCCCTTTGAGGAAATAAGTCTCAAAGGTGAATAATATCCCATATATTCACATTTGATGAATATTTGATGGTGAAATCGTCCCTTTCTAGCCCCCAAAATCTCCCCCTAGCTTGTCTTCAATGGAGTCTTCCAAATAGAGAGAGAAAGAAGAGAGAAACTAGAGATTTTATTTTGTGAGTTGTGTTTAGACTAATGAGGGTTGAGGGTCTTTATATGGGGAGTTAATTAGTTAATTAATATTTACTTAATCCATAAATAACCCCTAAACCCCTTAATTATTTCAACTGGGCTTAACTTAAATTATGCAGAAAAATGGACCCTCACTGACGGAACCCCGTTAACGGTCTGTCTGTGAGTCGACGGGCACTGTGCCTTCTGTGCTGCACAACCGTCGTTGAGTTCAGAGACTTGCATCTGAGGGTCCCCAAAATTTTGGCTAACTGTGGGACTACGGTTTCCATCGACGCCCCTTCGATCCACACACGAGCCATTGATGGCCTTTCGTGGTTGCACACTGCCAAAACAATGCTCCCTCTTACGTGCCAGGTTCCTCCTCAAGGGCCCTTTGTAGTTACTTGGGGTGTCGTACCCGAACGTTTCAACTACGCATCACCTTAAACACATGTTATACACCCTTCCACCAAATTTCATTAATTTCCGACTACTAAAGTCTAGTTAACTAGGCTATGTCACACTAGTACCCTTTAGAAGTAGTTTCCAAACGTCATAGACGTTTTAGTTCTTAGACCTCCTAAATGACCTATATTTATAGATGTAGGTCTTAAAACAGTGTTTAGACCCCATGGAACCTATGTTAGTCATTAAGAGTCGTTTTGGATTTTTTAAATGTTACATTATTCCCCTCTTAGGAACATTCGTCCCCAAACGACAATAAAATTCTTTTGACCGAAAGAATAGACTCAAGACTAGAATCCCAACCAATCAACAATATCAAAACAACATAAATCATAAGATTTCATCAAGGCAATTGCAAAACTTCAATTACCACACTTAAGTCTCAAACACTTCATTATGAGGCATTTCTTTCTCACAACACACATGAGCTCAACATACATTTAATGAGTAAATTTAGCACAATGTTCAACTTATCAACATGCTATATATTATGTCGTCAAAGCTCATCATATTAAAATGCACAAAATAACTCAAAACAAGTCAAAAGGCAAAATTTCAATTTCAAATGCTAACTTCATTGTAAAGCAAGAATAAAAAATGCTCATTTTGCAATACTTTACTAAAAATAAAAACAACTTCAATTTTAGTCATTATTTTTCATTATTAGTATGAACTACTAACCTTAGTTATCAAATAGGTGAGGGTAACAGGCCTTCATGCCGGCCTTGGCTTCCCATGTTGTACCCTCAACTAAGTGATTCTTCCATAACACTTTTACGGAAACAACCTCTTTATTCCTTAAATTCTTGACTTGCCTATCAAGAATTTTGACCGGAACTTCCTAATAAGAGTGGTTGTCCTTGACACAAAGACCCTCAATAAGAAGAATAGAATCGGGATCACCAATACACTTTTTAAGCATGGAAACATGGGAAAACGGATGAACCGAAGCAAATTTATTAGGAAGTTTCAATTAATAGGAAACCTTACCAACCCTTTGCAAGATTCCATAGGGACCCACATAATGAGGACTGAACTTCCATTTCTTGCCAAATCTAATCACCCCTTTCATTGTTAAAATTTTCAAATAAACCTTATCAGCTTCTTCACACTCAAAATCCCTTCTCCTATGATCAACATAATACTTTTTCCGACTATAGGCCATTTTCAACCAGTTCCTAATGATATGAAATTTCTCCAAAATTTTATAAACCAAATTGGGACCAAGAAGCGAAGGCTCAGCCACTTCAAATCATCCGAGAGCAGACCTACACCTCCTACCATACAAGGCTTCATAGAGAGCCATGGATAAATAGATGCATGAAAACTATTATTATAAGCAAACTCCACCAAAGGAAAATTCTTATCCCAATTTCCCTTGAAATCAATAATACAAGCCCTAAGAATATCTTTAAGGGTTTGAATAGGATGCTCCGCTTGACCATCCATTTGGGGATGAAAAGAGGTACTGAACTTCACCTTAGTAACCAACCCTTTTTGAAAATACATCCAAGACCTAGATGTGTATTGTGCACCCGTATCAAATAAGATGGATAACGGAATACCATGGAGACACACAATTTTATTTATGAAGATCCTAGCATAATCTTCTGCAGAATAAGTAGATTTGACGGGAATAAAGTGAGCGGACTTTGTCAACCTATCCACAACAACCCATAAAGAGTAATATTGCCTTTGAATCCAAGGCAACCCCACTACAAAGTTCATATTGATGTCTTCCCACTTCCAAGTGGGAATTTTGATCTCTTGTAGTATGCCACCCCGCTTTTGATGTTTGACTTTTACTTGTTGGAAATTTGGATACGAAGAGACAAACTCCTCTATGTCCTTCTTCATACCATCCCACCAATAAAGTTTCCTACAGTCATGGTACATTTTTGTCAAACCCGGATGAATTGAGTAGCGGGACCCATTGGCTTCTTCAAGCATCCGGTCCCTCAACTCATCTACATTGGGAACACAAAATCTTCCTTGGCACCTTAAAATACCATCCCCCATAGGGAGAATGCTTCATTAAGCTTGCCGAGGACTGTTTTCTTAAACTCAATCATTGATTTGTCATGGTGTTGCTTAGACTTCACCTCAACTACTAATGATGACTCGGAGTTTTTATGAACCATGAAACCACCATGCGAAGAATCTTCCAACCTCACCCCCAACCTCGCTAACCTATGTACATTCTTGACTAGGTCTTTCTTGGCTTCATCAATGTGGGATACACTACCTATAGTTATACGACTTAGGACATCCTCAACAATAATAGCTTTGCCGGGATGATAGAGGACACTCATGTCATAATCTTTCAATAATTCTAACCACATTCTTTATCGGAGATTCAATTCCTTTTGGGTAAACACATATTGGAGAATCTTATGGTAGGTAAAAACATCAACATGCACACCGTACAAGTAGTGCTTCCATATTCTCAAAGCAAACACCACAGCCGCTAACTCAAGGTCATGAGTTGGATAGTTTTGCTCATGTACCTTAAGTTGCCTAAAAGCATAGGCTATCACCTTCTCATGTTGCATTAGAGCACACCCGAAACCCACTCGGGATGTGTCACAATACACAACAAAACTTTTTGTACCCTACATTAAGGTCAACACAGTAGCGGAAGTAAGCCTATCTTTCAACATTTGAAAACTTCTCTCACATGCCTTTGACCACTCAAACGTCTCACACTTTTGGTCAAAGTAGTCAAGGGAGATGCAATGGACGCAAAATTATCTACGAACCTCCGATAATAACCTTCTAAACCTAAGAAACTCCTAATATCGGTAGGAGTCAAAGGTCTAGGCCAATTTTTCACCGCCTCCGTTTTCTTTGGATCAACCTCAACTCCTTCACTAGAGATAATATGACAAGGAAATGTCACCGACCTAAACCAAAACTCACATTTGCTATACTTAGCAAACAATGATGTTCTTTAAGTACTTGCAACATTACCCTCAAATGGTTCATATGATCACCCTCATTTTTCAAATATACCAAGATGTCGTCAATGAAAACAATGACAAATGATTCTATTCATTAGGTCCATAAATACCGTTAGAGCATTAGTGAGAGCAAAAGACATTACTAAGAACTCATATTTATCATATTTTGTCTGGAATGCCGTCTTTAGTGTATCCTCACCTCTCACCCTAACTTGGTGATACCCTGATTTTAAGTCAATTTTTAATAAGTAACTTGCCCCTTGGAGTTGGTCAAACAAGTCATCAATCTGAGGGAGAGGATACTTGTTCTTAATTGTGACCTTATTGAGTTAGCGGTATTCAATACACATTCATAAGGACCCATCGTTATTCTTTACAAACAAAACATGAGCACCCCATGAAGAAATACTAGGTCTCATAAAGCCTTTGTATAGTAAATCTTTGAGTTGTGTCTGCAACTCTTTCAATTCGGCCAGAGCAATCCGATAGGAGGAATTGAAATAGGATTTGTATCCAGTAGCAAATCAATACCAAAATCAATTTTCCATTCGGGAGGAATCTCAGGAAGGTCATGATGAAAAACCTCCGAAAATTGACTCACACGGGGAACGACTCAATGGGTGGAATTTCGGAGTCTAGATCTTGGACTCTTACAGTATGGTATAGATAACCTTTAGAGATCATTTTGCGTGCTTTTAGACAAGAGATGATACAACCTCTAGGAATTAAATTTTCCCCCTTCCACTATACAACAGGTTTAATTGGAAAATAAACTTCACAGCCCTTCTCCTATAATCAATAGAACAAAACAAGCATGAAACCAATCCATACAAAATATAACATCAGAATCAAGCATATCAAATTCTATTAGTTCAATATGAGAAACTCTATTGGGAAACATTATAGGACAATTTTTATACACCCTTTTTGCAAAACCGACTCACCCACTAGTGTAAACACTATAAAAGGTTCATGTAAAATCTCGGGTGAAATATAAAACTTTTTGTCTACTAGAGGAGTAACAAACGATAGATTAGCACTGGGATCAAATAAGACATATACATCAATAGAGAAGACTTTCAACATAGCGGTTACCACATTGGAAGAAGTCTCTTGCTTACCCCTAGAGTGTAGAGCATAGAAGCAGTTCTTCTTTGGAGCCTCATTAGAACAACTAACATGAGCTTGACCACTAACCTTGTCTTGACTCCCCTCATTAGGGAAATCCCTAACCTTGTTCCCACTTTTACCACAATCAAAACAATTGTTTGTCCTCTTACGGCAATCACTATAGTTCTTCTTGCTACACTTTCCCCAAGTTGGCTTCTCAGATGGTGAATTTGTACCGTTTCCCTTCTTGAACTTAGATTTAGACATCCTATAACAACTAGTCTTTAGGAACATAGAAGGAACTTGACTTGAAACCCTCTTCTTAAACCTAGGCTTGTCTTGTATCTTAAGCCTATTCTTTGAAGAACCTCCATTAAAAGATCTTACCCTCTTGGATTTTTTACTCTTTCTCCTAGCCCTTGCCTTTTCCACATTCTTGGAATAAACCATAAAACAAGAAATGTTCATGTTGTCGTCTAGCATAGACGAATGAGACTCCTCTTGCAAATGAAGTCCAGGCAGTGCTTCCTCCGATGTGCTAGGGTCCTGCTCAAGGTCCCATGGTCGGTCCTTGGGGAGTTGTACCCGGACGTTTTGACAACGAATCACCTTAAACATATGTTATACACCGTTCCACAAAATTTCATAAATTTCTGACTCCTAAATGCTAGTCAAATATAGTAAGGCACGCTAGTACCCTTTCGAACTAGTTTTCGAACATCGACGTTCTTGGACTTTTTGGTTCCTAAACCTCCTAAATGAGCTATATTCATATAAATACGTATTAAAAAAGTGTTTATACCCCATGGCACCTTGGTTGGGCTTTAAGAATTTTCTTGGATTTTCAAAATGTTACACTCATGATAACTCATTCACTTACTTCATATCATGATCCCCCTTTCAGAAGGTCCACTTAGTGCAATGGATAGATAGCGTCCGATAGCACTCCTTACCCTAAGTAGTAAATTCTTCTAGGAGACTTATTTCATACACTTAATATGAAACACGCCAATACTACCTTTTCGGAAGGTTTACTTAGTGAAATGGATAGATAGTGTCCCATACAACCACCTACCCTAAGTAGTACGTACTTTTAAAAGACTTAGTTCATTCATTCTTTTTCGGTGGAATAACTTCATCAACATAAACCATGGGAGAGACATGGTATCCTGATACTACACTTATTGAATGACGGTTCCCTACTTGCCTAAGGTGGGGACATTCTCTTAGTTTTTATATGGCTTTTACAATATCTACACTTATGTGGACGTATAGTTAAGGGATAAGAATATTGGTACTAAGTAACTGATTCTCTACTAACGATGAGTACTCATATCAAGAGGTACATTGAAATACAACATCTCACCTCATTAAGTGTAACCACCTCTTCTTCAATTCCTCTCGGTTCTAGGCATAAATCTTCCACGTAGTCTTAAACCTTCTTTACTCTAGACTACATGATAGCTAATTACCACCACATATAAACTAATGAAGGGTATTTATCCCTAGAGGTTACATTTGAACACCACATCTCAACTCACGAAGGGTATCCAACCTCCAAATTATCTTTGAAAACTCTTTTGGAATAGTGAGGTTGCTACTAAATACTTCATCTCAACTAACGAAGAGTGTTCACCCCAAAACACCCTTTTTCATTCACATTCTTTAACTTCATTCATTCATTCAAAGTGTGAGTGGGTGTACATGAGAGAAAACTTTGCACATAATCACCATTCTCATTAACTTTAAATTCCAGATGTGGTTACATTTTCATTCATCATTTCTCACACACTAGCGTGCTAAACATTTAACATCTGAGTTTACCCCCTAGACATAACCGGCATCGTCGTCCTTTTAAAAGACTAAGACTAGCCTCTTAGTTTCTTGTCATTACATTCATAGGTTGAAAAATGCAGAAATATTTAAAACATTCATTATCAGTACTTGAAGGTTTACATAGACCTCTACATACACATAATATATATTCATATCGAGTATACATAGATCCTTCATATAAGAAGGTTACATAGCCTTCTACTTTTATTGCAAATACAAATATAAAAATATAGAAATAGTCTCTACGATTGTCTCATCTCATACAATCTAAATAGATATTATAATTTGGGCATAGCCCATACATCAATTCAACAAGACCATGTATAAGTCATACGAGAGTACAATATTTAAATAACAAAGAAAGAAATGATAGAGTCAATAACCTTATAACAAAATCCAAAGATAGAAGATGTCATTACCATCGAAAGTTGAGGACCAAGCTTAGTTGGAGAAAGGTAGAATTCAAGCCTTCAAAAACATGCAAAAAGGGACTTTTGTTCAAAATATGCCAAATTAGCCCCTTAGGGGTCTAATGCAAAGTAAAGTCAGTCATATCCACCAACCAAAACATGCTTACTATCTCAACAAGTACTAGTCATCCTAGCAAATTTGGAACCATGATTTACTACAACCCTAACATCAAGGAATAATATCACAAGAATGAATAAGAGTCGAACATATCATAATAAGCAAGGAAACTACTCAAAAGTCCTTATCAAGTCAACAAGTGCAATGACCAAGCAAAGCCCCGTAGCCTTACTCAATCAAGTATCCTCAACAATAAAACATGATCAATGTCCAACTTTACATATCATAGCATTTAGGCATGGATTTCATCGTATATTATCATTATAATCCAAAGAATATTCATAAATGAACTAACAAACATATAATATCAACAATGTTCCATTGTAATCATATAAAAATAATATACTATCAAAACATAAACATATAATAATATCCTATTAAGACTCCCCTCAAGTGTAACTAGTGCAATGCTTAGGTAGATTCCCAAACCCTTACCTAATCTAAGCTAGACCCCTTAGGTTATCCATGTTAGGGTTCAAATACTTTAATTTATTTTACCTTTTGTGAACATCTTTCCCTAACCGACACAGACCACATGAGCTAGTGTGAAATCCGGTGTCATAAAACCCTACACTGAAGGAAGGCAGACTACTTAAAAAGGTAGTACCAACACATGAAACATAGCAACTACGTGGATCCACTATCTAGTATTCCTGTGGGGGAAACATAGTTCAAGAACTAGGATATTTAGTTGGGACCCTCTTTATGCGCCATGCATTATAGTCTCCAATCTCAAGAGTAATGTAGTTTTCCTACCTTCCCTGTGTGGGAAGGGACACTCCTCTATCTAGTTCACTCGGTGCTAAGCTAGAGTCTCTTTTAGAAATGTCTTCAAGCCATTAATTATCAATCATAATTTAATTTACGCCATAGGGACTACCCCTTGTATAACCGTCATCATCAATAGCTCAATCAGAAATGTATGAGTATAAGTCCTTTAATCACAATTCATATAATAGAGGCAACACTTTAGCATTTCATAGCATATTAAGGCACATGGATAGTTTTCACCATCCTTATAGCATATACACCTTAATCAATCTCACAACGTAGTTAAGACATTTCAATTCATCATCGTACAACCTTATAATCCTAGTACAAGGCATACTCTAAATGTAATATCACGACTTAACAACAATTAATCACAATTGGAAGTAAAGAGAGAAACTCTATGACTTACCAAGTCTTCCTCAACGTCTATAATCAAGGTCTTACCATCAACCCATAACTCAAACCAACTTGGGGAGCAACATCATCACACAATGATAACAAATAAGATAATAAGGACAATTGCATCTCTATAACACAATTCATCTTTAGATCACAACTTGAGACAAGGTACATAGGCTGATTTCACATTATAATTTATAATCCTAAATCACATCTCAAGAACTAGCATGATAGGCCTATAATTCATCTTAATTTAGTCAAAATAGCACCATAGGATGGTAATATAATCAACAACCCACTCAATTGAATGATCACAATAAAATATAAGTCAAGATCACTATCTAGGGTTTGGGATAGAGGCACATGCTCTTCAATTTAGACCAAACCATCAAGTTGAATTAAATGTTAATCTACTCAATATAACCCTAAAAATTCATTAACAAATCAATCCATTACTTTAATTTCATAATTGAATGAAACCCATAAGAAAACTCTACTTTTTGAAATCTATTTTGAGGGAACCCTTTGAGGAAAGGATCTCAAAGGAGAATAGAACCCATATCTTAATGTTTCTCAACAATTTGATGAAGAATCCACCCTATTTCCAGCCCCCAAACCCTAGCTCTTGCTAGCCTTCAATAGTGAGTTCATGTAGTGAGATAAATAGGAGAGAAGGAAGAGAGTTTATTTTGAGAGTTGTCTTTACATTAATGAGCATTGAGGGTATTTTTATTGGGACTAAATCAACTTAACCAGTCTTCCTTTCATCCCCAATTACCCCTAAACCACTTTATTAATTAAATGAATTTAATTTAAAACGTGTAGCAATTTGGAGACCCCATCGAAGAGACCTAGATCGATGGACCATTGGTCCACTGATGGTCCGTGATGCACATCCGTAAGTTTGATCAGAGACAAGTGCAGGAAAGGCTTTTATCCAATTTTCTAAGTGTGGGACGACGGTACCATCAATGCCCCGTCGATCGACAGACAAACTGTAGATTGAACCTCCGCACACCTTCGATGATTCCATAGACTGTGCAGGTGAAGGGATCTTATTCACCAGTCTAACTGTAGGACGATAGTGGCATCGATGCGGCGTCGATCCACAAATGAGTCGTCGTCTGTCCGTCGATGCACAGTACCAGGCAGTGCTACATCAAACTCCAGGGGTCCTTCTCAA
Organism: Solanum chmielewskii; assembly: GCA_027704785.1. Classification (NCBI taxonomy): domain Eukaryota; kingdom Viridiplantae; phylum Streptophyta; class Magnoliopsida; order Solanales; family Solanaceae; genus Solanum; species Solanum chmielewskii. Next base: position 16,195,485 of record JAKWIX010000329.1, read on the forward strand.
GGGCCCTTAGTCGGTCCTTGGAGATTCGTACCCGGACTTTTCAACCATGGAAAAACTCAAACACCAATAAGTTGCCTCTCCACCAATATTCGTACATTTTCGACTCCTAAAAGTTAGTCAAAAGGCTAAGGCACACTAACATCCCTTTGCATAAACTTTGTGGATGTTTTGGACATTTTGGTTCTTAAACCTCCTAAAAGACCTATATTCACTAAAATTAGACTTAAAAACAATGTTTGGACTTCATGACACCTATGTTAGGATTTACAATAAGTCTTGGATTTTCAAGGTTTTACATTATCCCCCCTTAGGAAAAATTCTTCCCCGAATGACACAAAAATTCTTTTGAAGGAAAGAATAGACCCAAGACTAGCAGCCAACCAATCAAAAATATCAAATCAACATAAAACATGTCATTTCAACAAGGCAAATGTCAGAACTCCTATTACTACACATAACGCTCAAAACACTTCATCATGAGGCATTTCCTTCTCACAACACTTATGATCTTAACATACATTACATGAGTCAATTAGCATAAATTTCAACTTAACAACATGCTACCTACATTTCATGAAGACTCACAATATCAAAATGCACAACATAACTCAAAACAAGCAAAAGTTCATTCAAAAATGCATAATATGCAAAACTTCACCCAAGAATCAAGAAACTTCATTTTTCTAGTCATATTTATATTATTACAAGAAATACTAACCTTAATTCACAAAAAGATGAGGTTAACAGGGCTTCATGTCGGACTCGACCTCCCATGTTGCACCCTCAACTTGGTGATTTTTCCATAACACCTTTATGGAAACCACTTCTTTATTCCCTAACTTTTTGACTTGTGTATCAAGAATTTGAACTGGGACTTCCACAAAAGAGAGGTTATCCTTGACACCAAGACCCTCTATAGAAAGAATGGACTCGGGATCACCGATAAACTTTTTAAACATGGAAACGTGGAAAACTGTATTAACCGAAGCCAATTCACTAGGATGTTTCAATTCATAGACAACCTTAGAAATCCTTTGCAAGATTTTATAGAGACCCACATAACGAGGACTTAATTTCCCTTTCCTTCCAAATCTAATTATCCCTTTCATTGGTGAAATTTTTGAATACACTTTATCACCTTCTTCAAACTCCAAATCCCTTCTCCTATGATCGGCATAAGATTTTCCCGACTAAAGGTTGTTTGCAATCCGTTTCTTATGATATGAACCTTTTCCAAAGTCTTATAAATCAACTCGGGACCAAGAAGAGATGTCTCACCCTCTTTAAACCATCCAAAAGGAGACCTACACCTACTACCACACAAGGCTTTAGATGGAGCCATGGAAATGGATGAATGAAAACTATTGTTGTAGGCAAACTTCACTAAAGGTAAATGCCTATACCAAGTCCCTTTAAAATCAATAATGCACACTCCAAGCATATCTTCATGGGTTTGTATCGTACGCTCCGCTTGACCATCTGTTTGGGAATGAAATGCGGTGCTCAACTTCACCATAGTACCTAAACCTTTTTGGAACGACCTCCTAAATCTAGATGCAAATTGTGTGCCCTGATATGATTTGATGGCTAATGGAATGCCATGGTAGCACACAATATCTTCTAGTAATATCTTGCGTAATCCTCCGCCAAATATGAAGACTTGACGGGAATAAAGTGAGCGTACTTAGTCAATCAATCCACAACCACCCATATGGAATCATAGGACTTTTGGTCTGAGGTAAACCTATTTCAAAGTCTATATTGATATCATACCACTTTAAACTAGGAAGTTGGATGTCTTGTAGTAAACCATCCGACTTTAGGTGTTCGACTTTTACTTGTTGGAAATTTGGAAACTTATTTTTAGACCTTCCCACCAATATATTTCCCATAGGTCATGGTACATTTTTGTCCACCCCATATGAATTGAGTAGCGGGACCCATGTGCTTCTTCTAAGATCCGATCCCTCAACCCATTTACATCGGGAACACATAAAATCCCTTGGTACCTTAACACACCATCCCCCCTAAGGAGAATGATTCTTTCAACTTTCCAAGAACCAATTCTTTCAACTCTATTAAGGATAAATCAAGGTTTTGTTTGGAGTTCACTTCAGCCACTAAAGATGACTCAGAGTCATTATGAACTATCGCCCCCCCAATCGGAGAACTCTCCAACCTCACCCCCAACCTAGACAACCTATGTACTTCCCTTTATAGGTCCTTTTTGGATTCATCAAGATGGGATACACAACCCATAGTCATCTGACATACGGCATCCGCAACTACATTAACCTTGACGGGGTGATAAAGGACAGTCATATCATAATTTTTCGTAAACTTAAGACACCTACTTTGTCCGAGATTCAACTCCTTTTGGGTAAACACATACTGGAGACTCTTATGATCGGTAGAGACATCAACATGAACCCCATACAAGTAATGCCTTCTAATTCTCAAAGCAAACACCACGACCGCTAATTCAAGGTCATCAGTGGGGTAATTCCTCTAATGTACATTTAGTTTCCTAGAGGCATAAGGTATAACCTTCCCATTTTTCATAATCACACACCCCAAACCCACTCGGGATGTGTCACAATACACCACAAAACCCTTTCTACCCTCTAGTAAGGTCAACACCGAAGCAGAAGTAAGCTTATCTTTCAACAATTGGATGATCTTCTCACATGACTTAGACAACTCAAACTTTTTACTCTTTTTGGTCAATTAGTCAAAGGAGATGCAATGGATGCGAACCCATCCAGGAACTTCCGATAGTAACCCGCTAAACCCAAGAAACTCCCAATATCTATTGGAGTCATTGGTCTAGAATACTTTTTCACCACTTCCATTTTCCTTGGGTTTACCTCAACTCCCTCCTTAGAGATGATGTGCCCAAGAAAAGTCATCGAACTGAACCAAAACTCTCACTTACTAAATTTGGAATAAAATTGATGTTTTTTATGGTTTGCAATACTACCCTCAAATGACCCATATGATGATTCTCATTCTACGAATATACCAAGATATCTTCAATGAAGAGAATGACAAATGAATCTAACTAATTTTGAAATATACTATTCATTCGGTCTATAAATGCCGCCGGAGCATTAGTGAGACCTAAGACATGAAAAAGAACTCACAAAGCACATATCTAGTCCGAAAGGCCATCATTGGTATATCCTCCCCTCTCACCCTAAGTTGATGATACCCCTACCTAAAGTCTATCTTTGAAAAGTAACTCTCCCCATTGGAGTTGGTCAAATAAGTTATCAATCTGAGAGAGAGGGCATTTATTATTAATGGTAACACTGTTGAGTTGACGGTAGTTTATACATATTCAAAGGCCTGTCTTTCTTGTAGACATATAGCACCGGAGCACCCCATGGAGATATTCTAGGCCTTCTAAAGCCTTTGGCAAGAAAATCCTTTAGCTGATCCTCCAACTCTTTCAACTTAGTCGGTGCCATCCGATAAAAAAGAATTGATATGGAATTTGTATCCGCAGGCAAATCAATGCCAAAATGAGTTTCCCGTTCAGGAAGAGTACTAGGAAGGTCATTAGGGAAGACCTTCAGACACTCACTCACTATGGGTATCGACTCAAGGGGAGGAATTTAGGAATCCAAATCATAGACTCTTACTATGTGATAAATACAATCCTTTGATATCATTTTACTTGTTTTTACTCAAGATATGATGCGACCTTTAGGAATAAAATTCCCACCCTTCCACTCAACAACGGATTTATGTTTGAAATTAAACCTCACAACTCCTGTTCTATAATCAATACTAGCAAAACTATCATGTAACTAATCCATACCCAAAATGATATCAAAATCTAGTTCAACTAGATCTACATTAGAAGTTCTATTGCGCAATGAAATAGAACAATTTTGATTGACTCTTTTAGCAATAACTGAATCTCCCATCACAGTAGACACTTGAAAAGGATCATGCAAAATATCGGGTAAAATTTCAAACTTTTTAGCTATTAGGGGTACAAGAAATGATAATGTATCGCCGGGATAAAGTAAGGCATATACATCAAGAGAGAAAACTTTCAATATACCGGTCACCACATCGAGAGAGCTCTCTTGGTAACACCTAGAGCTGAGAGCATAGAAGCGGTTCTTCTTTGGAGCATCACTAGAACCACTCGCTTAAGCTTGGCCACTGCCCTTGTCTTTACTCTTCAACTTTGGACAATCTCTCATCTTGTGACCGCTCTTGCCACAACTAAAGCAATTATCCATCCCCTTAAAGTAATCACCATAGTGATTTTTACCACACTTTCCTTAAGTTGACTTCTCATTTGCTTAAATTAGTACCTTTTAACCTCTTAAATTTAGGTTTAGACACCCTATCACTACTAGCTATTGGGAATTCGGAAGGTACTTGATTTGACATCCGCTTCTTAAATTTAGGCTTGTCTTGTATCTCAAGCCTATTCTTTGATGAACCTCAATCAAATGATATTTCCCTCTTTACGTCTCTACTTTTTTGCTTAGCTCTTGCCTCCTCAACCCTTGTTGCATAAATCATAACACAGGAAATGTTAATGTTGTCATGTAGCATGGCCGATTAGCACTCCTCTTGTAAGTCCTATTACACCCCGTTATAAAATGGCTCATTTTGTCTCTAGGTTCTAAGATCAAAGAATGAGCATATTTGGAAAACATAATGAATTCCAAAAAGTACTCATGGACACTCTTCACTCCTTGGCAAGGATTGATGATTGTCACTTTCTCCTACCTCATAGCTATAGGGAAGAATCGATCTATAAAAGCCTTCTTAAAGATATCCCAAGTCACCATACCACCCCTCAAAGGCCTATTATTCCTTTATTGCACATTCAAAGTTTGAGCCACATCCTTGGGTTAATATGAGTCCAACTCGGCCTTCGCACTTGAAGACACCCCCATAGTATATAGTACCTTGTAGACCTCATCGAGAAATTTTTGGGGGTCTTCATCAACCTTAGACCCATTGAAAGTAGCAGGGCTCATCTGAGTGAAGTCCCTTAGACAGTAAGCCATAGTAGTAACTTGTTGATGAGAATGGGGAGCAACATCCCGATTGGTTTGAGCCGTCATATCTTGGGCTTGAACCGTTGCGACTTGTGCTTGAGTAGTCATGGGTTTGGCCATTTTAGCAAGAATATCCCTCATTTCCGCCTCCGTCATTGTTGGAGGATTAGACGGGACTTGATCAACGTTAGCATTCTCATCAAGTGGAGGAACTTTTTAATCATGGGGAGGAGCTTCCTCATTAGAAACTTTCTCCTCAAGTCTTCGAGCCGCATTCCTTCGAGTGTTAATGCTTCCTATAAGCACAACAATAGGATAGGATGCAAAAGCACACCATAATTATATTGTATTGGCATGATATAAGATTTACAAGAAAGAGTCCAAAGCATCATATAGGTTCCTACTCATAATACTGGAGCTCTTCACAATTTTTAGAAAAACCCTACATAGACGTGGTAGAGAGAGAGACAGAACTCAATGATATTCAACCTCATGCTCTGATACCATGTTTGTCACATCCGGGTTTATCCCCCAAACATAACCGGCATCATCATCCTTTTGAAGAACTAAGAATAGCCTCTTAGTTTCATCTCATTACATTCAAGGGTTCAAAAATGCAGAATGATTTAAAACTTTTATTATCACTACTCGGAGGTTTACGTAGACCTCTACATACACATAATATATATTCATATAGAGTATACATAGATACTTCATAAAAGAAGGTTACATAGCCTTCTTATTTTATTGGACATACATATATTAAAATATAGAAATAGTCTCAATGATTGTCTCATGTCTTACCATCTAAACGAATATCACAATATGGGCATAGCCCTTACGAAAATTCAACAAGACCATGTATAGGTTATACGAGAGTATATTATTCAAATGACAAGGAAAGAAATGAAAGTGTCAATAAGCTCATAAAAAAGTCCAACGTTATAAGATGGCATTGCCCTCGAAAGTTGAAGACCTACCCAACTTGGATGAAAGGAAGAATCCAAGCCTTCAAAAATGTCGCCACCCAAACTCCTCAACGACCGAAACCTAAAATATTTAGGAAAAAGGAAATAAAAATGGGTTTAGTACTCTACATGTACTAAGTATGAGATCTTATGCACATACACAAACAAAACATGCAAAAAAGGGACTTTTTATTAAAACATTCCAAATTATTCCATTAGGGGCCTAATGCAAAGTCAAGTAAGTCATATCCACCAACCAAAACATGCCTACTATCTCAACAATTAATACTTATGCCAACATATTTGGAACCATGATTTACTACAACCCTAACATCAAGGAATAACATCACAAGAATTAATAAGAGTCAAACATATCATAATAAAAAAGACAACTACTCACAAGTGCTTATCAAGTCAAAAAGTGCCATGACCAAGCAAAGACCCATAGACTTAATCAATCAAGAATCCTCAACAAGAAAAAAAGACCAATGTCAAACTTTACGTATCATGGAATTTAGGCTTGCATTTCATTGTATATTATCATTATAATCCAAGGCATATTCATAGATGAACTAACAAACATATAGTATCAACAATGTGCCATGGTCATCATATATACATCATATATTATCATAACATAAAATATAATAATCTCCTTTTAAAACTCCCCTCAAGCCTAACTAGTCAAATGTTTATGTAGAGTCTCATACCCCTACCTAGACTAATCTAGACTCCTTAGAATATCCAAGTTAGGGTTCAGATCCATTAATTCATTTTACCTTTTGGGAACATCTTGCCCTAACCAACATAGACCATATGATCTAGTTTTGAATCCAGTGTCATAATACCCTACACCGAAAGAAGGCGGACTACTTTCCAAGGTAGTACCAATCCATGAAACATAGCAACTATGTGGATCCACTAGATAGTATTCCTATGGGGGCAACATAGTTCAAGAACTAGGATATTTAGTTGGGACCCTCTTTATGCGCCATTCATTATAGCCTCCAATCTCAAGAGTAATGTAGTTTTCCTACCTTCCCTGTGTGAGAAGGGACACTCCTCTATCTAGTTCACTCGGTGCTAAGCTAGAGTCTCTTTTAGAAATGTCTTTAAGCCATTAATTATCAATCATAATTTAATTTATGCCATAGGGTCTACCCCTTGTATAACCGTCATCATCAATAGCTCAATCAGAAATGTATGAGTATAAGTCCTTTAATCACAATTCATATAATAGAGGCAACACTTTAGCATTTCATAACATATTAAGGCACATTGATAGTTTTCACCATCCTTATAGCATATACACCTTAATCAATCTCATAACGTAGTTAAGAAATTTCAATTCATCATCGTACAACCTTATAATCCTAGTACAAGGCATACTCTAAATGTAATATCACGACTTAACAACAATTAATCAGTGATGATCTTTATAAGATAACAAGGCCAATTTCATGTCTATAACACAATTAAACTCTAGATCACAATTGTGGGAACGATGGTGGAATCGACGCCACATCGATCCACACATGGGCCGTTGTCTGTCCCGTCGATGCACACTGCCAGGCAGTTATGCATCAAACTGTATGGGTCCTATTCAAGGGCCCTTAGTTGTTCCTTGGGGAGTCGTACTTGGATGTTTCAACCAAGGAACAACTCAAACACTCATTTTTTGCCTTTCCACAAATTTTCGTACATTTTCGACTTCTAAAAATTTGTCAAAAAGGCTAAGACACACTAAGATTCCTTTGCACCAAATTCCTAGACGTTTTGGACATTTTTGTTCCTAAATCTCCTAAATGAAATGTATTCACTAAAAATATACTTAGAAACATTATTTAGACTTTATGAAACCTATTTTAGGCTTTACAATGAGTCTTTGATTTTCAAGGTGTTACACAACATATACACATACTTCATATATGCATAATCTAAGGCAGACATACAATTTAAGCTTCATAGTGCATATCAACATGAAACTGATAATTATGACTTCATTTCACTCCTTGGGCCTTTAAATCCATACTCATAACACGTACAAATATATATCCAAATATATCAAGTAAACACCTCCACAAAGAGGTGGGCCATAACACTGAAGAACATTTCATAATAAGAGTTATACAATATAATTAACTCACTATTTAACCAAGATTTCACCACCTATAACAAATTCATCAATATTTAATCATAATATGGAACTTAGGGTAGTATCTAAACCATAATACAACATAATCAAATCAAAGTTCATACCCTACACAAACAAGTTCATTTACCCATTTCTTGAGCTAAAATTTTGAAATATGCATATGCATGAGCTCAATCGGGTTTAGACAATAAAATCATAAATTAATACTATAAACAACATATTTGAATCATTAAAACACTTTCACTGAAATCCCATGCTTAGAATCAAAACTAGGAGAAGATAGAGTTTGAAAACCCTTTTTGAAATCTTTTATAAATTACTCCTTAAATGTAAGAGGGTTAAAGGATTACTACCATACCTAAAATAGAAGAAAACCCATGAATTTTTATGAAGAAACGTCCACATGTAGACCCTCCAATTCCTTCCATGAGTCAAAGCTTCTATGGGGTTTTGCGAGAGTCTTTGTTGAGATAGGGTTTTGGGATTTAGGAAATGAAGTCTAAAATTAGGTATTAGTGTTTGAAAAATATTAATACACCTAAAAGACCTTAAAAATATCATCCTAGGTTAATAAAATACTTGGGGTGAATTACCGAACACCCCAAGACAAAACATATTTTTGACAGCTTTTGGTGGGCAAAACCACGCCCACTCAGAGACATGCCATTTCCCCATTCACTCTTCTTTGATGGGGTCAAAAGATTGCGGGTGAGTCTATACCTAGTTCAGGATTTTCTATACTTGCATGGGTAGTCTATGAAAGAAGTCGACGGGACGTTGGTTGACCAACAGTCCGTCCCTTCTGGCCGTTGATTGTCATAACCTAGCAGCATCCTGCGAAATGGATAGGGTCCTCTTGTAGGTACCCTTTTGGGTCATAGGTTGGGTTGTACCCAGACATTAAACCCATGTACATAGTCGTATAGGTCTGAACAACATCCCACATCAATTTTGATTAAAACTAAAACGTAAAACTTACTAAAACACATAAAGACACACAATCACTTTCTAAGACACACCTTCCGAACGTCATGGATATTCTTGGACGTTTGACCATAAAATGTTACCAAAATTCACACATTGCCTAAGGACATCATTTTAAATTATTTTAAGGCAAAACTAACTCATGAAAAATTCACAAATCTCTAGTTTATCTTAGTTCGTTTTAGGGTGTTACACTTTCTCTCTCCTCAAGAAGACTCCATTGAAGACCAATTATAAAGGGAAGGTCTTCATGAACATAAATTTTTCTCCATCAATATTAAATTATTAACAATTTATGAGAAGTTTTCACCTTTGGGACACCTTTTCCCAATGGGTTTGTTTCAAATTAATTCCCAAAAAGTGAGAAAACATATGATTCATTCTTAATCTGAAATTGATGTTTCAAATTGTATTGTTCTTGATTTATTTGGATTATTATGGAATAATTATAATGGATTATTGGTTAATTAGGGTATTTCTTGACGCTAGTTCTATGAAAGCGATCTTGAATTAACCTATTTTTCTAACCCTACGTTTTGAATTGATGTTGAATTGGTTAGTGATGATGCTATTAACTTCTTGTGTTAATTACAATTGTATGATGTTATTAAGTATATTATTGGTTGAATATGGTTTTTCGATGGTAAGACCATGGAATAAGGCTTGTGAAGGTGAATTGGTAAGACTTCTTATCTTGAATCCTTACTTCTATTGTGGTGGCTTGAACTTAATGATGATGTTCAATTGAAGTATTAATTGTGATTAGAAGACAGGGGATGGTATGATGAATGTAATTGAAATGTCCTGATTATATGGATTGTGAGATTATGATTAAGGTTTAATGATATAAGGTTGATTGTGAATCACTTATGTGCCTTACTATGACATGATGATGATAATGTGTTAATCTCACATATGAGGATTATTATAAAAGGATGTTCTCATGCAATTCCAAATGAGCTAATGATTATGATATTCAAGGGGTTAGTCTAATATGGCCTATACTAAGATATGATGATTAATAAAGGCTTAAAGACATTTCAAAAAGAGACTTTTTATTACACCTGATGAACTAGTTACGAGAGAGTCTCACTTTACAATGTGGGAAGATATGTTCACAATGGTTCTCATGAGATAGATATTATAACTCCATGGTGCATAAAGAGGTCTCAAGCATGTATCCTAGTTCTACAACTCTTTTGCCCCCATAGGAATACTAGCTAGTCTATCCACCTAGAATGCTATGATCATGTTTGGGTTATGCCTTGGCAAGTAGTCCACCTTCTTTTGATGTAGGGTCTCATGACACCGGATTCCACATTTATCTCATATGGTCTATATTAGTTAAGATAAATTTTTCCGAAGGTAAAATGAAGTAACAAAAGAACTCTAACCAGGGTGACTTAAGGGGTTTGATTAGTCTAGGTAGGGGTCTGGGACTCTACCTGTACATTGAAATGGTTGGCCTTGAGAGAATTCTTATTTGATATTCTTATGTTCTTATAAGGTAAATAATTTGCATATGTTGAATTTATATGTTGATGATCCTATATTTTGTTTGTTTCACTTATGAACATGTTGTTGGTCTATGTTGCTACATATGATGATGACTACTCATGATACTATGTTATATAAAGTTAGAGATTACTTGTGATCCATTGTTTTGTCCACTTGGTTGAGTGGGATTATGAGGATTCACTTGGTCATTGCACTTGTAATCTTGGTAATGGTTTATAAGTAAGGGTCTTGCATATGTTGTAATGTTATGAACTCCTGTACATGCTTTGTTGTTATAACATGATGTTGGAGTTGCTTTGGTTATGGGTTCTAATATGCTAATATCTGTGTTGACTTTATCTATTTGATGTTGTTGGTCTTGTGTTGTATATGGTCATGTCATAAGGAATATGTGATTATTGTCTTTTATGTGTTCTTGGTTGTGCATAAGGCTTTTCAAAGTAACTTGGCATAGTTTGAACAAATGTCCTTTTAAGCATGATTTTAACATTATATATGCATATGTTTCCATACATAGCACAAGTGTATGTACTAACCCATTTCCTTTGTATTGTGCAACAATGTAGGTTCGGGCCATTGAAGTTAGAAGGATAACTGCAAGACTACTTGGATTTTTCCAAGTGTTTGGTAGGTACTCACCATTCTAAGACTGATGCCACTATCTAAATACTTGATGTTGTTATTGTCTAAAGGCAATTGGCTTCCTTCTCTTTAATTTGAAGACTATTATTCTATAATCCTGTATGTATGTTTTGTTGTAATGAAGTGTATCGTATGCCCGAATGTTGTACTCTTGTTTAGATGGTTTAATGTGAGATCGTATTATAGACAAAATTCTTATATGTTATGCATATTTCGTAATCTAGAAGCCTATGTAAGTTTCCTAAATGAGGAGTCTATATATAATCCAAATGTAGTTTTTGAGAAGTATATGTAAACCTCACCATATATATATATATATATATATATATATATATATATATATATATATATGAAAAGTTTTAATTTTTTCATATTTTAAACGTATGATGTGTTATGACGAATGCTAAGAGTTTAGTCTTAGTCCTCTCTGAGGACGACAATGCCAATTACATCTAGGTGTGCTCCCCGGTCATGACACTAAATCCCTAAAACCTTATTTTCATGGCACACACCTCAAATGTAATTCAATAGAATTTTAATTAAAACTCAAGTCTCAAATGATATTGTCTCTATAGAAGCACAAAATCATAAATTGGTCTAAGAAGATTTTGTGGGATGACAAGCAAGTACCTTACAATTTACCATAGGTGATTTGAATGATAAGTCGGCAAAGAGCATCAGAAAGTTCCGTGCTCATAACCTGCACAAATATAGAAGCGAGGGGTGAGTACCTAGCCACAACTACTCATAAATAAAAATACTAAACACCAAGTGAAAAATATAGAAAGTGGGTACTTTTTCTCCTACCACTGTACTAAACCACCACAATACAACCTATATAAAACAAACAAAACCTATCAATTCAAAATTTAAATAACTTATATCTCAATAAGAACATGTTATCACTCCTTATTTTTCCAAAAGTTACTCCAGTAATTTCTCTTTAGTAGCAGTTATTTTCTAGTAATAGTACAGTCGTTTATTCCAGTAAATTTAGGAAGTCATCTCTTAGTTCATAGGGATAGTTATTTTATGAATATTGTATTTAAAATATTTGGTGCTCGATAAAACATTGACAGAAAATTATTCAAGTCTTTGAGTACTTCAAACTCAAGAGATCAAAAATTCTCTCTTAACGAACCATCAACATAGGTCATAGGAAGAAAACAACATATTTAATATTATAGTGCTCATATAAATATACATAACATGGGACCTTAAAAACTTGGTATTTGAGTAATATGTTATCGAGATCAAATTAAACATCCATTTGCCAATCACTGAATTTCTTTCAAGAAGAACGAGGAGCCAATATGTCTAGAAAGGAATGCTTGCCTAGCTGCACTCACAAAGTATGTTGTGAATTCGAAGGTTGATTCTGAATCAGGTGATCATACCAGTTAGAATCGGGACTGGAAGGGTAAAACTGGAGTTGCAAAAGGGTCAAAATGCACAATTTTGATTTCTTGAATGTTGATTTTTTCATGGTTTAGTGGACCCTTAGGGATTGCTGAAAAAATGTGATCACTTTTCTCGACCTTAAGAGACACCATATGAAGAAAAAGTTAGTCTTGCTTATTTTCATTTAGAGGGAAATACACAATTTTGGTTTCTTCCTCTTGAGAAAGATGTGCTTTTACGGTCTTGTGTTGAGTTCAAACATTATTGTAACCTTCATTTTGGGACACCAATCAAAAGGTAGAAGTTAGGAGAACTTGATAAAATGTGCCAGATTGGGTCCGTGGTAGATTACCAAAAAAATTGAGCAATTAATTTTGCGGTTTGGTATACTTACACATTCACAAAAAAAATGAACTTTATTTCACTAGTCTTGCTGATTATTTAGCAATTGAGGTTGAGTTGCAGAATCCTCCAAATTTGGCTACAATTATAAGTTTGTCCCGACTTTATGAATGTAAGGAATAATCTATTTATAAGCAATTGTTAGATGGCTGCAAATCCAAGACAACAAATTTGTCACCTAAGAAACATGAATGATTTGTGAAGAAACTAACTAGACATGAAATGGAAGAAAGGAGACTTAAGGGACTTTGTTTCAATTGTGATGAACCATTCATCCGAGGTCATCAATGCAAGAAATTGTTCTGTATTGACTTTATAGACGATAAGGAAGATTATATTGGAAACAAGGGGAATACTAATTTCCGCACATAGAGCATGAGGACAAGTGTGATTTGAAGGAGGAGAGTAATGTTATCACTCCTTGATTAACCAATAGTTACTGTAGTGATTTCTATTTTGTAGCACTTATTTTCTTGTAATAGTGCAATCTTTCATTACAGTTAAGGTAGCAATTCATGTCCTAGTTTCTAGGGGTAGTTTTTTATAAGTGTTATATTTAAATTATCTGCTGTCTTGAGAAAATATATGCAAAATATTATTTAAGTCTTTGAGTACTTTAAACTCAAAATATCACAGGTTCTCTCTTATCAAACCATCACCATAGGTCGTAGGAAGAAAATGTAAGACCCCCAAAATGTGTTAGGGTGTCTAGATCCTCACTTGCGCCTATAAGAAAGTTAATATGTTAATTAATTGTTTTAATCTATGCATTGGTGATTTGAAGTCATTTGGAAGTCAAACATCAAGGGACGACCAAGACGTTCAAAGACTAGTCACTAAGAGGCTTTAGAGGTTTTCATTTGCTTATATTTGTGTCATTGGATTATGAAGTCCTTATATGAGTAATAATGATATTTATATTCATTATGTTGAGTTTTGTGAGGTTTAGAGGTCAAACATCCAAGAATGTCCAAGACATTCAAAAGTAAGACCGTGAGACATGCATGAGTGTGTCATGAAGGTGCCTAGAATGTTTGGACGTGTTGAGAGTATTTGTTTTGGTTAAACTGATGTGGAAGGTCCTTCACTTGTTAAGTTTTGTATTTACCTTGAAATAGTACGGGTAAGCCTCCCTAAGGTCCCACTAGAGACTCTCGAGGAGGACCTTAAGGTTGTCGCGACACTGCGTGTAAATCGACGAACCTCATTTTACGCCTCACCCTTCAATCGATGCCCCACTGATGGGAGGCTTCGATAAACACTTATACGTGTGAGCTTCGCCTCCCTGGAAGCAGTTGCAGTCACAACAACGGAGCAACAAGATGGCTCATCGACTAGACGATGGCCTATCGACTGTGTTCGTCAATGCAACCTACAACTTCATTGCTTTCTGACTACTTCATCAAGGTGTGAATTATAAATTCACCCGACATGATAAAATGAACCTAGTTTGTTTATTCGGTTAATTTTTTGTATATTTAAGTTATCAAAAATGTGACAACCCCATTCTCAATTAAATTCACAAAAATTAGACTTACCTCCCAAATAAAACTCTCTCTAGAACCTCCATCGAAGATGAAGCTCAAGAATAGGTTGGAGCTTCAAACTCCATGTGTTCTTCATAAAGTTTTATCGGTCTTCTTCTACATTAATGTAGTGTGATCCTTCATCTCTAGTTAATCTTCCGTGTAGGTAGTTCCTTTCAATGTCTTCAATCCAAGTTCATGATCAAACTTCTTCTTCTTCAATCTAGCCATGAGTTGTTTCTCAAAAAATTTTCAAAGGCTTAATCATAATAAATTGATGATAATGTATTGAATCTAAATTTGATTTCACTCAAATTACATGATCAACCCATGTCCCCTTGAACTCTCAAATTAGCCTATGTATGGGCAGTGTGATCGTGACTTTGTATTGATTGGATTATGATTCTAGCATTTTGGATTTTTTATATCTACTATTTTTAATGTATATTTATGGTTGATTGTTGATGAGTGATTCATGTTGATCAATTCTTGATGGTTTGAATAAGACTAGCCTATGTTCTTCTACATACTCACTGTAATCTCCATTTTATGGCATTTATAGTAGGAGTTCGTTTAGGTTATAATTTCTTTAACTACTGCCTTATGTTGATATTATTGATGAATTGTGGGCATGAGTCATTCATGATCAAATTAAAGGAGTCTCGGTGAGGATTGCTTTACATTCTTTTAGACTATAGATGGATAATGCTATATATATGATATGATCTATCTTCTAGGGTAGATGAAGCATGAGTTTGATTAGGTTATTATGTCTTGCTACTTCCCTAGATTGATACTATTGATGAAATATGACGGATGATCAATGCAAGTGAAATTTGTTAATGATCTTTGTCCTTCTAACTTCTAGTAGATTGGTATGTATTGTACTAGTTTGTATCATGGTCTTGTAGTGGCTTATGAATGGTTTCTTTTATGAATAAAGCACATTTATCTACTGTCGTATAAATTTTATTTCTAATGCAAAAGGAGTATTGATTAATGATGATCAATGGATGAGAAATTGGTAACATTGCCTATCTTCTCTACTTTTCATATAGTACTGATAGTTAATGAAGCCTTGTATGGCATTGTGTTGTATGGTACACTTATGGTAGTGGTGCTTAGTTTATTGCCAATATATATATGTGATGTTGAAGTCAATTGTATTATGAGTATATGGTGGTGATGAACACACTATGTGAAGCCTATCACTAGTTTCCTATTCTAGCTATGATCTAGGTTTTGTTGCTAATGTTATAAGCATGTAAATCATTATGTTAAGTGTATGTATATGTGCTTCCTTTAATGAGATCTTATGATGTTCTACAAGAAGAAAATATTGTACATGTGCATAATGACTAGAGCTTACTGTAATAATATAGTAAATCTTCAATAAATGTGTCTTATGCTATGTTATCCATTCAAAGATGTTATCTTATGTATAATTCAAAGGATGACCTGATAGGTTTACTAGTATGGGAAAGGGTATGGGTCCTTCTCTATGCATTGCACATGTGTACCTTGATAGGATAGTTCTTAGGTTGGTATTTTAAGTACATGAATAGTAATGTATTAACATGTTATGAATATGGAATATATACTATTATGTTAAGTATATAATATGATGAAGTATGGATGTGCATAGTGTCTTAAAGTGTTTATATGAAAGAATTGCTCAATAGTTACACATATATATATATTTATGCATTGATGTATGAACATGTGTGGAGTTAACGTGTTACGTGAAAGGTTTGTTCTTATATAAGTATACACACACACAAACATGTGTGTGATTATCTATTAATGGAGGGGCCTTGAAAGGTGTGTTCAAGTGTTCCCCAAACTAGAGAGGTGCTTGAATATGCTCTGCCGATGTGAAATTTTTTTTCACAGGATTTATGTTGATGAACTCTCATCAATGACCTATGAGCTAAGCATATGAGGAGTTAACTCTCCTAAGCCTAAATTTATAAAGTAATGTTAATAAAGGCTTTTTAATAAAAAGGGAACTTAGCTTCGCACCGAGAGAACTTCAATTTGTGGGGTGTCCCTTACAATTGGAGGAATGTAGGTCAACATAGTACTCATGAGGTGGTTAGCCTCATAGCCCTAATGGCATAGAATTATGTTTCCACAATGGATAACTACAATCCCCCATTTGGCATAAAGAGTGTTTCAAGATATACCTCTAAGTTCCATAACTATGCCTGCCGCATAAGATCTGGCAAGTGATTTTACTTAGTATGATAGCATGTATTAATGTTCTACTTTTCCTAATTAGATCACCTTTACCTTATTTAAGGCTCTATAACACCAAATTCCATGTAGCACCCATGGTCTTAGTGTCGATTAAGGCTATAGTTTCCCTAAAGTAAAATGGACATGGAAGTAAAGCAAGGACCCTAACTGGGATAACCTAAGGGTAGTTTCTTAGTGTATGTGGGGTTATGGGACTTCACCTATTTATTTCAGAAGTGGCTCTTGAGGGAAGTCCTAGGGAGGTGTTCTAATGCATGTGACTAAGTTTATGTTCCTTATGCATGACTATGTAGTATTTGTCTACTTGTTATAAAGATGTGCATGGTATGTGGGGTTATGGGACTTCACCTATTTATGTCTTATTGGTTATGTGATGAAGGTCTTGCCTAGTATGGGTGAAGTTCTCTTAACTTTCTATGTTAATGTATGAATTGGATGTTAAGGCTTTTGGACTCATGATAGGTTTACTAAGTATGTGTAAATTTATGGGGCTTCACATGTACATCGCACTAGTGGACTAATATTGAGATTGTGATTAAGGTCTCATAAGGTTCTATGTGAAGTGAGATTAGTATATGTGCAAAGTGAATAGAAATCATTATAATGTCACTATGGTATTGGATTAAATGTGTCCATGATGTACTATACTTCTATGAAGGTATATGTTAACTTATGTAGGTTATATGTATGATTTCGTGTGGCCTTAAGGTGATGCATTGAACCTTTACTCACTATCCAAATGTGATCACCTCACTTATATGAATTATAATGAGAGGAGAATACTCATGCAATTCTTATTGAGCTACGATGATGATGATTATACAAGGGCTAGACCCTATGCCCTACATTAAGCTATGATGATTCATAATGACATTAAAGATATTTTAAAAGGTACTATATCTTAGAACCAATTGAACTAGTGTGAAGAGTGTCACTTCCCACACAAGGAAGGTAGGATAACTAATGTACTCATGATATTGAAGTCTATGATTCATGTAGCATGAAAAGAGTCCCAACTATATCTCGTAGTTCATGAACTATGTTATGCCCTTTGGAATACTAGATAGTGGATTCACGTAGTTTCTATGTTCATGTTTTGGTACTACGTAGGAGAGTAGTTCACCTCCCTTCCCACACAAGCGATATGCATGTTGGCTTGACTAAACTTAGCATTGTCGGTCTAGTGATGTACATGCTCTTGATTTAATGAATATATCTTATTTATTTGTATGGTATTCTTTAATATGCATAAGGCTTTTGAAAGTAAATTGCATACTTTAATGAAATGTCCCCTTTTAGCATGATTCATTATGTGTGTGAATATGGTCTCTTATTTAGTAAAAGTGGTGTACAAACCCCGTTTTCTTCCTTTTTCCCAAACATTTTAGGTTTCCGTCGTTTAAAGGATTTTGAGACAGCTTTAAAGTAAGATTTTGAATTCTCACTCATCCAAGTTGGGTAGGTCCTCACTTTCCGAGGGAAATGTCATTATCAAGCTTACAATGTTGTTCTAGTTATAAGACTTAGAGTTCTTTCCTTTACATTTGTGTGCTAAAGATTATATAGCCTATATGTGGCTTTATTACATTGATGTATGGGATATGCCTAATTGATATACTCTTTTTTTAGATGGTTATGAGATGAGAATCCAATTTTAGGACTATGTTATATCTTATATATCTATGTGTAAAAAAAGTAGAAGACTATGTAATGTACCTATACAAAGGGTCTATGTATACACGATATGACTATATTATGTGTATGAGCGAGGTCTATATAAACATTAATATAGATAAAGAAAATTTTAAATTTTTTCCTCATTTTGACCTATGAATGTAATGATTTAATCTAAGAGGCCTTATCTTAGTTCTCAAAGAGGACAACAACGCGGTTATGTCTAGGGGGTGCTCCGCGGATGTCACATTAGCAAAAGGAAACTTCTGCACATAAGGAGTACTACCGTTTTCCTCCTTAGGCTTGGGTGTAGGCCCTTTACCTTTGTTGAACCTTGGAATGTTAGAAAGACTTGTTGGGGAACTTTTTCTTGAATCTTGGCTTATCTTGCACCTCAAATAGAGTCCTTTAAGAATTTCCATCTTCGACCCTTGTCCTCTTCAACTCTCTACAATCTTCCTTATGATTTTGCTCCTCAATTTATTCACCATAAACCATGTGACGATAGATGTCCATGTTATGAATCAACATAGCTTACCTACATTAGCACAAGGTCGGATACCCCCATAACAAATAAGTTCATATCGGCTTCGTAGGTAGCTACTGTCAAGAATGCTCAAATTTGTAGATTTGGGTCAATTTCACGGGTGCTCTCCAAGGACAACTAGGGTGGTCCTTGAAGAGTCATACCTGGACGTTTTGACCCTAAACACAATCTTACACTAGCTTGACACCTTTCCACTAAGTTTAATCAATCTCCTTCTCCTAAACGCCGTGAAATAGGATAAGGCACACTGGCACCTCTTTGACTAGTTTCTGGATGTCATGGATGTTTCTTGATGTGTTGACTCTAAACTTCTTAAAGGACTTATAGTACATTATTTTAGGTATTAAAATAGTGTTAACATCCTTAGAACGACATGTGAGGTTCTATATTAGGTCTTGGACTTTCGAAGTGTTACATATACCAAGCTACTACTTTAAATGCCAAAATAGATGCAATGCAACATAGCATCACTTTACAGTTTAAGCTGTTGACAATAAATAAAACACCATAAATGTTGTACAACAAGTAGCAAATTGGTGTTGTGGATGTGGTAGTGGAACCTATTACAGTGAAAAATGTGAGGCAAACCTTTATTCTGTGAGTTATATAGGTAATGTGCAAAGGGGCCAAGGCCAACTAAATTATTGTAACCATAATCAGGCACAAGGTGCAAATCAATATCGTACCCAAAGAGCTAGGAACAAATACAAAAATCCAAACCAAAGCGTAAGTTATTGTGTATCCAAAGGTGGGTTGACCAATGAAGATCTATTCAAATATCTCATGTATGAAATGGGGACGAAGTTAAGTGCTAGAATTGATAAGCAAGATGAGAACATCAGTAAAATCTACATGTCCCAAATGAGTTGAGAGAAACAAGTTATGCAAGTGTCTTACTCTTTAAACTTATGTATCCAAAGTGGGCTTCCTAGTGATACTGAGCCCAACCCAAAGAAACTGCATGCGATAAGCACTAGAAATGGCCTGCAATTAGAGGAACTAACTCCAAAGAAGAGAGACACTGATGCAAAAACCACATAAAAGAAAGCGGAAGAGCTAGTAGAAACTCAAAATGTGGAGGTACCCACACATTAAAAGAAGTTCTCATTCCCGTTTCCACAAAGGCTAAAGAAGAAGCATGAAGATGAATGCTTTAGTAAGTTTGTGTCTCTCCTTAACATGTTCCTATTAATTTACCTTTCATTAACATTTTGAAGGGTATTCTAAAGTATGTTAAATACATGAAGGACATTGTATCAAGAAAGAAGAGGCTCACAGAGTATGAAACTGTAGCACTTACTGATGAGTGTAGCTCGAAGATCCAAAATAGAACGTCCAAAAATTTAAAAGATCTGGTAGTTTTACTGTGCAAATCACTATTAGGCAAAGTGTTCATGCCTAGGGGTTACATCATTTAGGGGCAAGTATAAATTTGATGCCCCTATAATTGTATCAAAATGTTGGGTTGGGTAGTAAAAAACAACTTTATTCTCCTACTCGTGGATTGATACATTGCTCAGCCGAAAGGGTTGGTAAAAGATGTGTTTGTGAAAGTAGGTTCATTGATATTTCTTCCTGATTTTTTGGTGTTAGACTTTGAACATGATTATGAAGTTCTATTTATCGTGGGCAACCTATTTTGTCCATGAATAAGGCATTGATTGATGTAGCAGATGACCAACTAACTATGAGAGCTCACAATAAGATCAAAGTATTTGTTGTCTACCACACTTTAAAATTGCCTTCTATTTATGAAGAATTCTCAGTTATTACTGTGGTCGATCAGATCTACTTATGCCAGAAGATCCGTTAGGGAAAGTTTTAGGGGGTCACGAGTTTGAGGGAGATATTGAAGTTCAAGAGATTGAGTCATGCTTAAATCTAGCTTTAGTAGAAACTCATAAGACTCAGGTGGAGTCGTTAGAACACAAGTTAGGCCCTCCACCAAAACCATTAATACGAATAGGCCCTAAGTTGGAACTTAAAATTCTCCCGACTAACCTAAGGTATGCTTATTTGGGTAGTCATGAAAATTTTGCATGTCATACTTTCTGCAGATTTGTTTGATTTACATGTTAAAGTTGAATTGGAGATATTAAAGCGAAGGAAGAAAGAAAATGGATGGAAGATGGTTGATATTCATGGGATTAGTTCGGCGTTGTGTATGCATAGAATTCACATGGAAGAGGATCACAAACCAAAAGCACAACATCAACAATGTCAAAATACTATGATGAAAGAAGTGGTAAGAATGGAAGTGATAAAATGGTTAGATTGTGGATTTGTATACCCAATTTTCGATAGCTAGTGGGTATGTTCGGTACAATGTGTTCCAAAGAAAGGAGGTATGACTAGTATAAGGAATAAAGTTGAAGAGTTGCTCCCAACTATAATAGTGACCAAATAGTATATTCGTATGTATTACCAAAAATTAAATGATGATATCATTATCCTGTTACATTCATTGATCAGATGCTTGACTAACTAACAGGGAAGGAGTACTATTGTTTCTTAGATGGGTTTTCCGGGTACAACCAGATCTTAATTGCACCCGAGAACCAACAAAAGGTCCACATTGACTTGTCTCTATTGTACATATGCTTTCAATGGCATTCCCTTCAAACTTTGCAATGCACCGATGGCTTTTCAAAAGTGTATGATGGTCATTTTTCATGACATGCTGGGAGACTTTGTGAAGGTATTCATGGATAATTTTTCAGTATCTGGGAAGTCCCTCGAGGGATGTCTACAAAATCATTAGACGGTACTTGCTAGATGTGAAGTCACCAACATAGTGTTAAACAGGGAGAAGTGTAATTTTCTAGTTAGGGAGAGGATAGTATTAGGACACAAGGTATCTAAATCTTTGTTGAAAGTTCATAAGGCCAAAGTAGAAGTCAGTGATAAATTTCCCCTTCCTATTACAAATAGGTTTTTACTAATGATTCATCAAGGATTTTTCCAAGATTGCATTGTGTTTGAGAGCTTTTAAGATGTTAAAACAGAGCTTAGTTGAGAGTCCTATTCTAATTGCGCTGGATTAGGAGGTACCATTTTAACTCATGTGTGATGCTAGTGAAGTAGTAATGGGTTCAGCGTAGGGACACAAAAATAATAAAAGTGTACTACTCTATTTATTATGGAAGAAAGGCCCTTGACTCCACACAAGCAAACTACACAGTGATTGAGAAGGAGATGCTGGCTCTAGTATTCGCCTTTGACAAGTTCAGATCATATTTTATAGGCATCAAAGTAATAGTGTTCACTAACCGTGCAAGTAATTAGGTACCTATTCAATAAGAATGATGCCAAACCAATCCTAATTCGTTGGATATTTCTTCTTTATGAATTTTACCTAGAGACCAATGATAGAAAAGGTACAGAAAATTAGATAGTGGACCACTTATAAATGTTGGAAGACTTCTCACATGTGAATGAGGGTGAGCAAATCCGGGAAGAGTTTTCAGCTAAGCAAATGATGGCTTTGAATATCTCTCAATTTCCACGGTATGAAGACACAATGAAGTTAATAGTGTGTGGACACTATCCACCCGGTGCAACCACCCAACAGAAGAAAAAACTAATCATGATGCCAAGTTCTACATCTCGAATCAACCATTCTTTTTTAAGTAAGAGGTCAATAGAGTAGTGAGAAGGTGCATTCCAAAAAAGTAGGTTCACAAAGTTCCTGAAAGTTTTCTTGCAAGCCCATATAGAGATCACCAAGGAAGAGAGTTCACTGCACATAAGGTATTAAAATCTTGTTTCTTTTGGCCATCTTTGTTTAAATATTCTATGGCTTTTGTGAACGGTTGTGATAGGTGCTAAGTATTGGGAACCATCTCAAGAAGGCATGATATTCCCCTTAACAATATTTTATAGGTGGAAATTTTTTATGTGTGGAGTATTGACTTCATGGGTCCATTTGTACCATCATATCGAAACCTTTATATACTTGTAGTGGTTGATTGTGTGAGAAGACGGGTTAAGGAAGTCACCCTTCCTTCTAATGACTTAAGGGTTGTGATCAAGTTCATCAAGAAACACATTTTCACTCGTTTTGGCACTCCAAGATCCATTATCAGTGATGAAGGCAAGTGTTTC
Organism: Solanum chmielewskii; assembly: GCA_027704785.1. NCBI lineage: Eukaryota > Viridiplantae > Streptophyta > Magnoliopsida > Solanales > Solanaceae > Solanum > Solanum chmielewskii. The sequence goes on from JAKWIX010000329.1 coordinate 16,218,695, forward strand.
ATTATTAATCTTTTCAAGACACTGCATGCTAAGTATGATATTCAGCATAAGGTTGTTGCAGCTTATCAATCTCAAATTAGTGTCTATGTGGAGGTGTCAAATAAAGAGGTCAAGAAGCTTTTGCAGAAAATGGTGAACGTACAAAGGAAACAATGGTATGAGAAGTTCAATGATGCTTTGTGGGCATACATGACTGCATACAAGACGCCTATAGGGAATTCTCCCTAGCACATTGTATATTGAAAAGCATGTTACCTTTCGACAAAATTAGAGTATCTTGCTTATTGGCTATAAAGAAGTTAAACTTGGACCTAGATCTATCCAGTAAAAAGAGAATTAATTAACTGAATGAACTTGAAGAGTTTCATCTTCATGCCTATAAGGATTCCAATATTTATAAAGAGAAGACAAAGATGTGGTATGACACGCACATAGTGAGTCATACCTTCAATCCAAAGGATAAGGTATTACTCTTCAATTCACAACTAAGGTTGTTCCATGGGGAATTGAAATTAGAGTGGTATGGTCCTTACGTTTAGTTGAACTGCAATGTGTAACTATCCCCACGTTCTTAGTCAATGAACAAATAGTGAATCATTATTTTAGTGATGACTAGGATATTGATTGGGAGGATCTTGAGCTATATGATGAATGATCCAAACTGCATCTTACCGCGATGTTAAATCAAGCGCTACATGGGAGGCAACCCATGCATACTATTTAATAGATGGGTAATTTGTTTTTGAATTTCCAAATTTTTATTTTTTTAGCTTAGGATAGATATTTAGATTATAGTTTTTCTTTAGTAACTGAAAAAAGATGTGTGTGCAGGCTTGGCGCACTTGCTTGAAATACCAAGTCAAGAAGTCCTAAGTCATTTCCTCGGTGCACGGGCAGGCACGCCGCGCCAAGTCAAGGAGGTCTGAGGCTTGAAGCACTTCGGGCACGCCTCACCAAGAACGAGGACTGAAGCATTTCCCAGATGCGATAGAGGTGAGCTTCACCAAGGCGATGAGGATTGAAGAATTTCCTAGATTCGATTAAGGCGCATTGCGCCTCATCTCCCTAAGCATGTGCAGGATTGGTGCACTGGCGTGCGCGCCGCAGACTGAGGGACTTCTTACATGCGATACGGGCTCCCCACGCCTCGATCTCCCTAACACCCAATTTTTTTTACAAAAATCTGAGTTTAACTCAGAGTTTGCCCTACCCAATCTAAATAAAATCCCCCAAATCCACCATTCTCCCTCTATTCCGGCGATTTCAAATCCCCATACCCCCCATTCTTCTTCTTCTTCCTTTTCAACTATTCCCTCCCCCTTATTAACCACCATTAAACTCCAACTACCCCTCTCTCTCCCTCGACAACTATAATACCTTCTCTTCTCAACTTTCTTGTCTTCGACATCCCATAAATCTCATTTCTTGTCTTCTCCACTACACCATCCGACCACCACTCTTCTTCTTATTCATTTTCAACTTTTTTTCCCTCCCCCCATTAAAAACAATTAATATCCATTAACTTCTAACCACCCCTCTCTATCCCTACACCACTATAATACCATCTTTCTCCATTTTCATCTATTCTATATCCCATAAATCTCTTTTTTTCCCTTCTCCACTACTCCATTCGACCCCCCCAAATATATCACTTTTTATTTTTATTCCCTTCTCTTAACAGGATGTAATAGCTCATAAAGAAAAAAATGTTTCGGGTTCTAAGAGGATCCAAAAGGCTGAAGCTTTCGAGTCCTCTAGTGTCCGGGAATCGGCACAAAAGTTAAAAAAAAGGTAGTGGAGAGATATGGCTAAGAATGGTTTGAGTGTCAAAGGGAAGAGAAATACATGGGGGATGAATATATAAATGAGGTAAGGTCACAATCTCGATTGATGGCAATTTATAAAACTATGAATGTTTTAGGTTTGTCTGTAATGTTTGATAATCCCGGAGATTGTAATTTGACCTTGGTGCGTGAATTTTATGCGAATTTGTTAACTGAAAGTAAGCATAAGACTGTTCCTGTAAGGAGGAGTTGTAAGATTTACCACCCGAATTCTGAATGAGGTACAGAGGAACCCACATTGTGATGCTGAAATGTTTAGCGAGTTGAAAGATAAACATCCTTCTAGGGATATCCGACACACTTTTTGTGGGGTAGAATCGAATGTTAGGTGTGAGAGGAGTAAGTATACGGGGAGGAATAACATCCTCTACTCTACTAATTTTAATCAAGTGGCTAGGGTGTGGTTAAAGATAATGCGTAACGTGTTACTTCCCGCTAAACATTTGACTGGTGTAAGTCATGATAGTGTGGTGTTCTTGTACATGTTGATGAAAGAAATTCCCATTAATGTGGAGGAAATTCTGACACAAAATATGATGATGTTTAGGAATAACTTTAGGAGGAGATTTTGTTTTGAGGGTTAATTAATCATTTTCTTAAGAGTCATGAGATTGAGGAAGAGGAGGTGATTATGACTGTTGCTAGGCACCCAGATTTGATGGGTACGTATGTGGATGTAAAATGTACAAAGTCTCTAAACGCATCCTAAAGACTTATTTCGTTGGCCCCTGATGGGCAAGCCCGAGATGATAAAGTCATGGTACGCTTGTTTAGGATGGCTGAGTTGCAATCGCGGATAAAAGGCCGCCGAATCACTGATGTGGAGATGGAGGCTTTGGCAAAGCACTATCCATTGATTTAGAGTGCAGCCTATCTATCCAAGATTAGTCTAACTTTTTCATAGCCTATGGACGATGATAGTGCTTGTAAAAACCGCGGATCACCCATTGAAGTAATATGGCGTACTTGACCACTCGGAGGTCTTATACAAGCCCGTAGTTATCATTCATCGCATTGTCATAAATATATTAGCGGAAAATTAAAAACTTTCTTAGCACATCATATTATAGAACAACACTTCCATAATACATAAAATATCATAATATATAGTTAAATTCTTTAGTCACTTTTTGGCATCCTAGACTCAACAGCGTAAGAGTACTTTAGGGACACGGACCTTGTAACATAATACCTAAGTACAATAATAAAGAATTTTATTGTAACCCATAACTAAACCATAAGTAGGGAATCCTTGGAACTTAAGGAACCCTTTCTTTGAGCTTGGGAATCACAAATCAAGGTCCTCATAATTTAATGATATCCATTAATAATTCTTAACCGACACCTTTGCGTAAAAAGTAGAGAAGAATGGAGTTAGTACAAGAACGCACTAAGTATGGCAACCATGCAAAAACATGCATTTAAAAGGGTAATTTTTCTTGAAATCATACTTCATGCCTTTATTTGAAAACTTCATAAAACCTTTATATAATAAGGAATATATCATATTCATACTTCATATAAACTCATTCATTGGTCAACAATCATATAAAATCACACAATGCATTTAAGGCATTTTGAAACCACATTACAGTAAGCACTTTCCCTCTTTACCGTGAATATCTTGTTTTACAGTGAATTATTTGATTATAAATTCCTTATTCCACCAAGTAATCCTCTAGTGATACTTGGTGCAATGCATCGCTTTAAGTCCACCAGGAAGTCATACATATAATCTACATAATCCAACACATACCATCATGGAGCTACAATACAACATAGACATATTTATGTCAAGACATTAGGGACATCACAGTGAACCATAGTTTACATGCACATATGCTAACATCATTCATATAGAACCTTATAAGACCTTACTCACAATCCAAATCTAAGTCTACTAGTGCAATGTAATGTGAAACCGCATACCCTCACACATACTAAGTAAACTATCATGAGACCACAAGCCTTAACATGTTATTCATACATCAACATATTAAGTGAATAAAAAATAATTCATATAAATCAATACCTTTATCATATAGTCATTAAGACCAACATAGTGCATATAAGAACAAGACCTCTTCATATAGGCTCATACCATGCATTTAACCACAATAAGTAGACAATTACTACAAAGTCACGCATAAGGAACATGTACATAGACATAAACATTAGAACACCTTCCTAAGACTTCCCTCAAGAGCCACATGTGCAATGCATAGGTGAAGTATAATACCCCCACCTACACTAAGCAACTGCTCTTAGGTTATCCTAGTTAGGGTCCTTACTTTACTTCTACATTTTACTTCACGGAAACTATAGCCTTAACCGAAACTAAGATCATGGGTGCTACATGGAATTTGGTGTTGTATATCTTTACACCAATAGAAGGTGTTCTTACCTAGCCTAAATAGAACATTAACACATGCTAGCATACTAGTGAATTCACTTGCTAGAACCTGTGTAGCAAGCATAGTTATGGACTTGGAGTTACATGTGAAAACCCTTTTTATGCCAAATTGGGCATTATAGTTTCTAACTTTTGGAAACCCTATGTATGCCTAGTTAGGGATTATAGTTATCACCCTCATGAGTATTATGGTGACCTACCTTCCAATTATGGAATCTGACACCCCTCATCTTCAAGTTCTCTTGGTGCTAAGCTAAGTTCCCTTTTTATTAAAAAGCCAATATTAAATTTATCTTATAAAATTAGTGTTTAGGAGAGTCATATCCTCATATTCATAGCTCATAGATCATAGATGAGAGTTCATCAACCTGAATATTGTGAGAAACACTTTCACATGGACATATCATATGTAAGTACCTATATAGTTTAGGGTATACTTGTCATAATGCAAGGAGTGGTGAGAATTAGGTAATTCATTATTGAGTTGATATCTAGAACTTTCCTTGTGTGTGTTGAATATGTGGTAGAAGGACTTAAGGAATGTGATTGAGGCATTTCTTTGAAATAGTCAATTCTTGACTTTACTTATATTCCTACCTTAAAATTGCACCCTTATGAAGTCCCATTGAGCCTTCAACCTTATTCATTTGATAAAACACATGATAAGGCAAAACTTATTGTTTAATACTAAGACTTTTGACCCTCTTAAGATCCTTAATGCACTATGTTAAGAAGAAGGGTTGAAAAATGAGGTTGAATAAGCACTGGGAGAATTTCTACATTGTGTGAGGAAAAAAATAAAAAATATATAAAAAAATATTATTCTTATTTAGCCCTGGTCCTTAGTGACAATGTTCACCTCAAAATCAAATCGAGGGTGGCTAATTTGGGACCATGCTCAAAACATAGGCGCTAATCCAATTATATGAATTATAATGAGAGGACAATACTCATGCAATTCTTATTGAGCTACGATGATGATGATTATACAAGGGTTATACCCTATGCCCTACATTAAGCTATGATGATTCATAATGACATTTAAGATATTTCAAAAGGTACTATAGCTTAGATCCAATTGAACTAGTGTGAAGAGTGTCCCTTCCCACACAAGGAAGGTAGGATCATTAATGTACTCATGATATTGGAGTCTATGATGCATGTAGCATGAAAAGAGTCCCAACTATATCTCGTAGTTCATGAACTATGTTATGCCCTTTGGAATGCTAGATAGTGGATCCACGTAGTTTCTATGTTCATGTTTTGGTACTACCTAGGAATGTAGTTCACCTTCCTTCGATGTAGGATTCTATAACACTTGATTCCTCATTGCCTCATGTGGTATATGTCGGTTAAGGCATGATTTTCCAAAAACGTAAAAATAAATAAAGGAATATACTGTAACTTGAATGACCAAAAAGGTTTAGCTTAGTCTAGGTAGGGGTATGGGACTCTACCTAAACATTGCACTAGTGAGTCTTCAGGGAAGTCTTAGGAGGATGTTCTTATACATGTATATTCTTATAATGATACATGGTATGTACATGATGATCTTGCACATTGATGATATTATATGATGATTGGTTTAACTTTTGAATATGTGTTTGGTCTCTATTGCTAAACAATGATTTTAAGTACTCTCCATATGCTATGTGAATTATGACATTGGTTACAGATCTTATTGGGTTTACTTGTTTGAGTAAGATGATGGGGCTTTGTGTAGTCATCGTAATAGTTGACTTAACGAGGGTTTATCGGTAAATGTCTTGCTTTGGTTATGTTGTAATGAACTCTTATCCATGATTGTTTCTATTATAACTTGATGATAGAATTATGTTGACTATGTCCTCAATTATGCGATATGCATGTTGGCTTGACTAAACATAGTATTGTCGGTCTAGTGATGTATATGCCCTTGATGTAATGAATATGTCTTATTTATTTGTATGGTATTCTTGAATGTGCATAAGGATTTTGAAAGTAAATTGCATACTTTAATGAAATGTCCCCTTTTAGCATGATTCATTATGTGTGTGAATATGGTCTCTTATTTAGTAAAAGTGGTGTACTAACCCCGTTTTCTTCCTTTTTCCCAAACATTTTAGGTTTCCGTCGTTTAAGGGATTTTGAGACAACTTTAAAGTAAGATTTGGAATTCTCACTCATCCAAGTTTGGTAGGTCCTCACTTTCCAAGGGAAATGCCATTATCAAGCTTACAATGTTGTTCTAGTTATAAGACTTATATTTCTTTCCTTTACATTTAAGTGCTAAAGATTTTATAGCCTATATGTGGCTTTATTACATTGATGTATGGGATATGCCTAATTGATATACTCTTGTTTTAGATGGTTATGAGATGAGAATCCAATTTTAGGACTATGTTATATCTTACATATCTATGTGTAAAAAAAGTAGAAGACTATGTCATTTTCCTATACAAAGGGTCTACGTATACATGATATGACTATATTGTGTGTATGAGAGAGGTCTATATAAACATCAATTTAGATAAATAAAAGTTTAAAATTTTTCCTCATTTTGACCAATGAATGTAATGATTTAAGCTAAGATGCTTTATCTTACTTCTCAAAGAGGACAACAACGCGGTTACGTTTAGGGGGTGCTCCGCGGATGTCACATTTGCAAAAGGAAACTTCTGCACATAAGGAGCACTACCGTTTTCCTCCTTAGTCTTGGGTGTAGACCATTTACCTTTATTGAACCTTGGAATGTTAGAAAGACTTGTTGGGGAACTTTTTCTTGAACCTTGGCTTATCTTGCACCTCAAATCGAGTCCTTCAAGAATTTCAATCTTTGACCCTTGTCCTCTTCAACTCTCTACAAACTTCCTTATGATTTTGCTCCTCAATTTATTCACCATGAACCATGTGACGATAGATGTCCATGTTATGAATCAACATAGTTTACCTACATTAGCACAAGGTCGGATAACCCCATAACAAATAAGTTCATATTGGCTTCGTAGGTAGCTACTGTCAACAATGCTTAAATTTGTAGATTTGAGTCAAATTCACGGGTGCTCTCCAAGGACCCGTAGGGTGGTCCTTGATGAGTCATACCTGGACGTTTTGACCCTAAACACAATCTTACACTAGTTTGACACCTTTCAACTAAGTTTAATCAATTTCCTTCTCCTAAATGCCGTGAAATAGGCTATGGCACACTAGCACCTCTTTGACTAGTTTCTGGATGTCATGGATGTTTCTTGATGTGTTGACTCTAAACTTCTTAAATTACTTATAGTACATTATTTTAGGTCTTAAATTAGTGTTACCAACCTTAGAACGACATGTGAGGTTCTAGATTAGGTCTTGGACTTTCGAAGTGTTACATATACCAAGCTACTACTTTGAATGCAAAAATAGATGCAATGCAACATAGCATGACTTTACAGTTTAAGCTATTGACTCTAAATAAAACACCATAAATGTGGTACAACAAGCAGAAAATTGGTGTGGTGGATGTGGTAGTGGAATCTATTACAGTGTGAAATGTGAGAAAAACCTTTATTTTGTGAGTTATACGGGTAATGTGCAAAGGGGCCAAGGCCAAATAAATTGTTGTAACCCTAATCAGGCACAAGGTGCAAATCAATACCATACCCAAAGATCTTGGAACCAATACCAAAATCCAAACCAAAGCATAAGTTATAGTTTATCCAAAGGTGGGTTGACCAATGAAGATCTATTTTAAATATCTCATGTATAAAATGAGGACCAAGTTAAGTGCTAGAATTGATAACTCCCAAATGAGTTGAGAGAAACAAGTTGTGCAAATGTCTTACTCTTTAAACTTATGTATCCAAGGTGGGCTTCCTAGTGATATTGAGCCCAACCCAAAGAAACTGCATGTGATAAGCACTAGAAATGGGCTGTAATTAGAGGAACTAACTCCAAAGATGAGAGACACTGATGCAAAAACCACATAAAAGAAATTGGAAGAGCTAGTAAAAAGTCAAAATGTGGAGGCACCCACACATTAAAAGAAGTTCTCATCCCCGTTTCCACAAAGGCTAAAGAAGAAGCATGAAGAAAAATGCTTCAGTAAGTTTGTGTCTCTCCTTAACATGTTCCTATTAATATACCTTTCATTAACATTTTGCAGGGTATTGTAAAGTATGTTAAATACATGAAGGACATTGTATAAAGAAAGAAGAAGATCATAGAGTATGAAACTGTAGCACTTACTGATGAGTGTAGCTCGAGGATCCAAAATAGAACGTCCAAAAATTTAAAGGATCTGGTAGTTTTACCGTGCAAATCACTATTAGACAAAGTGTTCATGCCTAGGGGTTACATCATTTAGGGGCAAGTATAAATTTGATTCCCCTAAAATTGTATCAAAATGTTGGGTTGGGTAGTAAAAAAACAACTTTATTCTCAGCTGAAAGGGTTGGTAAAAGATGTGTTTGTGAAAGTAGGTTCATTGATATTTCTTCTAGATTTTGTGGTGTTAGACGTTGAACCTGATTATGAAGTCCTATTTATCGTGGGAAACCTATTTTGTCCATGGGTAGGGCATTGATTGATGTAGCAGCTGACCAACTAACTATGAGAGCTCACAATAAGATCGAAGTATTTGTTGTCTACCACACTTTAAAATTGCCTTCTATTTATGAAGAATTCTCAGTTATTACTGTGGTCGATCAGACGTACTTATGTCAGAAGATCCGTTAGGGAAAGTTTTAGGGGGTCACGAGTTTGAAGGAGATATTGAAGTTCAGGAGATTGAGTCATGCTTAAATCTAGCTTTAGTAGAAACTCGTAGGCCTCAGGTGGAGTCATTAGATAACAATTTAGGCCCTCCACCAAAACCATCAATAGCATAAGGCCCTAAGTTGGAACTTAAAATTCTCCTGACTAACCTAAGGTATGCTTATTTGGGTAGTCATGAAAATTTTGCATGTCATAGTTTCTGCAGATATGTTTGATTTACATGTTGAAGTTGCATTGGAGATATTAAAGCGAAGGAAGAAAGCAATTGGGTGGCAGATGGTTGATATTCATGGGATTAGTTCGGCGTTGTGTATGCATAGAATTTACATGGAAGAGGATCACAAACCAAAATCACAACATCAACAATGTCTAAATCCTATGATTAAAGAAGTGGTAAGAATGGAAGTGATAAAATGGTTAGATTGTGGATTTGTATACCTAATTTTCGATAGCTAGTGGGTATGTTCGATACAATGTGTTCCAAAGAAGGGAGGTATGAGTGGTATAAGGAATAAAATTGAAGAGTTGCTCCCAACTATAATAGTGACCAAATGGCATATTCGTATGTATTACCAAAAATTAAATGATGATACCCAGAAATATCACTATCCTGTTCAATTCATTGATTAGATGCTTGACCAACTAACAGGGAAGGAGTACTATTGTTTCTTCGATGGGTTTTCTGGGTAAAACCAGATCTTAATTGCACCGGAGAACCAACAACTGGACCAAATTCACTTGTCTCTATGGTACATATGCTTTCAATGGCATTCCCTTCAGACTTTGCAATGCACCGATGACTTTTCAAAAGTGTATGATATTAATTTTTCATGACATGCTGGGAGACTTTGTGGAGGTATTCATGGATAATTTTTCAGTATCTGGGAAGTCCCTCGAGGGATGTCTACAAAATCTTTAGACGGTTCTTGCTAGATGCGAAGTCACAAAAATAGTGCTAAACTGGGAGACGTGAAATTTTCTAGTTGGGGAGAGGATAGTGTTAGGACACAAGGAATCTAAATCTGTGTCGAATGTTCATAAGGCCAAAGTAGAAGTCAGTGATAAATTTCCCCCTCCTATTAAAAAAAGGTTTTTACTGATGATTCATCAAGGGTTTTTCCAAGATTGCACAACCCATGTGCAGTCTTTTGGAGAAGTAGGTGAATTTTGATTTCGATGCATTGTGTTTGAGAACTTTTAAGATGTTGAAACAGAGATTAATTGAGGGTCCTATTCTAATTGAGCTGGATTAGGAGGTACCATTTTAACTCATGTGTGATGCTAGTGAAGTAGTAATGGGTGCAGCGTAGGGACATAGAAAGAACAAAGTGTTCTACTCTATTTATTATGCAAGAAAGGCCCTTGACTCCACACAAGCAAACTACACAGTGATTGAGAAGGAGATGCTGGCTCTAGTATTCGCCTTTGACATGTTCAGATCATATTTTGTAGGCATCAAAGTAATTGTGTTCTCTAACCATACAAGTAATTAGGTACCTATTCAATAAGAAGGATGCCAAACCAATCCTAATTCGTTGGATATTTCTTCTTTATGAATTTTACCTTGAGACAAAAGATAGAAAAGGTACAGATAATCAAATAGTTTACCACTTATAAATGTTGGAAGACTTCTCACATGTGAATGAAGGTGAGCAAATCCGGGAAGAGTTTTCAGCTGAGCAATTGATAGCTTTGGATATCTCTCAATTTCCATGGTATGAAGACACAGTGAAGTTAATAGTGTGGTGACACTATCCACCTGGTGCAACCACCCAACAGAAGAAAAAGCTAATCATGATGCCAAGTTCTACATCTCGGATCAACCATTGTTGTTTAACTAATAGGTTAATAGAGTAGTGAGAAGGTGCATTCCAAAAAAGTAGGTTCACAAAGTTCCAGAAAGTTTTCATGCAAGCCCATATAGAGATCACCAAGGAAGAGAGTTCACTTCTCATAAAGTATTAAAATCTGGTTTCTTTTGGCCCTCTTTGTTTAAAGATTGTATGGCTTTTGTGAACGGTTGTGATAGGTGCTAAGTATTGGGCACCATCTCAAGAAGGCATGATATTCCCCTTAACAATATTTTATAGGTGGAAAGTTTTTATCTGTGGGGTATTGACTTCATGGGTCCATTCGCACCATCATGTGGAAACCTTTATATACTTGTAGTGGTTGATTATGTGAGAATACGGATTGAGGCAGTCTCTCTTCCTTCTAATGACATAAGGGTTGTGATCAAGTTCATCAAGAAACACATTTTCACTCGTTTTGACACTCCAAGATCCATTATTGGTGATGAAGGCAAGTGTTTCATTAACAATCTTTACAAGACACTGCTTGCTAAGTATGATATTCGGCATAAGGTTGTTGCAGCTTATCAATCTCAAATGAGTGTCTATGCGGACGTGTCGAATAGAGAAGTCAAGAAGCTTTTGCAGAAAATGGTGAATGCACAAAGGAAAGAATGGTATGATAAGTTCAATGATGCTTTGTGGGCATACATGACTACATACAAGACGTCTATAGGGAATTCTCCCTAGCACATTATATATTGAAATGCATGTTACCTTTCGACGAAATTAGAGCATCATGCTTATTGTCTATAAAGAAGTTAAACTTGGAACTAGATCTAGCCGGTAAAAAGAGAATTAACTAATTGAATGAACTTGAAGAGTTTCATCTTCATTCCTATGAGGATTCCAAGATTTATAAAGAGAAGACAAAGATGTGGTATGACACGCACATAGTGAGTCATACCTTCAATCAAAAGGATAAGGTATTACTGTTCAATTCGCAACTAAGGTTGTTCCATGGGGAATTGAAATCAGAGTGTTATGGTCCTTAAGATTAGTTGAACTACAATGTGAAAGTAGCCCCATGTTCTTAGTCAATAAACAAATAGTGAATCATTATTTTAGTGATGACTCGGATATTGATTGGGAGGATCTTGAGCTATATGATGAGTAATCCAAACTACATCTTACCGCTATGTTAAATCAAGCGCTACACGGGAGGCAACCCATGAATACTATTTAATAGATGGGTAGTTTGTTTTTCAATTTCCAAAATTTTGTTTTTTTAGCTTAGGATAGATATTTAGATTATAGGTTAGCTTTAGTAACTGAAAAAAGATGTGTGTGCAGGCTTGGCGCACTAGCTTGAAATACCAAGTCAAGATGTCCTAAGTCATTTCCTTGGTGCACGGGTGGGCACGCCGCGCCAAGGCAAGGAGGTCTGAGGCTTGAAGCACTTCGGGCGCACCACACCAAGGCAATGAGGATTGAAGAATTTCCCAGACGTGATAGAGGTGAGATTCACCAAGGCGATGAGGATTGAAGAATTATCTAGACGCGATACAGGCGCACTGCGCCTCATCACCCTAAGCATGAGCACGATTGGTGCACTGGCGTGCGCGCCGTAGACCGAGGGACTTCCTAGATGCTATACGGGTTCCCCACTCCTCGATCTCCCTTACACCCAATTTTTTTAAAAAATCTGAGTTTAACTCAGAGTTTTCCCTACCCAATCTAAATAAAATCCCCCAAATCCACCATTCTTCCTCTATTCCGGCGATTTCAACTCCCCATACCCCCAACACTAGACCCTCCGAACCTAACATTTTCCCTTTTTTATTTCAGTAAGGACTTCTTCACGTAAATCTTCATATTCGAGAGCTCTATATGGTTGGACCCAACCTTTCCAAGCTCATATAATTCCCCAAGTTAGTTGGTCTAGATGTAGCAAGGGTTCTGAAGTGTGGTTCTACGCGTATCAATCTGTGTGAATCGTGGTCTAATCATTGACATTCTTGACATATTAAGCATTTCTTATCTTATCTAATTTTAGGGTTGTTACATGGACTTCACCTCATAAGAACCACTTACAGCCTATTCATAATCCCTTTCTATGTCTACTTCTGCAATGTACATGTGAAGTTCCATAACCTCACACATACTTAGTAAACCTACAAAGAAACTACAAGGCTTAAAATGACTTTCATACATCAACAAGACAAGCATAGAAAACCTCATTCATGTCAAGCAAGACTTCATAATATAGTTAATACGACCCATACTATGCATATAATGTAAGAACACATCATATAGACTCATACAATGTATATCATCACAACAAGTAGTCAACCCTACAATGCCATGCATAAAGAAATAAACATAATTATATACATTAGAACACCTTCCTAGAACTCCCTCAAAAGAGCTACTTGTGCAATGCATAGGCTTAATCCCATATACCCACCTACACTAAGGAACTTCCCTTAGGTTATCCTAGTTAGGGTCCTAGTCATTTATTTCGATTATATATTTTACATTAGGGAAACAATAGCCTTAACCGACACTAAGACCGTGGGTGCTAAACACAGAATTTGCTGTTGTTGATCCTCACACTAAATAAAGGTGATGTAATTAGACAAAGTAGAATACTAACCATCATGCTAGCATAATAAGTGATATCACTTGCTAGATCCTATGTGGCAAGCATAGTTTATGGAACTAAGAGATATGGTATTGAACCCTCTACATGCCTATTATAGTTGGAGTCCTCATCTTATGAGATTCCATAGGGTAAGTGATCCTCATTGGGCAGTCAACACCTCATATGAAACTATAGGGTAAATCTTCCTCCTCGAGAAGCCAACACCTCTCATTGTAAAATTTATTAGGTACTAAGCTAAGTTACCTTTATTTAAAAGCTTTTATTAGCTTTTCTTTATAAAATTAGGCTTAGGAGAGCTAACCCCTCATATGTTTAGCTTATAAGTCATAGATGACAGCACATCAAACCCTTTTTGATGGACATAGAATATTCAAGCACCATCTAGTTTAGGGTATTATTGGGAACACATTCCAAGGCCCCTCCATTGACTAGAATCATACATGTGTGTGTATACATATATGTGAGCAAACCTTTCACACAACACATTAAGACCACACACGTTCGTATATTAACATTATCATGCATTCACATTTATGCACATAAAAAACCAACCCTAGAAACTATTCTGTTAAGGTACACATGTGCAATGCATAAACAAGGTCTCATACCCTTGAGCATACCAGTAAACCTATCAACACATCCTAGTTAACGGATACATAATCATCCTTCATGAACATATACATTACATACATAGCAGTTGACACAAGTGCATATGAGAATACCTTTCATTCGACACCATAAACCTATACTACTTGATATGTATGCTTGAGGTGTGAGTGTCTGTACATTGGTCAACATTATCAGCTATTGGCTATCAACAACATATTAAGGAAAACACCCTCTTATTACCAAATGCACCTCCAAGCATAGACAATACAACACATTATAACATAGGAGACAAGATCACTTCAACATTTTTATTCAGGACTCCTAACAATAGCTAATTGCACATTCATATAAGGTGATATAGGTAAGAGGTCATTCATATTTTATACTTCATCATTGGAAGAATATAGACCATACCTAACATAGACACCCACATACTCACAACATTGGTAACATAACCTAGACCATAAACAAGAATGGAAACTAAGCATGAGACTTTACATTGGGTGATCATCACCAACACACATTAATACTTCAATTGCCTTCAAGACCATGATCACACCATGTATAGAGTGACAAGTAAGTAAACAACATTACCATAAGTGGACCATACCAAACAATGCCATCCAACGCCACATTAACTAAAAATACTATAGAAGGTAGAGAAGTAGAGACATTCTTACAAAGCCAGTAACCTTTGATCATCATTGACCAATACCAATATTTCATCAATATAGGGAAGCATCTAAGTGTACATTAACATAGACAGAATTAGCATAAACTACCACAAGATCATAGGCTTAGATATCACAAATATCCTATGCCTTGATCCTCAATAATGAAAATTCATGATTCATCAAAATACAGTATAAGCCAGTATCTAAAGAGATCATAACCTAAACGAAATCCTACTACAATTTCTATAGAATCGAGATGACGGTAAGCATGCTACATTAGGAATCCATGGAATATAGAGGAACATAGTCTAATCCTATTCAAAATATCAAACCTAGGTACACATGGATCACTCATAAAAAATTAACCATCAATATTCATTATAGGAATAGATATAAGAAATTCAACATGCTAGAATAATAAATCAATTAACATATACTCAAGAAGAAATGCCCATAACATAGGCTAATTTGAGAATGGGAAAGAACATGAGTTTATCATGCAGTTGTCTTGAAATTCACGTTAAAATTAATACATTACCATAAATTCATTATGAGAAAGCCTTTGAAAATGATTTAAGAAAGAACCCATGGCTAGATTGGAAGATAGGAATTTTGACCATGAATTATCTTTGAAAACTTTTAAAGGATCTCTCTAAATGAAGGGTTATTTAGAGATGAGGGATCACCATACCTTTATACATGAGAAGCCCATAAGAAATTGAAGAAGAAACCATGATAATCCCACCTCTAGCTTGAACTTGAGTTTTTCCTCTAATGGAGGTTTGTGAGAATTTGGAGGAGAAGAGTGATTTGGGATGTTTTATTTTCTTGCTGGGTGTTGGGGTTTTGGCTTGGAAAAGGGATTAAATAAGTCATCAGAACAGTTTATAACCGCCCCCTATGTTACTAAAACACTTCCATGCTTATGGGGACTGTTAGACACGTCAAAATTGACTTTAAAAAATGAAAAATGACGTGACGTGATCTGGTAAGTGAAAATCATCCTAGGCGCGTGTCTCTAGGGCAAGGTCCCATTCTTGCTGCTGCACGCTTCCTTGGGCAGCTACTTGTCCAACGTTTTGGTCCTCCTCGAGGGCCTTAAGGTGGTCCTCGGGGAGCCATACCAGGAAGTTTTAAACCTTAACATGTATATTAGATTATAGGGTCAACCATACTTTTTTGGACTTAGGAAAAACACATAAAAACAAGGCAAACATACAAGGACACAGTAGCATGTCTAATAGGCTAACTTAAACATCTTCGACGTTCTTGAACGTTTGAGCTCCAAACTACATTAAACTTAACACACTACCTGTAAAAATCATTATCACTCATAAAAGGACTTCATAATCCCATGAAACATACATAAGTACATACAAACACTTAAAGCCCTTTGGTGACTAGTCGTCGGACGTTTTAGTCGTCCCTTGACGTTTGGCTCGCAAATCACCTCATATCATGTATATATATTATAAAACACTTTATGAACATATTTTAAACCTTTTTAGACATATGTGAGGCTCTAATTACCTTAATTCATTTCCGGGTTCTTACAATTGAAGGGTTGTGATTTTTTTGAAAGGGTTGTGACTTTTCGAAACGGTTGTGCCTATTTTGATGAGTGACATCTTTTCCAAAGGGTTGTAATTTTTTCAAAGCATTTTGATTTTTTTGAAGGTTTTTTCCTTTTCCGATGAGTAGTGAATTTTTTGAAAGGTTGTAACTTTTTTGATAAGGAACAATTAGCACCTATTCATACTACTATTTGTTACCTATAAATAGTGGGTTTCTTCTCAGTTGTAAACTATGATTTTTGAATGATTTCTACTCTTTTTCTTTTTAAAAACTCTTAACGGTTATTTTCAAAAATTGATGAAGTTCAAAATCCAATGCTATTCGAGGTACCACGTAAGAAAGAGTTGGTAAATAAATTGTAATCCCTCTGTCCAGTATTGTTTGTCGTGTTACGCTTTTCGAAAGTTAATTTTACTATTTTTTAAAGTCAAATTATAACACATCAAATTGATATTTTGTAAAAAAATAAATTGTAAGACTATATGAAAAGTACTAGAAATTGCAATATTTTTGCAAATTAATATAGTGAGAAAATAAATCTTAAAATGTTAGTCAACGTTTTTAAAGTTTGGTTCTAAAATAGAAACCATGACAAAAAATATCAGACATATGGAGTAGGAAATAATCCATAAATTCACACAAATATTTTATTTGTTTATGATTTCTATGAGTTATTACTGACAAAAACTTGTGGGAAAGACAATAATAATAAACAAATATGAAAAATGTCACACGATTTAGTTAAGATATTTCTTCTTTGTTTTTTTATTATTTAGATTCTTACCCTCAAATGAAGCAGTTTCGTTTTTATTTTACTTAAACGGGTATCAATGTTGTCCATTGAATCTTTAATTTTTATGTTAAATACACTATTTCACAAATAGATTGTCACTTCTACTTATAATATTATAATATAGACATAATAATTATTATTTTTAATATATATGTAAATAAAAATGAATGAATAAAGTATATGTTTGTGAAAAAATATTAAATCAAATGCAACAATAGATATTGTGAATATAACATGAAAATATATTTTCATCTTCCTTCTTCATTGACTATGTATTTCTCCATATATTGTTTTTCCTATTATTTTGTGTTCATTTGAATTTGAGAAAATTTTATGTCACAACATATTATCTGTTAACTATGTAAAAATTGACAAGAAATAGTGATTGACCATAAAATAATCTTAATTTAAAATAAAGATTAAATAAACAATACTTAAATTTTATTCATCTAGGTAATTTTTATTTGTGAAAAAGTTTAATATATTATATCATGATAAAACTTGTATTAGATTAGAGATACTTTAAATTTAACAATGATTATATGATATGTTTGTGGCAGGAAAAAGGAAAATACATTAATTCTACGAAGATAAGGTAGAAAAACTAGCTACAATGTGTTGCTTTTTGCAGGACCAACTAACGGGATTTTGAAAAAAATATATAATATATCAAATATTAGAGGTGCAATCATTAATGTCACCTAGCGAATCTGCATCAGAATACATAAAGAACCTTGGAAATGTGTTGTTCATTATCTGTTACCCGTTATTCTTCGTATGTTTGACATAGCGCATAAACTGTTTAACATAGATCTATGTGTTTGTATAGGAACATTTATAAATTGACACAACTTACTAAAAACAAAGATTATGTCTGGTATGGTAAGTAATAAATACTGAAGCTTACCAACAACTTGACGGTAAAAGGTGGCATGCACAAAAGGTTTACCATCTTTAACGGAAAATAAAGTAGAGGAACTCATGGGTGTGTGAACAGGTTTACATTAAGTCATATTATGGGCAGCGAGAAAATAGGAAACATACTTTTCTTGATAGAAAATGATTGCAGCTTGAGTGCGAAGGACCTCAACACCTAAGAAGTGGTTCAGTTATCACAGATCCCTTTGTGCGAATCGGGACGAAAGAACCCGAATAGTCTCTTGAATAACGTTAGAATTGGGACCATTAATTATAATGTCATCAACGTATACAAGAATGTAAACCATCCTTCTACTGTGATGATAAATAACAAGAGCGCAGAGCTTGCTTCAGGTCGTAAATTCCTTTCTTTAGTTTTCACACATAGTTAGGAATATCATTATGAGCATACCCACGAGGTTGGAACATATATGCATATTCATTAGGATGACCTTGAAGAAATGCATTGTTCATGTCCAATTGTTGCAAGGGCCAATTATATTGACCTGCAAGAGATAAAATCAATCCAATAATAATAGGTTTAATAATTGGGATGAAGTTATTGTTATAAACTACACATGGACATTGAATTAAACCCTTTCCAACAAACAAATATTTATACCTATCCAAACATCCATTTGGTTTTACTTTTGGTTTTGATACGATAAAGCCATCTGTAGTCAATCTCATTTTATGAAGTGCACGCAGTAGAAGACCCAGTTCATATTTTCATTAATGCATCAAACTCAAATTTCATAGATTTTCTCTCCAGTGTGTACTGTTTTGTCCATGATTATAAGTGGTCGGAATAGATTCAGTAGAGGTAATGACAAAATAATCAAATACTTTATTTGGGGTAGTGATGTTATTTTGAGAACTAGTGACAGGGTGATAAACAGTCGTGGTTGTGCAGATGAGATGGTTGTGGTAGATAGTTGTGTGATATTAGAAAATGAGTTAGGAGGTTTGTATTGAACCTGGGTTGGGACTGAATGTACATTAGGTAAAATAGGTGGTGCGAAACTCATTGTTGTTTTTAACCGTATAAATCCACATATATTTCGTACACTGATCAACAAAAAATACATAGTATAATTGTTCACCAATCGACAAAACTTGTGAGGGTTCATAGCGATCACTCAAAATAATTTAAAAGGATTTTTGCTTCGTAAAGTATTCATAGAAAAAGGTAGTCTATTAGTTTTATTATAGATAAAGAATTACAATAATCAGTCTCCTCTAAATGGAAAACATTAATTAAAAACATATGCAAGAATATTTTAAGCATTCTGTTATTTGGATGGCCTAAATCGTCTATGTAATCAGGAAGTACAAGATATAATCTACAGCCTCACATATTTAACTAAGGTTTTTAACACTGTTTTATGACATAAATAATTTACATAAAACATTTAGGAAGTTTTAGAGTCAAAATGTCAAGGAACGTCCATGACATCCAATGAATTGTGAAAAAGTGGTTATTGTGCCTTTGCATGTTTCATGGGGGTTTTAAGAGTCGGAATTTATGCAATTTGGTAGAAAGGTGTCAAAAATGTATTAGAGTGTATTTAGGGTCTAAATGTTTGGGTACGACTCCGCGAGTACGACCCTAAGGGTCCCAAAGTAGAACCCTTCCAAATTTACCAAAATGCGTCAAATAATACTGAAACCCTACGATACAAATCGACGAGCCGTCGTCTAGGTGATGAGGCATCGATAGCCTCCATAGATGATTCCTCACACTTTTTCAAAAATGTATCCAAAAATATGGTGTACGACACCATCGATTTTTGTGCAGAACGATGGGTGTAGATGGGCGTCCACTGTCCTATGGACCGTAGGTCAAGTCTATTATGGGTTGGTAAATTTTTAATGGAGAGATTTAATTAGATGATTAGTTAGGGTATTAATTAGGCATTAAGTGATTTTTAGTTTAGTTAGTGAAGAGACTATAGAAGGGGTAACACTCATTAACAAACCTAACCCACTTAATTTCACAAACCCAAAATCCTCCACCTTTTCTCTACTTTATCTCTCCCCAAAGAAGACTCCATTTGAGACCAAGGTCAAAGGTATTAGGTCTTAAATAAATTCATTTTTATCCATCAATTTTCAATAGTTATTTAGGTATGGGAACTGTTCACTTTTGGTACTCCTTTCCCAAAGGGTTCTTTCAAATTGATTTCGAACAGTTGAGAAAATATGTGTTTCATTCTTAATTATAATTTGGTGTTTTAAATTGTATTGTTATTGATTTTTTTTAATTATTATGAATGATTTATGATGAATTATTGGTGAATTAGCGTAGTTCTTGATGTTAGGCCAATTTATATAGAACAGATCATGAATTAACCCTATTTTCTGAACCCTAGGTTATGAATTGATGTTTAACTGGTTAGTAATGATACAATTGACTTAGTTCTTGTTTTATCTACTATTGTACGATGTTATTAATCCTATTAATTGATAGTATGGTTGGTTGATTGTAAGACCATGGAAGAAGAATTGTGATGGTGAATTTGTAAGACCTATGATCTTGAATTGTTATTTCAATTATGATGTCTTATACTTGTTGGCGGTATTCAATTGAAGTGTTGATTGTGATTAGATTATATAGTTGATGGTATGGTAAATCTAATTGAAATGTCTTGACTATATAGTTTGTGAGATTATGATTAAGGATGATTATATAAGGTTGATTGTGAATGACATATATGCCTTACTATGACATGATTATGATAACGTGCTAATCTCACATATGAGGATTGTTATGAAAGGTATTTCTCTTGCAATTTCAAATGGATAATGATTATTATATACAAGGGGATAGTCCTTTATGACCTATACTAAGCTATGATGATTCATAAAGGCTTAAAGACATTTCTAAAAGAGAGTTTAGCTTAGCACTGAGTGAACTAGTTATAAGAGTGTGTCCCTATCCAATGTGGGAAGGTGGTTCACAATGGTTCACATAAGATAGAGATTACAATGCCATGGGGCATAAAGAGGGTCTCAAGAATGTGTCATAGCTCTTGGACTATGTTGCCCCCATAGGAATACTAGCTAGTGGATCCAGCTACGACGTTGTGTTCATGTTTTAGTACTACCTTGGCAAGTAGTCCACCTATAACACCCCATAGCAAAAAAGACCAAAAATTATATTTTAAGAAAAATATGCAGGTGCTACCAACGTTGGCATCGATGGAACATATCCAGAACAACGGTCCGCCCTGCACAAATGTCGATGGTATCAGAAACACCCAAAAAAAATTCAGCCTAGAAAAATTGGTTGTCTTGGATGACTGACGGACTTACGGTCTATAGTCTGTGATCGTTGATTAAGACTCCCTTCAACCACTCTCTGACAATACCTATGGATGACCATCATGGTTCGTAGGTGGACTTACGGTCCGTAGGTCTGACTATAGGTGGAAACTTTGAAGCCAGGAAAGGGGAAATGTAGTTAGGTAAACATAAAAATGATCATAACTCTTTGCACAAAATGAATTAGGCCTCCCATGACCTACCCAAATATAGATAATTGAATTATCTTTCAATAGCCATCCATGTTGATAAAATCAAACCTTCTAGTAAAACGTTATGACCATTTTTGTAGAGGTCTAACAAACAGGCCCTCGCAAGAGACCCAACGATGGGGCGTTGCGAGCACGACGGACCATCAGTCCTGGCCTTCGTGATGCCCGATAGCAACCTTCCCAGGGGTCTTTTTGACCTTTCCCACTCCGTTTCAACCCTAAGTTACATCGTTTTAACCCTGAATCATCAGATTTTAGTAACTCTTAGTCGAGAAACATAATTAAAACATATTCAAGTCAAATCAATAAATCAAAACATAGAAAATTAGAAGCTATAGAGGAAAAAAAAGTTCAAGAACCCTAGTTCAAGAACGCCATAAGATCCAGCAGCTCCAGCCCCGAAACTTAAGTATTTTTTCGTTGATTTCAGCCATAGTGTCCTTAGTTTCAGTCAGGTCTTGATTCTCTTATCATGATTAAACCTAGGGTTTCTAGAATATTGATATTTCATGAATTTATTAAATATATGTTTCAAATCAAATTATCATGTTATAACTCAAATTATCGAATGAATTTAAGAACTGTAGCTTTGTATTTCTTTAGTTCTTGAATTACACATGCTAGTTCATATAATTCAGATACTTCAGATATACATGCCTCAGTTATAAATGTATAATTACTAGATTAATTGTTGCATTCTCAGCTTGCATATTCATTTTTGAGCTATCCAGTGTTTACAGAAATTCAGATATAATCAATTAATTTACAAAATTCATTGGGAGAAGCATTATACCGAGTTGGACTAGGTTTTAGCGTACCCAATAGTTCCAAAACTACTAGCCAAGTAGATTGTAAGCCCTCTCTGTGGGCAATCAGTTTAGTGATCATGCAAGCATGCCTTAATACCTTTGGCAAGGTATATTGGGTCCTCAGGATACGGCGTATACATCGGACTCCACATTTAGCTCATGTGGGTTTTTTTTTATTTATTATTAGTATCACGACCCAAAACGAGCCGCGATTGGCACCCACACTTATCCTCCTATGTGAGCGAACCAACAAATCTAAACCCCAACATTTACAAAAATTTCAACCATAGTCAACAAAATATAATGCGGAAGACTCAAAACTCATTAACGAAAATCAATTGAATAACTTCTAAATCTCAATACTTATTATTCCCAAAATCAGGAAGTCATCAAACCAAGAACATCTATCCTCGAATTTCTAAATCTAAGAGTATTTAAGAAGCTAAAAATAGTAAAAAGATGGTCCATGTCCGAACTTCAAGACATCAAGACGTGAAAGAGAGAATCCAGCACGAGCTAGGAATAATAGCTCACCCGGAATTCTGATATGCTGGAGACTGGCTAGATCTGAGGACGAGTCGAAGTCGATGGCACGGTTGCTGCACTCCACAAATAACAAAGAAGAAAATACAAGTAAGGGTCAGTACAAGGAACAAGTACTGAGTAGGTATCATCAGCCAACTCGGAATAGAAAGCAATATATATTGAATAATAATATAAAATCAACCATAGTACTTAACAGGTGACAATCAACAAGTACAACAACCATTATCATCTACACCAAGCATACCCTTGAGGACTCAAACCTCCACACCATACTCATTTGGGAATTAGGTTCATTGAATTTCAGTACATTAACCTATTTCAAGATTCATTCTCTTTACCATTATCGTGTCGGAACGGGACACACCGATCCGCTAATTCTACATGTCGGAACGTGACACTCGATCCCTTAATGCTACGTGTCAGAACGTGACACCTGATCCCTTAATACTACGTGTCGAAACGTGACACCCGATCCATTTATCTTATTACTTTAGTTCATCAAGACTTCGTTATGTCAAGGCATCATCTTAATGGAGAGGGCTAAGATTAAAGTTTTCCACAATCACAACATACAAACACACAATCAAGCATATAGAAGACTTTACAATACTACCCAACACATATCGGTCACTATTTTGAGTTTATCTATCAGATAGAAACAAACCATAACCTACCTCCACCGAAGAATAGTGATAAAACAAGCTACTTCCCAATGCCTTTGCTTTCCTCTTCGCTTCTCCCTTTTCTCGCTCGTTCTCCCTCTCTCTGTTCTTTTTATTTTTCCTCTCCAAATACTTTTTGTTTTATTCTAGTTATCATATAATTCATTATGACAAAAGTAACCCATTATTTTTTTCAAAGTAACTCGTGATGGTTCGTCGTATCTATGACGGGCCGTCCTGCAGGTCCGTCACAAAGTTCAGAGACTCAAATTCAGTAAAGAAGTTTGTGACGATCCGTATTATCTTCGACGGTCCGTGCTGCAATTTTGTCGCGAAGTTCAGAGAGTTGATCCCTGTACCCTGATTTTCGAGTTGAAGTGTTTTGGAACGAAAACTCTCGACGGACCATTGTGCATATGACGGTTCGTCCTACCTATCGTCGAGGGCAATGAGGAGAGCAACAGAAGAACTTACACAAGTGTGGGATGACGGAGTCCATCACAGTACGTCGTGACCATAACGGTCCATCGTGTGATCCGGCGACCAAGTCAGTTTTTATCAAAAATAGTTTTACTGCTCGAACTGACTAAACAGGTCGTTACAATAGATACTAATTTACCTATCGTTCATCCCCGAACGATCACAGGAAGAAAAGCAAGGGCGAGAAAGAGTACCTGAATCTGTAAAAAGATGTGGATATATTTCTTGCATATCAGTCTCATTCTCCCAAGTGGACTCTTAAATTGGCCGATTCTTCAACCGAACCTTGATAGATGCAGTCTGCTTTGATCTCAACTTGCGGACCTCTCTACCTAAAATAGTAACAGGATCCGCCTCATAAGACAAATTCTCATCAAGTAGAACTGAATCCCAGCGAATAATGTAGTTTCCATCCCCTTGGTATTTTTTCAGCATAGACACATGAAATACCGGGTGCACTCCTGACAGTCCTGGAGGCAAGGCTAATTCATAAGATACCTCCCCCACGCGCTTCAGAACTTCAAATGGACCAATATACCTCGGACTAAGCTTACCTCGCTTACCAAACCGCATCACACCCTTCATGGGTAAAACCTTCTGCAAGACTTGTTCACCCTCCATAAAAACCAAGTCCTTAACCCTCCGATCTGCATATTCTTTCTGCCTATTCTGAGCTGCTAGAATCTTTTCCTGAATGAATTTACCTTTATATAACGATTCCCTCAAAAGATCGATACCTCATGGTCTCACCTCAAATGCATCAAACCAACCAATGGGAGACCTACATCTCCTCCCATACAGTGCCTCAAATGGGGCCATATCAATACTTGAGTGATAGCTAATATTGTATGAAAACTCTGCTAAGGGTAAGAAGTTATCCCAATGACCACCAAATTCTATCACACATGCACGAAGCATATCTTCCAACACCTGAATCGTTCTCTTGGACTGACCATCGGTCTGAGGGTGAAATGCAGTACTAAGATCCAACCTAGTACCTAATTCAGCATGCAATGTTCTCCAAAACTTAGAAGTAAACTGCGTACCTCTATCTGATATGATGGTAAGTGGAACTCCATGCAATCGAATGATTTCTGAGATATAGAGTTTGGCTAACTTCTCGGCATTGTAAGTCATGTTGACCGGAATAAAGTGAGCAGACTTAGTTAACCTATCAACAATTACCCAAATTGAGTCATATTTACCCAAGGTCTTTGGAAGACCAACTACAAAATCCATTGCAATTCTCTCCCACTTCCATTAAGGAATGGGCATTCTTTGATGTGTCCCTCCAGGCCTCTGGTGTTCATACTTTACCTGCAGACAATTCGGGCATTGGGCTACAAAATCAACAATATCACGCTTCATCCTACTCCACCAAAAATGTTGCTTTAGGTCACGATACATCTTGGTTGCACGAGGATGTATAGAATACCTTGAACTATGAGCCTCTGTAAGAATAGTGTGAATCAAATCATCGACGCGGGTCACCCATACCCTTCCCTTAATTCTCAAAATTCCTTCCTCATCAATTTTTGCTTCTTTAGACTCTCCTCGCAATACCATATCTCGAATCCGGATCAGTTTCTCATCAGTAAACTGTTTTCCCTTAATCTTGTCAAGAAAGGAAGATTTTGCCTTCACACAGGCCAAAAATCCTCCCTTCTCCAGTACTTCCAACCTCATAAAGTCATTAGCCAGAGTCTGAACCTCTCTAGCCAATGGGCGTCTAGAAACCTGCAAGTGCGCTAGTCTTCCCATGCTCCCTGCCCTTCTACTTAAAGCATCTGCCACAAGATTAGATTTTCCTGGGTGATACAAGATAGTAATATCATAGTCCTTCAGTAGTTCCATCCACCTCCTCTGTCTCAAATTCAAATCTTTCTGAGTAAAGACATACTATAAACTACGATGATCTGTATAGACTTCACACTTAACCCCATATAGATAATGTCTCCATTGCTTTAATGCAAACACCACTGCAGCCAACTCCAAATGATGGGTCGGATAGTTCCTTTCATGCACCTTTAGTTGCCTCGAAGCATAAGCAATTACATTCTTCTCCTGCATTAGCACTGCACCCAAACCAGAATAAGATGCATTACAGTAAACAATGAAATTCTTACCTTCCACTGGCAAGGTAAGAATTGGTGCAGTAGTAAACAAGGTCTTAAGGTTCCGAAAGCTTTCTTCACATTCGTTCGACCACACAAATGGAACATTCTGCTTAGTCAAATTTGTCAGTTGGGAAGAAACAGAAGAGAATCCCTTGACAAATCGACGGTAGTAGATGGCTAAACCAACAAAGCTCCTTACCTCTGTAACATTAGTAGGTCTTACCCAACTCTTCACTGCTTCAATCTTGGAAGGATCCACCATCACCCCATCCTTAGAAACCACGTGCCCCAAGAAAGACAGTGAATCTAGCGAAACCTCACACTTGGAGAATTTGGCATAAAGCCTGTTCCCCCTCAACAATTCCAATACAATTTTCAAATGCTCCTCATGTTATTTCCTGCTCTTTGAGTATATCAGTATATCATTAATAAATACGATAACAAAGAGATCCAGATATGGCTTAAAAATCCCGTTCATCATGCTCATGAAAGCAGCAGGGGCATTCGTAAGCCCAAAAGACATTACTAAGAATTCATAAAGCCCATAACTGGTTCGAACAGTAGTCTTTGGCACATCTGCTGCCCGTATTTTCAATTGATGATAACCAGATGTCAAATCAATTTTTAAGAAGGTAGAAGCACCTTGTAACTGATCGAACAAGTCATCAATGCGAGGAAGAGGATACTTGTTCTTAATAGTTACCTTTTTCAGTTGCCTGTAGTCTATGCACATCCGAAAACTTCCATCCTTCTTCTTCACAAAAAAAATCAGAGCACCCCAAGAGGATGCACTTGGCCTAATAAAGCCTTTACTTAACAACTCCTGAAGTTGGGCCTTTAACTCCCTTAACTCAGCTGGAGCCATTCTATAAGGGGGTATGGAAATGGGGTGAGTACCCGGCTCCAGATCAATACAAAAATCAATATCCCTATCTGGTGGCATACCAGGAAGGTCTGCAGGAAACACATCCAGAAACTCACGGACTATCGAAACAGACTCAATCAAAGGTACTTGGGAAGTATCATCCGTGAGATGTGCCAAGAAAGCTAAACAACCTTTACTAACCATTCTCCTGGCACGAAGAGAGGAGATAATACGAACTGGGGTGGAAGTATAGTCACCATCCCACACTAGCGGATCTGTCCCAGGCTTGGCCAATGTCACAGTTTTAGCATTATAATCTAAGATTGCAAAATTTGGACAAAGCCAAGTCATACCCAGAATTACATCGAAATCAACCATCTCTAGAATAATCAAGTCTACATGAGTATTGCTCCCCACAAAAGTCATAAGACAAGACCTATACACCTTCTCAACTATCACAGACACACCCACAGGACTAGAGACACGAATAGGCATGTCAAGCAAATCACAATGTAAATCGAGACCAGTAGCAAATGAGGAAGATGGATATGAAAATGTGGATCCTTGATCAAATAATACAGAAGCCATGCAATCACAAACCAAAAGATTACCTGTCATAACAGCATCAGATGTCTCTGCTTCAGATCTCTGGGGAAAGCATAACAATGGGCCCTATCATCTGTCAGTCTGTTGCCCCTATCATGTTGTGCTTCAGTAGTTCCAACTTGCCCGCCACCTCGGCTGATTTGGTGACCACCATTACCATGACCAACACGTCCTCCAGAATGGCGGGCTCTCCCATGACCACCTCTACCTCTAATTATTGTGGGTATGTAACTCTGTTTTGGAAAATTTCTCCTAATATGTCCAGTCTCTCCAGTTCCATAACAATCTCTGGAGTCTAGCATAGGTCTTTGTGAGAATGACGAAGTCTTGGGATAACCTCCAAACTCAGAGATATGTTGACAGGTCTGCGATGGACCCCCAGCTACAGCTTGTAGTGAAGACTGAATAGGTCGAGCTGGGTAACCTCCTGAACTCTGCCCTCTGGAGTAAGAACCACTAAACTCACCTCCCGTGCGGAACTTCTTAGAGGTTGACGCCATGGTGAAGTTATCTGGCTTCACCCCCTCCACTTCTATCACAAAGTCAACCACTTCCTGAAAGGATTTTGCTGCAGCAGCTACCTGTAAGGCTAGGATCTTTAAATCAGACCTCGATCTGTTCACAAAACGGCGAATCCGCTCTTGTGGACTAAAGCAAAGCTGGGTGGCATACCAGTATAGTGCACGAAATTTAGACTCATAAGCAGTAATAGACGTCCTGCTTTGCTCTAGACTTAGGAACTCATCTCTCCTCCTATCCCTCAACGTCCGGGGTATATACTTTTACATAAATAAGCTAGAGAATGATGCCCAAGTCATAGGTGGTGCCTATGCTGGTTGACACTCAACATACGACCGCCACCACATTTTGGCATTTCCCTGAAATTGATAGGTCACAAACTCAACCCCGAATCGTTCTACTATGTCCATCTTATGTAGTAGCTCATGACAATCAACTAGAAAATCATAGGCATCCCCAGATTCAGCACCCTTGAAGACTGGAGGTTTCAACTTCAAGAATTTAGTTAAAAGTTCATGCTGATCACTCGTCATTATAGGCCCTGTAGTTAACCGAGGAAACGTGTCTACTTCCAATGAGGCATCCATGCGAGGAGCCACAACAGCTGCATGTTGTACCCCCGGAACCTGAGGTGTTGGTGCAGAAAACACTAGAGGTGTCTGGCCCTGATCAAATAACCCACTAAGATAAGTAAGAACCTGGTTAATCATCTCTAAGGTAGGTTGGAGTGGTAATTCCTCATCCTGTACTTTCTCATTTTCCCCTTCCTCACCCTCTCTTAATACCTCATCAGTCGGTGGAGGAGTCACCGCCCTAGTACTAGCTGGACCAGGCGTTTGTCCTCTACCTCTAGAGGACGTCCTCCCGCGACCTCTACCACGGCCTCTTGCCGCTGCTCCTCTTCGAGCTACAGCCCCAGTGGCCGGCTCAGACGCACCCTGTCTTGCCGGTGTTGGTGTTGGCATAGTTGTTGCTCTAGTTCTAGCCATCTGCGAAATAGAGTGAGGATGTCACATTCAAATTTGTATCACCTAGATACCAATTGGATCCAAGTAATAGCACGAAAGAATGAGAGAATGGAATTTTCCTAAAGTCCTATAGCCTCTCAAAGAAAAGTAAGGGCGTCCCCATACCGTTCGTCAAGACTCTACTAGACTCGTTATTGTGTGATGAGACCAACGAACCTAATGCTCTGATACCTAGTTTGTCACGACCCAAAACGAGCCGCGATTGGCACCCACACTTATCCTCCTATATGAGTGAATCAAAAAATCTAAACCCCAATATTTACCAATATTTCAACCATAGTGAACAAAATATAATGCGGAAGACTCAAAACTCATTAACAAAAATCAATTGAATAACTTCTAAAACTCAATACTTATTATTCCCAAAATCTGGAAGTCATCAAACCAAGAGCATGTATCCTCGAATTTCTAAATCTAAGAGTATATAAGAAGCTAAAAATAGTAAAAACATTGTCCATGTCCGAACTTCAAGACATCAAGACGTGAAGGGGAGAATCCAGCACGACCTAGGAATAATAGCTCACCCTGAATTCTGATATGCTGGAGACTGGCTAGATCTGAGGACGAGTCGAAGTCGATGGCACGCTTGATGCACTCCACAAACAACAAAGAAGAAAATACAAGTAGGGGTTAGTACAAGGAAAAAGTACTGAGTAGGTATCATCGGCCAACTCAGAATAGAAAGCAATATATATTGAATAATAATATAAAATCAACCATAGTACTCAACAGGAGACAATCAACAAGTACAATAACCATTGGCAACAACACCAAGCATACCCTTGAGGACTCAAACCTCCACACCATACTCATTTGGGAATTAGGTTCTTTGAATTTGAGTACATTAACCTATTTCAAGATTCATTCTCTTTATCATTATCGTGTCGGAACGTGACACTGCGATCCCTTAATTCAACGTGTCGGAACGTGACACCCGATCCCTTAATGCTACATATCGGAACGTGACGCCCGATCCCTTAATACTACATGTCGGAACGTGACACCCGATCCATTTATCTCATTACTTTAGTTCATCAAGCCTTCTTTATGTCAATGCATCTTCTTAATGGAGAGGGATAAGATTAAACATTTCCACAATCACAACATACAAACACAACATCAAGCATATAGAAGACTTTACAATACTACCCAACACATATCGATCGCTATTTTGAGTTTATCAATCAGATAGAAACAAACCATAAACTACCTCCAGTGAATAATCGTGATAAAACAAGCTACTTTTCAATGCCTTTGCTTTCCTCTTCGCTTCTCCCTTTTCTCGCTCGTTCTCCCTCTCTATATTCTTTTTATTTTTCCTCTCCAAATTCTTTTTCTTTTACCCTAGTTATCATATAATTCATTATGAAAAAAGTAACCCATTATTTTTTCAAGGTTATCTCCTTTAACCCCCAAGTAAATAAATTATTAAACTTACCCCACTAATTTCATAAAGTTTGTCATGAATGGTCAAAAACACCCCTTTGAAAATTTTAGCAGAATCTGACCCAGTCAGGGTTACGCAACTCATGACGGTCCGTCGTATCTATGACGGGCCGCCCTGTAGGTCCGTCACAAAGTTCAGAGACTCAAATTCAGTAAAGAGGTTTGTGACGGTCGTTCGTATCTTCAACGGTCCGTGCTGCAATTTCATCGCGAAGTTCAGAGAGTTGATCCCAGTACACAGATTTTCGAGTTGAAGTGTTTTGGAATGGAAACTCTCGACGGACCGTTATTCATATGAAGGTTTGTCCTACCTTTCTTTGAGGGCAATGAGGAGGGCAACAAAAGAATTTACACAAGTGTGGGACGACGGAGTCCATCACGGTCCGTCGTGACCACGACTGTCCGTCGTGTGATCCGTCGACCCAGTCAGTCTTGATCAAAAATAGTTTTACTGCTCAAACTGACTAAAACGGTCGTTACAAGTAGTTGCACCCACAGTTCAGTCAGACTCTCTGCATTTACCATTTTTCAGTATATTCAGTATTCAGTTTCAGTATGTTAGAAATTGGTCATTCATACAGTTAGCTCAGAAAATCAGCACATCACGTTCAGATTATTATACTTGTTTTTGTGCTATTTCAGTTATGTATTATTTTAGCTTTACTCTATCCAACATGCTCAGTACCTTTCAAGTATAGACACATACGTGCGCTACATCTTCTAGTGATGTAGGTTCAGGTTCTCAGCATCCAGATCACGCATAGATCGATTTCCCAATCTCTAGTTCAGTAAATTCTGTGGTGATTCCTCATTCTCCGAGGACAACATTCATGAGTTTCATTTCATTCTTTAGTAATATAGTTTAATTTTTTGCTAGATTAAGCTGGGGCTTGTCCCAGTATTACTAGTCTAGTTTAGATGCTATTTTCAGACATAAATTCAGCTTAGTATTGAGTTAATAATTCTTTTGTATTAAACTAATTATTTTCAAATATTTTAGTTATTGAATATGGGTATTCCCTATATTACATTTTAAGTATGATTCAGCTTCTGCAACAGTTTGTTATATTTATTATGCTCATGATCATGCCAGTAGGGTAAGCTTGGGATCACCTGTGGTCCTAGGTTCCATTTCCGCGTCTCAGGCGTAGCTCGGTGTGTGATAAAACTTCGTATAAGAGCACTAAGTTCAACATTCCTAAGATGTCTGAAAAAGCCGCACTAAGTAGAGTCCTTTTCATGGGTGTGAAGTGCACCACATCTAATGTTAGGGAGGCTATAAAATTTTTCAGCAAAATAAAATTCACTTTCTTGTTACTCTTATCGTGCGTAAGGCACGATCTTATTCAATTCTAAATTGATGTTCTACATTTTAGATCATGCCTCCTCGTAGATCTAAAGCTAGGAATGCAAATGCAAGGAATGCAAATGCAGCTCATCCAATCCCAGATCAAGAAGTCTCAAATGATGAGTTCAGGAATGCCATAGAGATGTTGGCTCAGAGTATAACTCACCAAAACAATCGGTTCACGATCCTATGATTGAAAATAGTGGACCAGTATCTGCAAGGGTTCGTGATTTTGTTAGGATTAATGCTCCTTAGTTCTTACAATCGCAGACTAATGAAGATCTTTAGAATTTCTTGGACGAAATCAAGATGATCTTTGAGGTGATGCAGGTTACAAGGAATTATCGGGTTGAGTTAGCATTATACCAGCTGAAATACGTGTCTCATATTTGGTACACTCAGTTTAAGTAGAATAAGGGTTCAAATGTAGATCTTATTACTTCGGAGAGCTTCAGTAAGACTTTTTTCGACAGGGTTTTCCCAATAGATTTGAGAGAAGCAAAGGCCCAAGAATTCATGAACATGAGGTAGCGAATCATGACAGTCCAAGAGTATGGGCTGAAGTTTAACCAACTCTCCATGTATGCTCCTAACATGGTTGCTGACTCCAGGGCTCAGATGAATAAGTTCTTGTATGGAGTATCAGATTTAGTTATGACAGGCTGCGAAAATGCTATGTTCCTGGGAGATATGAACATCTCTAGGTTTATAACTCATGCACCCCAGGTTGAGGGTGATAATCTTATGGAACAGGCTAAGGAAACTAATAAGGCTAGGACTGGGAACTATGACTATTCTCAGCTCCAGCCCCTTCATGAGCTAGTGTTCCATCCTCCATGAATAGGTATGACCAGAAGGGCAGAGCACCAGGCTCTAAGTCTCAGGGAAGTATTTCAGGCACCAACACTTACCCCACTTGCCCTATGTATGGTAAGAACCATCCAGGCGTGTGTCTTTTAGGAAAAGAAGGATGTTTTGGATGTGGTAAGTTTGGTCATAGGCTGAGGGACTGTCCTTCTAGACAGGGTCAAGGAGGTTGTAATGCTAGATATCAGTCTACAAATTCAGCAGCACCATCAAGTTGCCCAACTCAGTAGTGTAACTCATCTGGTACAGGTGGCGGTCAACGCCAGAATTGACTATGTGCTCTTCACGCTTGCAAGGATCAGGAAGGTTCTTCTGATGTAGTCACTGGTACATTATGAGTCTTTGATATTGATGTTTATGAATTGTTAGATATAGGGTCTACTCTTTCTTTTCTAACTCCTTATATTGCAGTCCAATTCAGTGTCGGTTTAGAAACTCTCTCAAAAGCCATCTAAGTCTCTACTCTAGTCGGTGACCTAGTTATAGCTAGACGGGTATACAGAAATTGCTCTGTCATAGTGTCTCAGAAAGTCACCTCAGCAGATCTAGTAGAGTTAGAAATTGTATACTTCGATGCCATTTTAGGCATGGATTGGTAACACTCATGTTATGCCTCACTCGATTGTAGAACTAGGATTGTTCATTTTATTTTCCTTACAAACCAATCTTAGAATGGAAAGGTAGTATCGTAGCGCCTATGGGTCAATTTATTTCTTACCTTATGGCCAAAAAGATGATATCTAAGGGTTATGTCTATCATCTAGTTCGGGTTTAGGATTCTAGACATGAAACCCCATCTCTTGAGTCACGTCTAGTAGTCTGTGAATTTCCAAAAGTATTTCCAAAAGATCTTCCCGAGGTTCCTCCCGAAAGGGAAATTGACTTTGAATTGATCTCCTTCCAGATATCAAGCCTATTTCTAATTCTCCTTACAGAATGTCTCTAGCAGAGCTTAAGGAATTGAAAGAGAAGTTGAAACATCTTCTAGATAAGGGTTTGTATCATACATAGTATTTCCACATAGGGTGTACCAGTATTGTTCGTAAAGAAGAAAGATGGTTCTCTCAGAATATGCATTGACTATAGACAGTTGTACAAGGTCACAATCAAGAATAAGTATCCTATCCCTAGGATTGATGACTTGTTTGGCCAACTTTAATGTGCTAGTCATTTCTCAAAGATAGACCACAAATTGGGTTATCATCAGCTCAGAGTCAGAGATAGTGACATTCTAAAAACACTCTTCAGAATTCGGTATAGTCATTATGAATTTGTAAATATGTTGTTTGGACTAACTAATGCTCATGCATCTTTCATGGATTTGATAAACAAAGTGTTCAAACAGTACATAGACTTGTTCGTTTTCTTGTTCATTAATGATATCCTCATTTACTCTAGGAGTGAGGAAGAACATGCATGTGATTTGAGAGTTGTTGTGCAGACTCTCAAAGATCGCCAGTTAATCGCTAAGTTTAGTAAATGTCGGTTTTGGTTGCAATCCGTTGCTTCTTGGTCACATTTTATCTAGCGAAGAGATCCACGTAGATTCACAAAAGATAAAAGCAGTGAAACAATGGCCAAGACCTACCTCTACTACAAATAGCAGAAGTTTCTTAGGTCTAGCAGGTTATTAAAAAAGGTTCGTGAAAGGATTTTCATCCATAGCCTCACCATTGACTAGGTTGACTCAGAAGATGGTCAAGTTCCAATGGTAAGTTGATTGTGAGAAAAGCTTCTCAGTATTGATAACTAGATTGACTACAACTCTTTTCTTGACTCTACTAGAGGGTTCAGATGGTTATGTGATCTATTGGGCTATGCATCCAGAGTTGGCCTTTGTTGTGTGTTGATGCAAAAATATAAGGTCATATCTTATTCATCTAGAATGCCTAAGGTGAACGAGAAGAACTATCAAACTCATGACCTCGAGCTTGCAGCAGTGGGTTTTGCACTAAAGATATGGAGACACTACTTGTATGGTGTTCATGTAGATGTGTTCATCGATAATAAGAGCCTTCAGTATGTGTTCACCCAGAAAGAGTTGAATCTGTGCCAGAGAGATGGCTTGAGTTCCTTAAGGATTATGAAGTGAGTGTGCATTATCATCTTGGAAAGGGGAATGTAGTGGCCGATGCTCTTAGTAGATTATCTCTGGGTAGTGTTGAGGAAAAAAGAAAGGAGTTAGTGAAGGATGTTCACATGCTTGCTCTCTTGGGAATTCGCCTTATGAGAATATCAGACAGCGGTGTAACAGTTCAGAATGGGGCAAAATCGTCTTTCGTAGTGGAGGCTAAGGAAAAGCAAGAGAGTGATCCGATCTTTGTTGAACTAAAGGGTGCAGTCAACAATCAGAGAGTGGAGGTTTTCTCCCAAGGGGGAGATTGTGAACTTCACTACCAAGGTAGATTGTGTGTTCCTGGTGTGGGAGAGTTGAGGCAGCATATTCCTGTAGAAGCTCATAAATCCATGTATTCTATTCTTCCAAGTTCCACTAAGATGTACCACGATCTGCGGGAAATCTATTGGTGGAATGGCATGAAGACGGATATGGCAGACTTTGTGAGTAAGTGCCCCTATTGACAGTAAGTCAAGGTAGAACATCATAAACCCGTAGGTATGACTCAAGAGATAGATTTCCTACTTGGAAGTGGGATGTGACCAATATGTATTTCATCATAGGGTCACCTCGTACTCGCAGACAGCATGACTCAATTTGGGTGATAGTTGATAGGATGACTAAGTCTTCTCGCTTATTGGCGGTCAAGACTACATATTTGGCAGAGGACTATGCCAAGATTTACCTTACTGAAATTGTGAGGTTGCATGGTTTTCTTTTGTCTATCATCTCATATAGAGGTCCTCAGTTTACCTCTAATTTTTGGAAGTCATTTAGAAAAGGTCTTGGTATTCAAGATAATCTTAGTACAACATTTCATCCACAGACGGATGGGTAAGCAGAGTGTACAATTTAGACCTTAGAGGATATGTTTAAAGCTTGTCTGATCGATTTTAAAGGTAGTTGGGATGATCACCTTCCTCTTATTGAGTTTGCCTACCATTCGAACATTCAGATGGCCCTTGATGAGGACTTTTATGGGCGTAGATGTATATCTCTGGTTGGTTCATTTGAAGTAGGTGAAGCAACTTTGATAAGGATTGATTCAGTCTTTATGCTATGGAGAAAGTAAAACTCATTATAGATAGACTTAAGATAGCCCAAAGTCGTCAGAAATCTTATGCATATGTAAGGAGAAGGGAACTAGAGTTCCGAGTTGATGATTGGGTTTTTTTGAATGTCTCACCTATGAAAGGGGTGATGAGATGTTGAAAGAAAGGGAATCTCAGTCCTAGATATGCAGTCCCTTACAATATCTTGAAAAGGATTGCAAGGTGGCATATGAGTTAAAGTTGCAACAAAATTAGAAGCAGTGCATCCGGTCTTCCATATCTCACTCTTGAAGAAAGCCATGGGTGACCCAGCCTCTATAGTGCCATTAGAGAGTGTGGCGATGAAAGATAGTCTTTCTAATGAGGATGTACTAGTTGAGATTCTTGACCGTCATATTAGAAGGTTGAGAAAAAAAGAAGTCGCTTAAGTCAAGGTTTTGTGGAGGAGTCAGTCCTTAGAGGGAGCTATATGGGAAATAGAAGCAGCCATGTAAGCCATGTATCCTTACCTTTTTCCTTCCGATTCCACTCCAGCTTTAAGTAATAGTTCCACTTCAGTTTTCCAGTCATTCATGCATAAATTCAGTTTAAGAATCATGTTCCCTCAGTTTGTACTTTCATTTTTAGCGTAATTGCATCTACTAAAAACTCAATTTTGTCAGAACTCATTTCTTAATTGTTTAGTTGTGGGTTTTGCCTTTGTCTCCCTCTATTTTAGCTACTTAAGTCTTTATTCGAGGACAGATGTTCCCAAGTAGGAGATAATGTCACACTCCGTAGCCAAAACTGACCAAAAATTAGTTTTTCAGAAAAAATTGTAGGTCTTACCAACTTTGGCATCGACGTACCATAGCCTGAACCACGGTCCATCCTGCACAATTGTCGATGGGATCATAAACTCCCAAAAAAATTTCAGCCTACAAAAATTGGTTTTCTTGCATGACGGATGGACTTACGGTCCGTAGGTCAAACGACGGTCAGTAGGCCGTGACCGTCGATCAAGATTTGACCGTCGATTAAGATTCCCTTCAACCAATCTATGACAAGAGATATTGATGACCAGAATGGTTCGTAGGTGGACCTAAGGTCCGTAGGTTGAAAATTTACAGCCAGTTAAGGGGAAATGCAGTTGGGACAACTTTAAATGATCATAACTCTTAGCACAAAATGAATTAGTTCTCCCATGACCTATCCACAGATAGATAATTGAATTATCTTTCCATATCCACTGACCTTGCTAAAATCAGACCTCCGAGTAATAATTCATTCCAATTTTAGTTAAGTTTTGTCGAACAGGCCCTCACAACGGACCCAACGATGGGGCGTCGGGCTCACAACGGACCGTCAGTCCTGGCCGTCGTAAGGCCCGACAGCAACCTTCTCAAGGGTCTTTTTGACCTTTCCCACTAAGTTTAAACCCTAAGTTACGTCGTTTTCACCCTAGATCATCATATTTTAGTTAGTATAAGCCTAAAAACAATTTTTAAAACATATCAAAGTCAAATTATTAAATCAAAACATAGAAAATTAGAAGCAAGAGAGGAGAAAAAAGCTCAAGAATCCTAGTTCAAGAACGTCACAAGATCCAGCAGTTCCAGCCCGGAAAATTAAGTATTTTTCTATGGAAGTCGTCACCAGGTATGTGGGATTTCACTAGTAGGTTCCTTTCACCCATTGGGTCCTTAGTTTCAGTCAGGTCTCTATACTCTTATCATGATTAAACCTAGGGCTTCTAGAGCATTGATATAACTTCATAAATATATTAAATATATGATCCTAATCAGATTATCATGTTATTACTCAGATTATCAAATGAATTTCAAAACCCTAGCTTTGTATTTCTGTAGTTCTTGAATTACACATGCTAGGTAATATAATTCAGACACTTCAGATATACATGCCTTAGTTATAAATGCATAATTACCATATTCATTGTTGCATTCTCAGTTTGCATGTTCATTTTTGAGCCATCCAATATTTACATAAATTATGATATAATCAGTTAATTTACAAAAATCATTAAGAGTAGCATAATACTGAGTTGGACTAGGATTTTGCATACACAGTAGTCCCACAACTACTAGCCAAGTAGGCTGTAAGTCCCCTTTGTTGGCAATCAGTTTAGTGATCACACATTTAGCTCATGTGGTTTTATTATAGGTTACTAGTAGCTCCCATAGTTCAGTCAGACTCTATACGTTGACCATTTAGCAATATATTCAATGTTTTGTTTCAACATGTTATAAATTGGTCATTCCATCCAGTTAGCTCAGAAATCAGCACATCACATTTAGATTATTATTCTTGCTTTTGTGATTGTTCAATTGTGTCTTATTTCAGGTTTATCTTACATGCTCAGTACCTTTCAAGTACTGACGCATACGTGCGCTACATCTTCTCGTGATGTAGGTTCAGGTTCTCAGCATCCAGATCACGCATAGATCAATTTTCCGATCTCCAGTTGATATACCGTGGTTTCACGGTATTATTAATAATTTTTCCTTAAGTTTAGTGTGTCCAAAAGCCTTTTTGTGCTAATTTTTATGTAAGTTTCTTTTTATTTTGCAGGAAATCTGTCCAAAGCTGAATGCAGAGATTTTGAGCGAAAAAAATCCAGAAGAGACCACCTAAGGAGCTTATGACGGTCCGTCGTGCTTGTGACTGTCCGTAAGTGGTAGCGTAATGCAGCTGCTGAAGGAAGATGGGGAAGTCTGACCAAGTGTGAGGTTAAGGAGCTTGTGACGGTCTGTCGTGTCTATGACGGTCCGTCGTGTAGGATTGTCATGAATTTAAGAAAAATGATCCTAGTACCCATATTTCAAGAGTTGAAGTGTTTTGAAACGAAGGCCCTCAACGGACCGTTGTGCCTATGACGGTCTGTAATACTTGCCGGTGAGGGTAATGAAGAGGAGAAGCTGAAGAAATTGCATAAGTATGGGACGACGGAGTCCATGACGGTTCGTCGTGACCATGATGATCCGTCGCGAGGTCCATCGACCCAGTCGCGTTTTGGCAGATTTCCAGCAAATAGAGTCATTGTTTAATAAGGTTTTTATGTTTTATAAACAATTCGAAAAAACCTCATTTTTGAGGTTAGACTCTTAGACGGTTAGACTCTTGATTGTTAGACATCATACTATTAGACTTTGTATATTAGTGTGAGTTTTTTGATAATTATTAGATTTTTGATTATCATTGATTGTTGGTTATTAATCAAGCAAACTTTCGGATTTTACTCTTTCTCATTGAAGTAAGTACATGAATTCTTATTTGATATATTTGAATATTGTGATTATGACTATGAGAAACTAAATTCCATAACTAGGGTTGTGGGAACCATAGGCAAATAATGAGATAAAACCTAACAGAAATAACAATTCTAGAATGGTGTCATGCATGTATTAATAATTTTTTCTCTTAGAAGTCTTTTTAACGGATGGCCAACGTTAGAACTCGCCTTAATGCTACTTGCCGGACAAAGTAGGTAGATAATAGGAAAAGAATTATCAACATAGATTTAGTACATACTATCTAATAGGATAGTATTGATTGGTACGAGGTAATAACTTAGTCAAATATCGAATATGATGCTTAATATGAGGTAAAGATAACGGTTAGGAAAGCAACACACGTAGCCGGACCAAGGTGCGGAGTGAGATTTTCTATATGCCGGCCCAAGGATTTAGAAATACATAACTTATCACTTAGCATGCAAGATACTAGGAAAGAATTTTTATATTTAGAATTATCAAGTTATGAACCTGTGGGGAACACGTAAACCTTAGTTACTTTGATTAGTTGATTAATATCAAACCTTCAAAGTTGTTAAGTGTCTCTTTCAATTGCGTTAGTTACTTTCATTCATTTAGTATTAGGAACCCCCCTTAAATTGTTTTTTTACTTTCCAAGGAAGTCATTGACCAAACAATAGTAATAACAGATGAAGTTAAGTCTAGACTATTTTCCTCGTGCGAGTGATCCCAACCTCACTAGTTGGGTTATTTACTTGACACTACCGCTTTACTTCTTATTTGAGAAGTAAGTTTGAGCGTATCAAATTTTGGCGCCGCTGCCGGAGATTATAGCTTTTAGATTAACTTGAACTTATTACTATAGTTTAGTTGATATTTTCTTGATTTTACTTTGTTTTATTGTTTATGATTTTTTTAGAACTATCCTTCTTGTATGCCAAATACATAGAGAGGTAGAGAACCCTTGTTTCCCTACGATCACGAATTAGAGCGTACACTGCGCAATATGAATCGAAATTTGGGAATAAATGATGATGATCCGAACCCAGAACATCCCATCTCCGAATGATGTTCATGGTCAGATGTTACCCGATGCTCCGGGTGAACAACAGCAGAGGGGAAAAAATCCCGTTCCACTACCCCAAGCATACTACAGAGTCTATGATAACATAGCATACTCGGATGGGCCACTGGTTTTGCCTCCTCTACCCACAGGCCACACCTTTGTGGTAACTAGTAGCCTCCTGCAAATGCTCACTGCCAGAGGTTTGTTTTCAGGGCTACCTTATGAGGATCCACATGCCCATAAAGCTAAGGTAAGGGCAGTGTGTAAAATTTGTGTAGGGAGTCCTGATTTGGATTTAATTGTAATAGGTATCAGAGTGTTTCCTTTCTCACTGACGAGAGAGGCTGCTATGTGGTTCAGTGAGCTCCCATACAACTTAATCTTCACTTAGAACCAACTAAGGGATGTCTTCTTAGCACGTTACTATCCGGTCTTCAAAAAACTAAACCACAAACACAGAGTGATTAACTTTGTGGCACTACCAGGAGAGTCAATTAGTAGTTCTTTGGACAAATTCACCTCATTCTTGAGGAGAGTTCCAAATCACCATATAGATGATGAGTCATTGAAGGAATACTTCTATCGAGGATAGGATGATAACAATAAAGCGGTGTTGGACACTATAGAAGGCGGATCTTATGGGTAGTGTCTTTATGCTGAGATCGCTGAAAAATTAGAGAAAATCTCCTGAAATAACAAAGCTTGGAGTACTAGAAAGTTTGATACACGGAGAAACACCTTCGCAGTGCAGTCCACTCACAATCCAGCAAAAGATGACATTCTTGAAGAAATGGCTCAGATGAGAACCTAGCTTGGGTTAGTACAAAAACATGTCACTGGGGTGCAGAAAAGATAAATGCAGTCAACTACTTGGCTAAACCACCACTTCCTAATGATGAATGCTATTATGCAGAGGACACTTATGGAGTAAAAATGGCAGACGAGGGGTTTTCGACAAAGCACCCAAGGCTCAAATCAGGAAAATTAGTGCCAAGGTCAAGGGAACCAACGTCGGAACTATGGTAACTACAACTGTGAGGGTCATTATGTCTGAGATGGAAACTACAAACGCGACAACAACTTTAACAGGGGTAACTATGCTAATAGAAACGACAGGAATGGACCCTATGTCCCTCCTCAAAATCGTGAAGTTACTCCTAGGGATGGTAGAGATAGTATGGCGCGAGTTGAGGATATGTCGCACAAAATAATGAGGAGTTTCGATGCTAGTGACGAGCATATTAATGAGTTGAGGAGTAATTTAGATAGTATTGGGCAAAAAGTTGATACACATGCAATTTCGATTAAGTAGATCGAGTTGCAAATGGACCAATTATCTGTGAAACTGAACACACGGCAACCAGGCACTTTTCCTAGCAACATTGTCCAAAATCCAAAGAATCATGCGCACTGTATGGCAATCACTACTCGGGGTGGTAAGCAAACCATGGACCCACCTATGCCGTCTACTGAGGAAAATGTGAGAAAGGGTAATGACAATGTGGTAATGGGTTGTGGTTATGTAGAGGAAAGTAATCGAAAAGATGCGGAAGTACCTATGAAGGTAATTCCCATGCCTAGGACACCACCACATTTCCCACAGAGATTAGTGAAAAAGACCGAGGATGGTAAATACCGGCATTTCATAACAATGTTGAAGCAGCTTTCTATCAATGTCCCTTTGGTAGAAGATCTAGAACAAATGCCCGGTTATGCCAAATTTATGAAAGATCTGGTCACCAAGAAAAGATCGGTCATTTTGAGGATGATGATAGACTGCAACATTGTAGTGCTATTGCTACAAGATCATTCGTACAGAAGAAAGAAGATCCGGGTGCGTTCACTATTCGTTGTACAGTTGGGTCATTACATTTTGCAAAAGCATTATGTGATCTGGAGGCAAGCATAAATCTCATGCCCCTCTCAATTAAGAAGAAGTTGGGTTTGGGTGATCCAAAACCCACTGTGATGCGGCTACTAATGGCTGATCGGACAGTGAAAAGGCCTATAGGGATACTCCATGATGTGCTAGTAAAAGTGGAGACATTCATCTTTTCGGCTAATTTTGTTATTCTTGATTGCAAACTTTATTTTGAAGTGCCTATTATTCTTGGGAGGCCATTCCTTGCTACAGGTAGAACCTTAGTTGATATGGAGAAGGGATGGATGACATTTCGGTTTAATATTGAAGAAGCGACCTTTAACATTTGTAGGACCATGAGGCAGAGTGGTGAGCTCCAATTGGTATCTGCCATATCCCACAAAGAAAAGATGAAGAAGGAAAATGAACAAAAAAGTGCAAAACAAGAGTTTAGGGTTGGGGATTTGGCGCTTGTAGACAGTTCTGGGTGCCTTGTCTTACAGGCAAGCTCAAGTCCAAATGGACTGGCCCTTACTTGATTACCCAAGTATTCCCTCATGGAGCAGTTGAGTTAAAAGTCAAGGAGGGAGTGCGGTTTAAGATGAATAGAAAATGAATAAAACTCTATTTGAGCATAAAGCATCGGGGAACGAAGTGATAGAGGCATACCATCTTGATAAAGTCTGAGTAATTAAGTGTCCCCAGTCATGCCGCGACATTAAATCAGGCGTTTGTTGGGAGGCAACCCAATACTTATAGTCTTTTTAGTAATGGTAGCATTTTTCTACTAATGGGTTTTTAAATTTGCTGGCACATCACCATTACATTCTGCAGAAAATTACTCTGCAGCAGCCACTGAAGGATGCATCGACGGACCGTTGCGCCTCCGACGGACCGTTGCGCCTCCGACGGACCGTTGTATGCCTCTGTTTACCAGGTACGTTTTTCT
Organism: Solanum chmielewskii; assembly: GCA_027704785.1. Classification (NCBI taxonomy): domain Eukaryota; kingdom Viridiplantae; phylum Streptophyta; class Magnoliopsida; order Solanales; family Solanaceae; genus Solanum; species Solanum chmielewskii. The sequence continues at coordinate 16,261,837 of JAKWIX010000329.1, forward strand.
TTTATTTTCAAACTAGGGCACACACGACGGACCCAACGACGGTCCGTCACAGCTGAGACGGATTGTCGTCGGGGAGTCGTTACATCATTAATGAGTCGTACCCGACCCGACCTGGCTGGAGGCTTTTTCAAAATCAGACCGTTTAAACTCCCTCAACCCCTCATTTCACCCCATTCCTTCATTATCCCCCCATTTCCCTCCCTTTTCAACTTCCACATTCTCTCCCTCGATCATTGTCCCCCCCCCCCCCGCAATTCTCCAAAGCCCTATAAGTGTTCATCTACTAGTCGGAGTTTCTGCTGTGGTTGTCTGCCTGACCACTGAGTACTTGTACATTTGTTTTTCTCCAATTCTAAGGTATGTGTCTCTAATTTCTACTCATTTATCTTGCATTTTTGTTTATTAGTTAGTATTAGCTTAGTTCTTAGTCATATGTTGTTTCTTTGATACGATTTTGTCTAACCTAGGATAAAAATATTCGAAATTTCCATGTTTACAACTCCAGATATAGGTGCTTTTGCATTACTAGTTTCCTAGGTAGTTGGGTTAGACAAATGTAGGTCCAACACACTACAAGTTAAATTTTGGGTTCATCAAGGATGAATGGGGTACACAATTTCTTTCACTGATCTACAAAACGAGGCCCCGATGACGGATCGTCGTGCCCACGACAAACCATCGTAGGGTCCGTTCCAAAAGACCTAACTACCCATTGTCCATTTTTTTCTAAGTGTCCTTCAGTGGACACATGTAACGGACAGTCATACCCACGATGGTCCGTCCTGCACAACCGTTCTGGTTGTCAGAGATCCTTTTTCTAAGGGTCTCTCACTATATGTAAGTGTCCTTCAACGTACACATGTGACGGACCGTCATACCCACGATGGTCCATCTTGCATGACCGTCATGAGAGTCAGAGACCCCTCTCCTATGGGTCTCCATATTTTTCCCAAGTGTCCTACGACGGACACCTATGATGGACCGTCATACCTGTGACGATCGGTCTTGCACACACCGTCATACTAGTCAGAGACTCTCTTTAATGGTTCTCCATATATACATAGTCTAAGTAATACACGACGTACCCCATGACGGTCCGTCATAGCCACGACGAGTCATCACCAGGCCCGTCGTGTGTCACTATTTCTATAGCAATTACATACTATTTTCAATATTTTGTTTAATATGGTTTTGCTTATCTTGTTTTCCACTACTCGTACTAATATTGATCCTTTGCAGGTACAATCTACTATGGCGCCGAAGCAAGACCAAATCTACGCACGCGGGCGATTGAAGTCTGTCGCCCCTTCTGCCCGCATGGTCTTTAGCTTTGATGATGAGCGTGACCCTGAGTATGTTCCCCCAGGCACTTCCACCCCTTCCCGTGCTGCATGTGCTCCTTGATCTACACCCAAAAAGGTGGCATCCGGCGTAGTCACTGTCTCCCGGTCTTACGAGGAGAGCACACTGACCGACACACCCTCTGGGTCAACCACAGTTGAAAAAGGAGCGTCTGGCTCCTTAGGAGTATCCTGGTCGGAGGAAGCCTCCAGCTCTGCTGAGGTTCCCGCACCCACCACCACTGCAGCGTTGGCCTCGTCTGATGAGGCTGATAGTTCAGAATCTACATCACGCTCACCAGCTCAGGTCCCCACCGCAGCCACTGACCAGCCCAACCGGTGGTGTGTCGACGGGCAATTTCAAGTCTACTCCGACGCCAAGTTCCTGACTGATAAAGGAGTGATGACTGGAACACTCACCTTGGAGCGGAAGGTCATTACAGGGAGCCTCCCGACGATGCCTGAGATCCACAATCTCTTCACCAGGCATCGCTTGGAGTGGACAGCACGTCCTTTGGGACGTTACAGTGAAGAAATGGTCCGAGAGTTCTACGCGTCCTACGTAGCACCTCTCCAATCGCAGATAGATAGGCGGTCTGCCCCTGCTAAATAGGCCCCACTGTTGCAGGTCCGAGTACGGGGTATACAGGTTGACATTTCCCTGTCCGCCATCCGTCGGTTTTTATACGGTGAGGGTTTCGATGCTACTCGGACCCCCCTCACTGTCGAGTTCGATTACCGCTAGCAGATAGTTAAAGACAGACAGTTCCTGTGCGAGACATCACTTAGAGAGACCACAAAGAGGTGGATGGCCCTGCACCTATCAGTAGATGGAGAGGGCGCAGACTGGATAATTGAGCAAAAGAGGGCCATCAAGAAGGCCAAACGAACTTTCACGGCGAAGTTCTTGTAGCTGCTTGTCCGTCACTGCCTTTCCCCCACAGCTTCAGATAATATCGTTACATGGGATCGAGCAGTGTTGATGGCGGCGATGATAGCCGGGTTCGAGGTGGACTTCGTGTGGCTTCTGCAGGCTGTCATGCACGAGAGAGCATTCAATGTCACTACACTTTACCCTTTCCCGTGGATGATCTTCACTCTCTGCAGGTCCGCAGGTGTGCCTATATGGCACGTAGATCAGCTCAAGACCCCGCAGGGTACTGTTGACGTCGGCCTCATCAGAGACAAGGCCAATGAGTTGGCTTCACACAGAGGGCCCCGTCCAGAGCTGCCCCCACTTGCTGATGATCTTGCTTATACAGTAGCCTAGGCCCGCACGGCTACAGAGGATGCGTCCACTGACACTACCCCGGTCGAGTCTATTTTTTGTAGTGGCACTGCCCTGAGCTCCCCTCGCACAGCCCTTCTACCGCCACTGGTCCCACTTGCTATGGTCCAAAAATTGGAGGCACAAATGGCTACACTTCTGCATCATATCCAGCCGTGGATGCAGAAGTCGATTACTAAGTCAGAAGAGCATCTAGAGCGGAAAATGGTACAGCATACAGAGCAGAAGATCGCTGAGGTTAACCAGCGCTTGGACGCCTTCGAGTTGAGGGTACTAGCCTGACCAGCCCCTTCGATGGATGTGTCGACTCTTCTAGCTGTAGTTGACAGTAGGGTGCCGGAGTCTGAGGCCCCTTCTGTCGAGCCTACTGAGGACACAGTTCTAGCGGCCCTATTCGCCACCTCAGAGAATCTACCACCTTCCCGTCGAGAGAATGCCAAGAGGCGTATGGGTCGAGAAGGGGACGAGGCGCGAGCATGGAAGAAGGAGCGCCGAGAGATGGAGGGTACGAGAAGAGCCTCACTTACTGAGGAGGAGGCGCACAAGATGCGAGCATCAGAGTTAGCAGCTGGGGAGTCTAGCTCCCGTACAATGGAGATAGCAGGAGGCACTACTGATATTGTGGTTGTTTATGAGGACACTACTAAGGGTGTCCAAATGGTAGAGGACGTGGGTTCCAGGGAACTGCACCCACCAGCTTGCTGATCGACGGCGCTTTGCGCCACATGATTGCTTCACCTACCACTCTAGTATTTATATTTTTATGCATTGGGGAAAATTGCATGCTTTTTTGTTGGGGGTGGGGTAAATGTAAAGTGAGTGTTAGGGTGAAGTCTGAGTAGCCCAATTCACTATCCTCTTTTGGGGTTTTCTTGCATGTGTTCTTTTTCCCCAAAAGACTAATTACTTTTTCTGTTGAACCGACATGTTTATATCTTTTGTACATAGTTTAATTCAGGAGCTTGATGGCTAAAATCATATCCTGATAAACTGAAAAATGATGCATGCCTAGGCCTAGTAACTAATAATTGTGTGGCTCTAAACATAACATAGAGTTACACCATTGCATTACCCTAAGTCTTAAATTCGAACTAGGTGCCTGATAATTTGGTATAGTGATGAGATGTCAAGTGAGTGTGAGGAAAATTCGAATAAGTCCACTATTGGTACTGAGCTAGAACTTGCCTGGTTAGTCCTGCTAAAAGTAAGTTGTAATAGACAATTAGGAAAGGATCATAGGCCCTTATTCAATGTAGCCCATCTTTAGCCTAAATAGAAGAAAACCAAATGAAATTTATCCTTCTTTGATCCAAATGATCTAAGCTTAATAATAGACCTTTCTTTTTCACCCCAACCGATCTTTTGTAGGAACAATGTGTTGGCCCTGGTCCCTCCTTGGACATGTGCACCTAAGATTATGCCAAAAGCATAAGTTGAGGGTGTCTAATGCAGTAAACAACCATTGTATGGGCATGACCCAACTTTGGGTATTGTGTACCTTGACTCATGGCAAAGCCATGAGTTGAGGGTGGCTATTATGCAGAATGATTTGGAAAGTGGGGTTAAAAGAACAAAGATAGAGAAAGAACAAATGTAAAGTGACTGAAGAATTAGTTGAAAGAAAAGTAAAGAAAAAGAAAAATATACCAGAAATACAATCAAGAAAAGAAGAGAGTCACATACACAAATGAAGAAACAAGAGAAAATAGCAAGGTGAAAGAATATGAGAAACAGGGCAAGATAAAATGATAGAAAGTGGAAGGTTTAGCCGATATGTCAAGGCGGGCAAAAAGTCACTAAAGTATACATAAATATACCCTACCTGACCCTGAGCCTATGTTACAAGCCAAGAAAGTCCTATGGTGATCCTAAGGGTTGTACAGCGAACTTAAGGCAGTGAAAATAAGGGCAAGCTTATGGAAATAGGTATGAATGAGTGCGACTTTGTTCTGAGAGCGAGTGTTAATAAGTAATCCTTATACTCAAATTGAAATCATTGTGTGAAAAATGAGGATTTTTTTGAAGCTAGGACAGTAGTTGCAATACCGGAATTGTTAGCACCTCAGAGAGAAATTGAAGAGGATAGGTGTTAGTGCATGGTGAGTCTATGTCATGATCTGATCCCACATAGTTCAAGCCTAATAGTGATAGCATGCATTGATTTGATGAGATTAATCGGGATTGATAGCTAAATGATTGCAAAGGATGAAACATGGATATTATTGTACAAAGATGTTGTATTGAGTCATAGTGCGTCGCTTGAGGACAAACAACGAATTTAGGTTGAGGGTGTTGATATACCGTGGTTTCACGGTATTATTAATACTTTTTCCTTAAGTTTAGTGTGTCCAATAGCATTTTTGTGCTAATTTTTATGTAAGTTTCTTTTTATTTTGCAGGAAATCTGTCCAAAGCTTAATGTGGAGATTTTGAGCGAAAAAATACATAAGAGACCACCTACCGAGCGTATGACGGTCCGCCGTGCTTGTGACGGTCCGTAGGTGGCAAAGTAGTGCAACTACTGAAGGAAGATGGGGAAGTCTGACCATGTGTGGGGTTACGGAGCTTGTGACGGTCCGTCGTGTCTATGAAGGTCCGTCTTGCAGGTTCGTCATGAAGTTCAGAGAAGTGATCCCAGTACCCATATTTCAAGAGTTTAAGTGTTTTCAAATGAAGGCCCTCGACGGACCATTGTGCCTATGACGATCCTTCATTCTTGCCGTCGAGGGTAATGAAGAAGAGCAGCTGAAGAAATTGCATAAGTATGGGATGACGGAGTCCATGACGGTCTTTCGTGTCCATGACGATCCGCCGTGAGGTCCGTCGACCCAGTCGCATTTTGGCAGATTTCGAGCAAATAGAGTCCTTGTTTAATTTGGTTTTTATTTTTTATAAATAGTTTGAAAAACCTCATTTTTGAGGTTAGACTCTGGATTGATAGACATCATACTATTAGACTTTGTGTATTAGTGTGAGATTTTTGATAATTATTAGATTTTTGATTATCATTAATTGTTGGTGATTAATCAAGCAAACTTTCGGATTTTACTCTTTCTCATTGAAGTAAGTACATGAATTCTTATTTGATATATTTGAATATTGTGATTATGACTATGAGTAACTAAACTCCATATGTAGGGTTGTGGGAACCATAGACAAATAATGAGATAAAACCCTACTAAAATAACAATTCTAGAATGGTGTCTTGCATGTATTAATAATTCTTTCGCTTAGAAGTCTTTTTAACGGATGGCCAACGTTAGAACTCACCTTAATGCTAATTGCCGGACCAAGGAGGTAGATAATAGGAAAAGAATTATCAACATAGATTTAGTATATTCTAATAGGCTAGTATTGATTGGTACGAGGTAATAACTTAGTCAAATATCGAATACGATGCTTAATATGAGGTAAAGATAAGGATTGGGAAAGCAACACACGTAGCCAAACCAAGGTGCGGAGTGAGATTTTCTAGATGCCGGACAGAGGATTTAAAAATACATAACTTATCACTTTGCATGCAAGATACTAGGAAAGAATTGTTATAGTTAGAATTATCATGTTATGAACCTGTGGGGAACACGTAAACCCTAGTTACTTTGATTAATTGATTAAAATCCAACCTTCAAAGCTGTTAAGTGTCTCTTTCAACTGCGTTAGTTATTTTCATTCATTTAGAATTAGTAACCCCCCTTTTATTGTTTTTTACTTTCCAAGGAAGTCATTGACCAAACAATAGTAAAAACAGGTTGAAGTTAGATCTAGACTATTTTCCTCGTGGGAACGATCCCAACCTCACTAGTTGGGTTATTTACTTGACATGACCGATTTACTTCTTATTTGAGAAGTAAGTTTGAGTGTATCACTAGTTCAGCGGATTCAGTAGTGAGTCCTCATTCTCCGAAGAAGCAGTCATGAGTTTCATTTCAGTCCTTACTCATTAAGTTTCATTTTTTTCTAGATTATGTTGGGGCTTTTCCTAGTATTTGAGGCTATTTTAAGACATAGTTAGATTCAGCTTAGTATTGAGTTAATATTTCTTTTGTATTGAACTCGTTGTTTTCAAATATCTCAGTTATAGAATATGGGTATTCCCCATCTTTTGATTTCAAGTATGATTTATCTTCCGCAACAGATTATTATCTTTTATATGCTCATGATCATGCCAGCAGGGCTAGCTTGGGATCAGTTGTGGTCCTAGGTTCCCTGTCCGCGTCTCGGTGGTATCTCGGGGCGTGACGCAACCTTCTTTTGGTGTAGGGTTTCATGACACCAGATTCATCATTTAGATCATGTTTTCTATGTCTATAAAGTCAAATGTTCTCGAAATTAAAATAAAGTAATAAAGTGAACACTAACTAGGTTGACTAGAGGGGTTTGACTTAGTATATGTAAGGGTATGAGATTCTACCTATACACTACACTAGTTGGCCTTGAGGGAAGTCCTAGGACATCGTTCCTATTTTCATATCAAGTAATGATATGCATATGTTGACTTTACATGTTAATGAACTCATATGACTTTAGTTTCACTTATCAACATGTTATTGGTCTATTTCTTAATATGATGATAATTACTCATAATGCTAAGTTATATGAGTTAGACACTACTTGTGATCCTTTGTTTGGTTTACTTGGTTGAGTGGGGTTAGGGTACATTACTTGGTCATTGCACTAGTAAGCTTGGGGTTATGAGTAAGGGTATTGCATATGTTCTTTGTTTTTATTACATAATGTTGGAGATGCTTTGGTTATTGGTTCTAATATTCTACTACAAATATTAACTTGACTCTATTTGATGATGTTGGTCTTGTGTTGTATATTGTCTTGTGTTGAGGGATATATGATCATTGTCTTATATGTGTTCTTGGTCGTGCATAAGATTTTTCAAAGTAACTTTGCGTGGTTTTGAACAAATTCCCTTTAAGCATGATTTCAAACATTATATGTGCATATGTTTCCATAGTTAGTACAATTGGATGTACTAACCCATTTCCTTTATATTTCTGCAACAATGTATGTTCGGGCCACTAAAGTTAGAAATCCGATTGCAAGACTACTTGGATATTTCCCATGTGTTTTGTAAATCATTACAATTTGAGGTTGATGCCACTATCTAGCTACTTGATGTTGTTATTTTCTAAAGACAATTAGTTTCTTTCTTTTACATTTGAAGACTATATATGGATTTTGTTGTATGAAGTATAGGCTATACCCAAGTGTTGTACTCCGGTTTAGCTTGTTTAATGTGAGATGATATATTAGACTAAGTTCCTATGTGTTATGTACATTGTGTAAATGAGAAGCCTATGTAAGCTTCCTATGCGAGGAATCTAAGTGAACTCAATATGTATATATGATTTGTAAGCGAGAGTTCTATGTATACCTCATTGTGTATACAATGTTTTTATTTTTCTGTATTGTAAAACCTATAAAATGTAATGAAGAATTCTAAGAGGCTAGGCTAAGTCCTCTTTGAGGACAACGACGTCGATTACATCTAGGGGGTGCTCCCCAATCGTGACAGTCTATGCCATGATTTTTACGATTCCACTTTTGTTTTTAGTTGCTGAGTTTAGATTGCCCTCTATAAAAGGGCGATTAATATAGTCCATCTCAATTCTTTTAGCGTGCAAAAACTGCCCCTATGCTATAATTCTGCATAAGAAAAGAAGACAAAAACATTCCATGGATGTCTAGGTTTCTTGAAAAAAATTACACAAAAATATAAGATTATGTTTAATATCGGGGGATGAAAAGGTATTTGAAAGGTGAATATTTTCTGAAACCATCTAATTGAATATTACCAGCGTCAGTTATGAATTTTTTTATCGCTACCCATGGTGATTTTTTCAGTCCTGGTGTAGTCATCTAAACTGTAAATTTTTATGAGTCAGTGGTCACATGAAGTGACGCCCCAAAATCATTAATCAATGGCATTCAAGCATAGTTTTCTTTAGCTTCCAAGTTGTTATGAGAGAAATAAAGACATACATTGACAATATGCCCAATACAACCACATAACTAGCAAACTGAATGATGCACTGAGGAGGTGCACGTGTGCGCCAATTTGTGCAAGTGGGTGATGCAAGTTGTTATCTAGAGCTTTGCACACACAACGATTGACATCGCTTATTGTTGTGTGGTGTAAAGATTGATGGGGAAGACCGTTGCGCCATAACAACACTGATGGTTGATGTTTCTTGTTGAGGTTCTTTATGTTCAATGAGCTCTTTGTTGAGAAGGTTTATATGCAGGTCCTCATATAAAATATGTGCATTTCTTGTTTGGATAGCAGCACAAATTGAATCATACACATGTCCTAAGACATTGACTATTTTTACTCTAATTTTATCGTATAGAATAGGAGCTCATGTAGTTGCAAGTTTGTCCGTACTATTCTTTAACTCTTGTAGATATGCAGTCACACCATGATAGTTTTTTGTGATTCTCTATAAGGGGTTGTGAATACCAAAATTCTGCGTATGAGATTTTTTGGCATACAAGTAATGTAGTTCGTCCCACTCTTCCATGGAGGTTGAAGTGTTTATGACTCAGAGGTGATTGTTTGGTTGACAGGTTCCATTAAATCATTCTCAATTAGTTGGTCATGTCCTAAACATATTTTGTACTTAGGATTAGGTACCTATGAATAATTCTCTTGGACGGTCTTAGAAGGTGCTGTCATAGTTGAATCTACATAATCATAATGGTTTTGGCCTAACATGAGAGATTAAACTTGAGCCATTTAAATAAAACAATTGCTTGGACATGTAAGTTCATGGGTAGTCACGAGCGTGGGTTAAATTGAACCAAGTGGGTATTTGTAACTTCTATTAGCTCCTAATAGCCAATAATAATCTAAGAACAAAAAAATTTCATTTTTGTAAAGAAAAGGAAAAATCAGGAGAATTTCGTAAGTTTGCGAGGTGAGTTTTGGTCATTTTCAAATGGACATAACATTAGCTCATAATAAGTTAGGATTCAGAATAGAAAGGTTATTTACCCATAGATCTTGGAGAAGAGAAAAGAGAATAAGAAAGAAAAGATCAACAGTTCATAAAAAACGCCCACATCTTCGAGTGGAATTCATCGCGGGTGGTTCCCATTAAGGTACGTGAGATCTTGTTGTGTTGGGTTAGTTTACCCATGCAATAACTTGTTTAATTTATGGAATGTTGAGTAAATTGAATGATGAAAAGTGATGTTCTGAAGAACATTATTGAAATATTGTTGGTAAAGTTTTTTTATGTCTTAGGTTTATTAGATTCGTGTTTCTGGGTTGTTTTTTGTGTCTATTCTATTGGGTATTAATGTTATTAGTTACCCTAAGTGATTTGATAAAGTTTCATTTAAGTTTATAAGGCTTAGAGATGAAAAATAAAGAAGAATAGTTCAAATATCGGTCTGACAGGATATGGGGCACCGCGCTTGCAAAAGCCCTTGAGTAGAGCCTTTGGCTATCAGGTTCTAGCGGTCTATGCCCCTTAGAGCGCGAAGGACGCCTATAGACCCCGTTCTTTCCCCATCTTTTGGTACTAGTTCATAAGTGATGTACCCACATTTCTTAGTTTATGCTAACACTGTAAGATACATCTGAACATCATAAAATCATCTATAAACATAAGATCAGGAACCTTGAATCCATAATTATTTTCAAAGACAGTTAAGATCGAAATCAAAGAACATAAGTGTCAAGCGTAAGAGTTAAGAAGCAAGTAAAAGTAAGTTCGTACAAGTTTTCAAAAGTATTAAACAAAAATTTTAACTTTATTTTAAGTCTCAAACTACATGTTGAGCATAGAGTAATGAGTTGACTAAAATTCTGAAGAGTTCTAAGGGAACTAAGTAAACCCTAAGATCTAAGTTGGAAGTTAAGCAATTAGTAAAGATTTTAGTTCATTACGCAAAAGTTATAACGGAAATAATCTTTAAGAGTAACAAATGTTTTCAGATTTTATGCAGGAAAAGAAGCTTGACTTCCAACAGAACCTTTGGCTTGGTTTAGGTTAGATGAAACAATGATTTCCAAGAATGCTTTTAAAAGCTATATTTGACTAAATTTCTTCAAAGTAGTGAAGAAGTTGTTTTTAAAACATATGAACTATGTATTTTTGGAGTAGTATTGAGCATCGATATGGGGACGTGAATTCATGTTATCTCAATCCCCCAAAAAATATGTAGCCTACATGGACAAATGAAGGGTCATACATTTTAGATGATTCCTTAATGCTTTTTAAATACACTAGTGGATCCACTTAGTAGTTTAGGTTATATAGTGACAACAAGGTATAGGAAGGTTCTCTTGCAATATGAGGTAAGACGTTGTACTATCGTTTAGGCTTATAATGATGGTTGTCACGTAAGTTTACTTTTTTTATGTATAAACAAAGTTAAGTTTGTTATTGTATTTTCTTTAACGAACTAAGTTGTTTTTAATGTTTTACAAAGATTTAAATATATCGCATGTGTTTTGATTGACATATATATCTACATTGAGTTGAGTATTCATGAGTTGAGCATAGACAAGATATGTTAATCTTATTCTTTTCAAGTTGTAAGTTGTTATGTAGCATTCCAAATATCATACTCGTATATTTAATGTATTGATGAAAATTGGTGTGCATCATCTTATGATGCAGATGCAGGTAATAAGGATCACCATCATCCATTGCCTCGTTAATTAATATTAGCATTCGTCATCAATGATGAGCATCTTTGCATATTGAACTACACTTTTATTCACTTTATAGTATTATAGGATGTTGACCCAATATTCATATTTGTATTGTAGAGGCTTCATAGACAGTAAGATAGTCAGTTTTAGTCTCTTATTTCTATATTTAAATTTTTTTTTAAGAGACTTAAGTTCTAGTTTAGACAAACTATTATTTCTTTAAGTTATATCATGAGGTAGTTTTATTTGAGTTAGGTTTTGCACTTAGCTAAGTAATCGAGGCCAAGGGTTGGTGAAGGACCAGCAATGGTCATTGAGTGCCACTCACATCCAGGGTGTATGGTCGGGAAGTGACAAACTTTGTATCAGAGCCAGAGTTCAAGAGTCCTAGGGAGTCTATGAAGTTGTGTCTATAGAGTTTTAGTCATCGGTGTGAAGCTTGTGACATTTGTAATTAGGAGGCTACTTTGGGAATTTTTCAATATTTACATATTCCTTTTTAGTGAGTTAGATTTTATCTCTAAAGGACTCTGACTAATTCATCCTGGCGCGTGTTGCAGATAACTATGCCTCTAGAAAGAGAAACACAAGGTCGCCCAGCGAGGAGAAATATTGAACCTCAAGAACAAAAGTCAATGCACCCAAATTTGAACCTCAAATGGAAGTTACCAATGTTGAGTTCTGCGAGGCTATATGTATGTTAAGCAATGAAGTGACTAACCAAGTTGGGCAAAAGAGAGGATCTCGACAAGAAGAGGCTGACACCTACAAAATTTTGGAGTTCTACAGAATGAATCCCCCATGTTTTTCCGGTTTGAGCAATATTGAGAATCCGGAGAACTTTGTTGAAAAGTTGAAGAATGTTTTCAATGTGATGCATGTCATTAATATTGAGAGGGTCGATCTAGAAGCATACCAAATGAAGAATGTGATTATGATTTGGTTCTACAAATGGAAGGAGGGATATATAAGTGTGCACCACATCAGAGTTGGGCTTGTTTTGAAAAGTCTTTCTTGAGACATTTCTTTCACCGAGAACTAGAGGAGGAAAAGGTACTGGAGATTCTTACTCTGAAACATGAATCCTTATGTGTTCATAGGTATGGGTTGACGTTCACCCAACTGTCTCTCTATTCTCCTGAGATGGTTAAGGATATGAGGTGTCGAATAAGTTTGTTTGTCGCTGGTTTATGTCGTGCATCTAGTAGATAGGGTAGAGCTGCAAGGCTCACAATTACATCGACATATAATAATTGATGATCTATGTGAAACAAGTTGAAGAGGAGAAGTTGAGGGATAGAGAGGAGTGCAAGAATAAGATATCCAACATTAGAATGAGTTCTGCAGCAGAAAGGTGTATCGAATCGTCCACCATTCAAAAACAAAAGGGGAATGCACCATGATCTTCTAGTGCACCTGCGCCTAGAAACATAGGTCAGTATAATATCCAAAATTCATAGATCTTCAACGATAGAACAACTCAGTAAAAAAATAGTGTTGCACAAGGTGGTAGTTAGGATCATGTATATGGTGGATGTGGTAGAAATCACTCTAGTAAGTGTCGTGATGGACATTCAGGTTGCTTCAAGTGCGTCCAAGAGGTTCACTTTGTGAAAGAGTGTACTAATTATAAATAGGGTTGTGGAAATCTAGGCAACAGAGGCCAATCTTCATCAGCTGCTCCACCAAAATTGGTTTCATCTAGGGGAACTACTTCCATTATTTTTGGAGGAGCATATCGCCTCAATGGAATCACTAGCGGCCAAGAGCATGCTTTATTAGACCAAGGAGAAAGTTTATATTTCTACTTATGTTGCAAATGGGTTTGAGATTCTTTCTAAGAAATTTGTTATCATTTCTGTGTTTGTAGACCTTTTGGAGAGTATATTCTAGAAGAAAGATTCTATTGTGATTGTTTTATTTCTATCAATCATAATAACACCATGGTTGAAATAGCCGATTTAGACATGGTAGATTTTGATGTCATTTTAGGTATGGACTGACTTCATGTGTGTTATGCATCAATAGATTGTAGTATTTGAGTTCTCAAGTTTAATATTCCTAATAAACCAATCAAAGAGTCGAGTAGTAGATCAGTAGTGCCTAAGGGGCGTTTAATTTCGTACCTTAAGGCAAGAAATTTGGTTTCAAAGATATGTATCTACTACTTAGACCGAGTTAATGATTTATGTTCTGGGTACCCTCCCTTCAGTTAGTTCCTATAGTAAAAAAGTTTCTATAAGTCTTTCTTATTGATCCCAGAGTCCCTTCTTAGGGAGAAATAGACTTCGACATAGATATCGTACCAGATACTCGTGCTATATCTATTCGAGCATATAAAATAGAACCTGCTGAGTTAAAAGAGTTCAAACAATAGCTAAAATATCTATTAGATAAAGGTTATATACTACCATGTGTCTCTTCTTGGGGCACTTCGGTCTTGTTTATGAGAAAGAAGGATAGTTTGCTTAGGATGTGTATAGACTACCACCAATTGAATAAGGTTACCATTAGGAATAAGTATCTTCTATAAAGGATTGATGATCTTCTCCACTAGCTTCAGGGTATTTACTGCTTCTCTAAAATTTATCTCAAATCAGGCTACCATTAGTCGAATGTCAGATAAAGTTATATTCCAAAGAGAACCTTTATAATATGAGCAATATGAGTTTTTGGTGATGTCCTTTGGATTGACTAACGCACCTGCACCACTCATGGATATCATTAATAGTGTCTTCAAACCTTATTTAGATGTGTTTGTTATAATCCTCATTGATGACGTAATAATTTATTCAAGGAATGAAGAATATTATGCTAGTTACCACAGGGTATTTCATAAGACTTTGAAAGATAAGAAGTTATATGTCATGTTCTATAAGTGTGACTTTAGGTTAAGTCTACGGAATTCAAGGGCCACATGATTTCCGGTGATGGGATTAGCGTTGATACCCAAAAGATAGAAGCGATTTAGAGTTGGCCTCGACTCACGTCTCAAATATACATAAAGAGTTTTTTGGGTTCGCCTGGCTACTATAGAAGATATGTTGGTTTTCATCTATCTAATATCCGTTGACAAAGATGACCTATAATATAGTTAAGTTTCAATGTTTTGACAATTTTGAGAAAAGCTTTCAAGGATAATTTGGACGATCACCTACCTCTCATTGAGTTCGATTACAATAATAGCTACCATTCGAGCATTCAAAAGGCTCCATATGAATCTCTTTATGGGATATGATGAAAATATCATATTCGGTGGTTCAAATTTTGTGAAGCAGGGTTGATAGGACAATACCTAGTGCACAAACCCATGGAGAATGTTAATGTGACTTAGGAGAGATTGAGGACAACACAGAGTCGTCAAAACTCCTACATAGATGTGAGATGTCTATTTGAGTTTGAAGGGAATGACAGGGTATATCTGAATGTTTCACCCATGAAGGGTGTTATGAGGTTTTATAAGAAGAGGAAACTTAGTCCTCGATACATTGGACCTTATAGATTTTCCAAGAGAATTTGAAATGCAACTTATGAGTTAGAGATACCACATTAGTTAGTAGCAAGTCATCTGTTATTTCATATATCCATGTTGACGAAGTGCATTGGTGATCCTTAATTGATTGTACTGACTGAGAATGTTGGGATTAAGGATTGCTTATCCTATAAAGAGATTACGGTTCAGATTTTAGATTGTAAAGTTCGCAAGTTGATAACAAAGGAGGTTGTGTTAATGAAGGTCCTTTAGTGGAACCAATTTGTTGAAGAAGCAACTTGGGAAACTAAAGAGAATATGAAATAAGAGATACCCCCATCTCTTTGAATCCGAATAATGCATTTCACGGTAATAATTTTCTTCATACTGCTTTATAAACTATGAGTAAGCATGATTGTTCCTTGTTATTGTCTTATTGAGGGTTTAAGTTGATGTTATCATTATTAGCATAGTGAAAGAAATTTGATTCGAGAACGAATGTTCCCAATGGGGAGATTTGTAACATCCTGTATCTCGTAATAGCCAAGTATAATCTAAAAAACTAAGATTTATCATTTTTGGAAATAATAGGAAAAATATGGAAAATTTCCTAAGTTCAAGAAATTAGTTTTTGTGGTTTCAAATGATCATAACTTTTAGCCAAAGATAAGTTAGTCTAAATTATTTATATGGTTAGGAAGCCCTTAGAATAATATTTGATACATCGTTGAGTTTGCACAATTTAGATATCATATGAGGGATATCTGCTTTTCAAAAGTTGGGTTGTTGTAGTGAGGAAAGTGTGATTTCGGATTTTAGTAAGGGTAAACTTGTCTTTTAACCCATCTAATTCTTAATTCGTTTCAAGATTTTAATTGGAAATAAAATAAGTTGGAATTGATAATAGAAATGTTATTTACTCTTAGGGCTTAAAGAAGAGAAAAGAGAAGAAGAAAAAGGGACAAAAATTACAAATTAATCAAGAATACCAAGATATTCCACTTGAATTCGTCAGGGGTGATCCCTATTAAGGCATGTGATATCTCTCTGTGTTGGGTTAGTTCACCCACACACAAACTTGTTTAATTCAGTGAACTTTTGGTTAATTGAAAGATGAAAAGTGAAGTTCTTGAAGAACATTATTGAAATCTTGTTTTTTGTGTTATTTTATGCCTTAATTTGATTTGATTCCTCTCTACAGGTTCTTTTCGAGTAGAGTCTATTGGATATTGAGGTTACTAATTAGCCTAAGTTATTGGTAAAAGATCCATGGAAGTTTAGAAGATTTAGAGATGAAAAACGGTTAAGAAAATATAAAACTCCCGTCAGAAAGGCTTTGGGGCGCCGCGCCTGCCATAACCCCTTAGGACAGGTTTTGTTCGACAAGAACTGACACGCTGCACCAGAAAGAGTCCCGCAGGACAACCTCTCTCCGTTTGGCTCTGGCGCTCCACGCCTCTCACAGCGCCAAAGATTCCTGGAGACTCTGTTCTTTCCCCATCTTTTTGTACTTGTTCCTAAGTGATGTACCCTCATTTTCATAGTTGATTCTGATACTCTAATGTACATCAAAATATCATGAAATCATTAATAAACATGAGATCATGAACCTTGAATCCATAATTCAATTGAAAAAAGTTAAGATCAAAGCCAAAGAAGTTAAGGGTCTTGTCTAAAAGTTAAGAAGCAAGTAAAAGTAAGTTCTTAAAAGTTTTCAAGATCTTTAAAAAAAACATCTTAACTTTGTTTTAAGTCTAGATCTACAAGTTGAGCACGGAAGAATGAGCTGACTAAAATTCTCAAAAGTTATAATATTCCCTATGAGTTACATTTCAAGTAATCAAAGAATAAAGAGTTGAGTTCATTACTCAAAAGTTTTGAGAGAACTAACTATTCGCTAAGAGTCATTTTGAGAAAGAGAAGAATGTTATGACTTCCAAGAGAGCCTTTAGCTAGTTTTAGTCAAGAGGAAACCATGATTTTCGAGAGAGCTTTTAAAATCTATGTTTGAGAAAATTACCTCAATCCAGAGAAGATGTTTTTTTAAAAACATATAACCTATGTATTTTGGGAGTAGTATTTAATATCGATATGGGGATGCGAGTTCATATAAACTCAAGCCCCCATAAACCATATACTCAAATCAGAGAAGAAGTTGGATATAATAAGGGTAAAACATTTTAGATGATTCGTTATTGGTTTTTTTCATAGACTAATGAATCCACTTAGTAGTTCAGGTTCTATTTTGATAACAAGGTATAGGACGATCCTCTTTCAATTTAAGGTAAGACGTTCTACCATCGCTTAGGCTCATAGTGATGGTTTTCGATTAGAGAATCTCCCACAAAACTATCTGACTTTCATATATAATTAAAGTTGAGTTTTTAATAAAATTTTATTCAAAAAATTGAGTTATTTATACTATTTTATAATGTTTTATATGTATCGCCTGTGTTTTAATTGTCTTATATATCTATATTGAGTTGAGTATTCATAAGTTGAATAGAGCAATGATAAGTTCATCTTATTCTTTTCAGGCTATAAGTTGTAGTTTATATTTGTAACTCGCATACTCATACATTTAATGTACTGTTGCAAGTTTATTTGCATCGTCTTATGATGCAGATACTGGTAACAAGGATCAGCATCTTCAAACACCTCGTTCCTCTAGTTGAGCATTCATAGTCACTATTGAGGAAACTTTTATTCGCTTTGTAGTATTTCATTTAAAGGATGTTGTGGGGTCTGTCGCGACATCCTTCTTAGTATTGTAGAGCCTTATAGACAGTGAGATAGTCAATTTGTGTCTCTTATTTCTGTATTCAGATTATCTTGTTATGAGACTTGAGTGTGAGTTTGTCCAACTTATTATTTCTCTATGTTATATCATGAGACATTTTTTTTAGTTAAGTCTTTCGCTAGGTTAAATAAGTCAGACCAAGGGTTCGCTCAAGATCAGGAATGGTTATTGGGTGTCAGCCACGTCCAGGGTGTAGGATCGGTGAGTGACAGTACAGTTACAAACAACAATGACAAAAGTTCTTAGAGTCAGCATTATAGATGAATGACAAGTATTTTTAAAGGTATGAACAAATTGATCGATACTCGTTGTAGCTTCGAAAATCCCTGATACCATAATTATACGGTATGGAAAACGATGAAATATATTATAATTTAACAATAAGCAAAGAAACTTTTAAATACAAGTGACGACAACCAACAATTTCTATACAAAAGGATTTGTATTACTAGCATACTCTTAATAATCAACCTGTAGGGATAAGCCAATAAGTAGTAAATAACTAACTATTGTGAAGAGCGCCAATAATATCCTCAAAATTGTTGAAAGACAAAAATTAACCCCTTTTCATGTATTAAGATGAAGGCCTTTGCCTGATTTTCAAGATGAGAAATTTATAATAAGGTATATTAAAATAAGAACCCATTATGTTGTTCCGTCTATACGTAATGACTTAAAGAAGCGCACAAATCCTTACCAAATTAGGTGTTGGAGCTTGTGATGACATATGCTAAAAGTGTTGCTGAACTCACAACTGGAAAATCACATTATGTCCAAGAGAACTCAAATGAAGGCACTGCAGAGAATAATGCCTTCTAGACCGTATTATGTGTTGGCAACAGTTGACCTCCATCCTTATTTTTATGAACATTGGGCTGGTCTCATTGAAGATTATGTTTATATGCGACGAGGAAAAACTTTATATTTTGCAAAATACAACAATTATGTTGATGTAGCTCGATCTATTCAGTTTATAATTTCCTGAATCTTGGTAAACTAACACCAAAAATGATACATGCATTTCCCAAATGAATAGCTCATGTTTCTTCAACATGACCAACGAATATTGCAAAAGCAAAAGCTTTGTCTCTCCTAAATACATATAACTTTGTATATGACACCCGCCCTATGTTCATGAAAATGACGACGGAGGTCAACATTTCCTAACACAACAATCATGTACTTGGAAATATTTTCTGAAGAGTCTTCATTGGCCTTATATTTTCTGAAGAGTCTTCATTGGCCTTATATTTTCTGAAGAGTCTTCATTGGCCTTCAAATGAAAAACATCTGATGTACAA
Organism: Solanum chmielewskii; assembly: GCA_027704785.1. Classification (NCBI taxonomy): domain Eukaryota; kingdom Viridiplantae; phylum Streptophyta; class Magnoliopsida; order Solanales; family Solanaceae; genus Solanum; species Solanum chmielewskii. The sequence goes on from JAKWIX010000329.1 coordinate 16,280,715, forward strand.
TTTCTCAATTCAATAGAACTTTTAGAATCTGAACATTGGATGTCATCATGGCTACAATAACAAATTTTGTTGAGGATTTATTTCTTTCTAAGCCAATTTCCATTCATGTCATCACGTTTAGAATCAACAACGTGATGAGCTCTTATTTTTATATATCTCATTATAGCTTTCTTATCTTTACAACGATGAAAATTAGAATATATCTTGTAAATCATTGAAAAATCTCATTATGTTTTTAAAAATCTTTTCAATCATATTTAAAAACGGGAAATATTTTTAAATACATTATTTTTTACAAAATATAACAACTAAATAATTATGAATAAACAAAGTCACATATTTTTATTCTGAAGGGCACCAACATTGAAAAAAATTAACAAATAAAAATAATTACAAGTAGTTAGGAGAATCAAAAGAGATTACAAGTAGAAACAATTTTAATAATTGACGATCAACTTTTTCATGTATTGTAACACCCGGTATCCAAAACAGACCAAAAACAAGTTTTTCAGAAAATCTACAGGTGCAATCGACGGTGACCATCTACGGACCGTAGCCTGTCCCACGGTCCGTCCTACACATTCGTCGATGGAGTCAGAAATCCCCAAAATCTCAGCATAGTAAAATTGTACTAAGTGTCAAAAGACGGACAAACCTACGGTCCGTAGTCTGTGTCCGTCGATCAAAACCCATTTTACCAACTCTATGACAAGAACCACAATTGACTAGCATGGTCTATAGATGGACCTAGGGACCGTAGGTGGAAAATTACATATAATTATGGAGAAATGCAATTGGGTCAACTTTAATTGATCATAACTCTTAGAAAAAAATAGGTGTTACATGACACAGATATATAATTGAATTAGCTTTCTATAGCTTCCTACCTTACTAAAATCAGACCTCCGAATAAAAAGTTAAGCCTGTTTTAGTAAACGCCTGTCAAACAGACCCAAACGACAGATCGTCCATGGAACGACGGACTGTCAGTCCAGGTCGTCATTTTGTTTGACAACAACTAACTCAGGGTTCTTTTAGTCAGTTTAAGCTTGAGATATAAATAAAACTTTCCTAAATTAAATCATTAATCAAAACATAGAAAATTAGAAGCAAGAAAGGAGAGAAAAGGTCAAGAACTCTAATTCAAGAACGCAACAAGGATCCAGAAGTTCCTGCCCCGAAATAAGAATATTTCTTCGTGAATTTCATCACCAGATGCGGGATTTCACTAGTGGATTCCTTTCACCCATTGGGTCCCTAGTTTTCAATCACTTCTTGATTCTCTTATTATGAATAAACCTAGGGTTTGTAGAACTACAATGAAACTTCATTAATTTATTAAATATATGTTCCAAATAAGATTACCATGTAATTGCTAAGATTATTGTATGAATATTAGAAATCTAGCTATGTATTTCTATAGTTCTTGAATTACACAAGCTAGGTCATATATTTTAGTTACTTCAGATATACATGCCTCATTTATAAATGCTTAATTATTTGATTTAATTGTTGCATTCTCTGTTTTAATGTGCAGTTTTGCGCTATCTAATATTTAATGAAACTCATTCATAATCAATTAGTTGCAGAATTCATTGGGAGTAGCATTGTACTGAGTTGGACTACGGTTCAGCATACCCAATAATCCCAGAACTGCTAGACAACTAGGTTGTAAATCTCCTCTGTTGGTATTAGTTAAGTGATCACGCCAGCATGTCTTTATACCTCTTGTAGGGTATATTGGATCCTCTCGATGTGGCGTATACATCAGAATTCACATTTTACTCATGTGGTTTAATTATCGCTTATTAGTAACTCCCACAGTTCAGTGAGACTCTCTTGCATTGATGATTTATCAGTACACTCAGCATTCAGTTTCAGCATGCTCAGTTAGCTCAGAAATTTAATATCGTGTTTAGATTATTATAATTGCTTTTGGGCTTATTCAGTTATGTTTTATTTCAGATTTATTTTATCCTACATGCTCAGTACCTTTCAAGTACTGACGTATACGTTCGCTACATCATCTCATGATGTAGGTTCAGGTTCTCAGAATTCAAATCATGCATAGATCGATTGCCAATCTCCAGTTCAGCAGATTCTGTGGTGAGTCCTCATTCTTTGAAGACAATAGTCATGAGTTTCGTTTCAGTCATTTAGTTTCAGTTTTTGCTAGACTAAGATGGGGCTTTTCCTAGTATTTCTAGTCTAGTTTCGAGGATATATTAAGACATAGTAAGTTTTAGATTAGTAGTGACTTCATATTTTCTTTGTATTGAACTCGTCAGTTTTCATATATCTCAGATTTAGCATATATATCTCAGATTTAGCATATTGGTGTTTCCCCATCTTTTTAGTTTTAATTATGATTCAGCTTCTGCATTCAGTTTATTATTTTTAGTATGCTAATGATCATGACAGCAGGTTAAGCTTGGGATCAATTGTGGTCCTAGGTTCCATGTCCGTGTCTTGGGGGTAGCTCGGGGCATGACATGTATTAACAACTAGAAATTAATAAAATATTAGTAAGTGAACCATTAATGCTTTTCTAACTAAAGACAATGGCAAGTTAAGAACAAATAATTGAAAAATACGTAAGAACATCTATATATGTATCTACCCTTACCTTTGTTATACCCCATTTTTAATCACCTCATATAGTGTAACACATATTAGTGATTCCTAAATAATTAACTTAAGGAGTCGCCACCTAATTATTTTAAAAGGTTAAATACGACATCTAAATACCTAAAGTCTCACTTAACTTATTTTATTCTAAGTAAGGGTTCTAATTAACTTAATGGAAAGAGGTTAAGCATTATTTAAGATACGTTAAACAAGATCACCAGTCAAACCAAAATTCGATAATTAAGGTCTTAAAGGTAAAAAAATGTTAGAAAATTTTATTAGGAAAATAAGTCAATGACAGAAATATTATTGATATAATTGAATAATAATAAGATAGATGATGTGGGAAATACCATCTTCAAGTTTATATTTTTAAGAAAAATAGAAGTTTATTTCAAAAGATAGACATTATTTAGTAAAGTTGCACATGGGAGTGTGAATAAAAGTCCTAAGATAAAAAAATGGTACTACTTTATACTTTATTTTTAGTGTATGAAAATCTGTTTTACAGGCTTAAGTTAATGTGGTAACTAATTAAATGAAATTGGTTCAGCTTCCATTTGAAACTAAAGCGAATGATTTTTTGCATTTGATATATCAAAAAAAATTCAATTTTCTAAGAAAAACCCCTCATCATTTTCCCTTTTATGAATTGAAAAGTTAAAGATAGTTAAACATCATAGATGTCAAATCTTTCTGAAAGAAAACATTTTTCTGAATTAAATTACCTAACAACCAAAAGAGAATTAATTAGTCTACATTTTTTGATTCAAAAAACATCCAAAAAAAGCTTCAGTGAAAAGGATTAATCCTAAAATATTAACATCTTACCTGTTATTTTTTTTTATATGAAGATAAAACTATACCCAAATTTGCCAAGCACATAAATATAAACACAATTAAATGTTGAATTTGAAGTTACTAAAAAAATGAGTAGCAAAAAAAAAAAAATAGAAGCATGATAGGATCTCCATTTTTTAAAAAAAATGTTTTAAGGTATGAAACGAAGAACCTTCAATAAAGTTGTTGATTTTCGAAGGATTAGAAGCATATGATCGATCTTTATGTGGTAGGGGTATGGTTTACATCACTCTACCTTCATTAGACCTCACTTGTAAAATTACACAGGTATATTGTTGTTGTAGGAATTATTTGTTGAGCGGATCTCTTACATTAGTATAAGCAGCCACTAATGCTTGCATTAGGTTAAACAGTTTAAATTACATCTCTGGAGGTGCAGCCCATCCCTGATCCTGCTATGGGATGCTTTGTGAATCCAACAGCCTTTTTTCGTCTGAACTTAATGCTGATTTTCAATTTCACAGTACTACTATACTGTTGAAGAATGGAAAGCCAGAATGACATAGTGAAACTCAATGTTGGTGGAAGAATGTTTGAAACTATAGCCACAACCTTAGTCGGTGCTGGAAGGAATTCAATCTTTGAAGCTATATCTGATGAGAACTGGAACATGAATTTTGATGGAGTGGTCACTAAACATTTCATCGATTAAAATCCCTATTATTTGGTGCCCTTTTAAACTTACATAGAAAAACTTTTTATCCGTCTTCGAATGGATATAAAGCTCTCATGTTCTGAGTAAGTCCCAAGGAAACCAAAATAATAGGGATTTTTATCGATTATATTTTTAGTGACCGCAGCATCAAAATGAAGGTTCAATTTCATATCAAACATGGCTCCAAAGATTGAATTTATTCTAGCAGCCACTATGGTTGTGGCCATAATTTAAAATATTTTTTCACCAATAGTAGTTTCCAATTTGTCTTTCTGGCTTTCTATTTTTCAAAAATGTCGTGGTACCCTGAAATTCAAAACCACTTTTACGTTAAGATATAAAAAGGACAGTTTGATGCACAAGGAATCCCACTTTAGTAAATCCAAGGATGGTGCACCTCAAAATATGTAATGTAGACAGTTTAACATAATGCAATTATAAATGACTACTTATACTAATGTAAGAGATCCGATTACAAAAAATTCCTACACCAAAAATATACCGGTATAGTTTTCCACAAGTGGGGTGTTACGAAGGTTGAGTGAACGTAAACCTTACCCCTTTTCACATAAAGTAGGGAGGTTGTTTCCAATAGGGCCACATAAAGTTATTAATAAGGCACATAAAGAGATAAGAGAGTGAAAATATAGAGATTAGTTATTAAGTTTAAAAATGGTATTCCTACCAATAGTGGAAAATATGCTGAATTGAAGAAAAATAAAAGTCAAACAGATGGATGGACATTCATATTTTCACATGCTTTCAGTCTTAGACTATTTCGAGTAAAGCATAACAAAGATTTAACTAGACTCATGGATATAAAATTGAGCTGAATGTGACGATCAATATATATAATGTCAAAGGAATTTCACTGATACTTGAGGACATATTACACCTGAAAATAACTGAAAGACAAATAAATGGAAGCCGAGCTTTAACAATTACAAATCAGAATACATATATATGTTTTAGGCGATGAAACAAATAACACGAGGATCAGTTAGAGGCTGAAACAGTGAAAAAAATAAACCTGGAAAATTCATCTTCAAACTAAACAAACTTTCAATAAAAATGATTGAAGTAAAATGTCATGAACCCAAATTTGGAGTGATGGCACTCGTGTTATCCCACCAAGACATGTTAGCTTAAAATTCAACTATTACAATAAAATGCAGAATTTTAGTATCAACTTTAACATACCACTAAAATATGGTTGTCATGTATACAAACCTCTAAAGTATTACAATAGATTCAAAAGAAAAATCAAGTGTCAAATGAACTTGTCTCTAGATTAGAACAAGATCATAATTATGGAGAAAGAAAGTTTGTTGATACAACAAACAACTATCTCTCAAATCTCCAAGAAGCCTCGGAAAAAAAAGAATATATCACAAAGGCCAGGGCTAGTAACCAAAAAAATAGAAGCAAGGGGTGAGTATCAAACCACGCGGTACTCAACAATTAAACCTCTAAACACAAGCTAAGGGGTTGAGATACGAATACTCCAACAATCTCAATCGAACCTCCATAACTACAACTTGCATAAAAATCGATCCAACCTAACAGCTCACAATTGACATAACATGTAGCTTAAAAAAAACACTTAGACAACTTACATATCCTCCACAACAACACTTAGACAACTTACATATCCTCCACAACAACACTTTGACAAATTACATATCCTCAACAACAACGCTTCAACAAATTACATATCCTCAACAACAATACTTCAACATATTACATATCCTCAACAACAATAATTCAACAAATTAAATATCCTCAATAACAAACTCAACATTCACCAATCACAAGTTTCGCAGGAAGACAATCACATGATCAACAAAACACAATATTAAGTTCACTAATTAAAAGTATGTGGAATGCAACGTAAAGTATAATGATGCATATATGACCTAGTGATACACACATGTTGTATCTCAGTCCGGGATCCATAAGGGACATATCTGTCCATTTATCTGTCGCGACGCACAACACGACCCTTGATAATAGTAACCATCGCGGTGCGTGATATGTCCCTCGAAATGGTACATCCTCTTTAAGTTATCATAGTTTCTCAATGCATATAATACTTGCACAACCATGTCTCAAAATAATGAAAATTACATGTTCACACAAATAATGAGGAGATAACCATATTGATAACAAGAAACAATTTACAACAATATAAACGTGATACAACATCAACAAATAAGCAATAAGCCTCCAAATCATCCTTAAACATCAAACATATAACACATAAGGAAATACACGAATACCTCCCACTTTACAAGGGTTTAGAAATTCACTTGCGTGAATCAAATAGGAATTTAATTGAATACTTGAGCCTTCCCCTTTAGTTGAACTTCCAACCCAAAGAAATCTATTCAAAGTAATAATCACAATAAGATTTCAAAACTAACACTTAGCTTACTATTTGTTTAGCCTTGCACCAAAAATTCACTCAATTTTATAGTCATGTTCGTAAATCTTTGTGCCAATTAACATATTAACTATCATATTTTTCATGTTTCAAGTCTAGGGTTTAATTTAATATCACCAATTAAAATAATTTTATTACACATCTCAATATTTAATTTGACAACCAATATACAAAAACATAATTTATAATATAATAAATAATTAATATTAATAAATAGAAGCCACTTATTAAAAAAACAAGTGGCAACGTCAACTTGGCCCAAATATATAACTTCTGGTACGTCAGTATTTTCCTCTTATGACATTTATTACCATGCACCAATTATTGGCAATGTGATTAGACAATGATTGATTGATAATTTTCTTCTGAAATATCAACACATTGAACAACTTAACAATTTCCACACCTTTTTTATTTATTTATTGTATTAATGTTTTTTTCTTCAACCCAATTAATAATTACAGTATATGTTCTATTCCATTCCAATTCAACTATAGAAGCACAAAGATTTGGCATTATCTGATTGCGCAGTTTTCAAATTCTCATATTCGGCCGCCTCAACACTTTTGCCCTTTTCGTCTTTTCCTTTTTTTTCTGAATTAATTATGTATTAAAAGTAATGAATTTTACCCACTTATTTTATTAAATATAGATTAAAGGTATAAGGTCTTAAATAAATTATAACTTAATCCCATTAATTATTTATTTAATCATTTATCTATATTTATTTATCCATTAATTAAATCAAGTTAAACGAATATTTAAGATTTTTGAAAATCATTTTCCAGGTAATTACATTATCCATCACAAAAAATCATGTTCGTCCTCGAGCAAGGAGAAGGAAAATATCTGATGTTACCAAAAACCTGAGTGACCTACTAGTCGGTGTTCATCTCTCTAAGTGAGAACACTCTTAAAACCATTCTATGAAGATCAATTACTAAGAACTGAACTTTCAAATCAATATTTGGCAAGATCTACAAATCAAGAGTGATTATCAAACCAGAAACTAACCCATGAATTCAATTCAAATCGAAACATTTTGGAATATAATAGTCATCAAGACAAATCTTTTCTTACATTAAATAGATAAAATTCTTAAACGATACCGCCTACCACCATAACTAAACTTTAAGCACCCACCACACAAGCATATTCCAAAAAACCAGCACAGATTCTATCAAGATTTCATTTTCATAACACAATTATTTTACAAGCTTAATTTAGAAAAAATCCAATCTTTAAATATTGGGTACCCATCAAGGGAGAATTAAACTTATCTAACCCAAAAAAGAAAACGACCACATAACCACCTAGCGAGCTACACAACCAAGCATACAATACCTCTAAGAACATTGTCAGAGCACTAGATCAACATATGTTACAATAGACAACTCTTAAGAGCGACATAACTAAACTAGATGGTCCCTACATTCAATCACATATAATCAGAATGTAACCTAGATGACTAGATCATATTAAAACCGCTAGATTCCTATATATATTCATAGTGGCTCATCTATAAATCCTCATAAACAGGGTTGTGTGTGCAGAATCAGGGGTATACTTCAACTATCTCAAATAACACAAAATCCATCATAACTAAAACAAACAAGTCTAACCAATGATGTCACCCTACCAAGAGAACACTCACAACATTGGTAAACCCTTTCCACCACTAGAAATTTGCCTATAGATATGAAAAAATGTGTGGGTATCGGTAGCAAATCACACTCCAAACCATGTGTGATACAAAGTAAGTAGTCATAAAGAATATACAACACCAAGGTCGTGTAACACAAAATACTCCTTCTATAGTGACCATACCAAACATTCTATTCAATTTACTTAATTTCTTTGATTTTTATTTTAGCTACCTAAAATCCACCAGTCTTGTCCCTATTACAATATAACAACTAGTCGATTCATCAAACCCTATATAATTCTCACAATACTCGGTTGAAACTAACATTCATTATACCAAAAAATATCATAACAACACTAGCCATTTACCTTACTCTTAAACTGTCACTAGTATCAAAGTCTTCTTAGTAAACACATTATCATGTCCCAATGTTTTTGACTTATTGCTCCCCCTATTTTCATTTAAGCATTTCATGACAAATAAAATTCATACCCAAGATTGATAGCACTAATCTAAATCTAAAAGTAATTTACCATCGAGATAACAATTGAATCAAGATTTTATATAAGATGTCTTATTCCTTCATTTTTCTTAAATTCTTCCGATGATGAAAATTTTTAAATACCTTGAACTCTTTAATACACCTAAAATCTTCTTCTTTTCACTTACTCATTTACAGAACGTATTAATTGTCCAACCACCCGTTACATTTTATCTTATTCTCTAAACCAAAATTTTTTGAGTAAAACCCTTCCTCTGGTCTTTTAACAATCAAAAGTAACAACTTTATGATCCAAATCATGCACAAGTACTTCCAATTAATCAATACACCACATAATTAATTTATCATATCTTATCAATCCATACCTTTAAAAAATACACTACCATAAATCTAATTCACCACGAAAAACTTGTATCTTTAATCCAACTATGTAATCAATCCCTTTATTTATCACCATTACCTTATACATTAAAAATATGTACAAATTCGCACATCTTAGATTATTGTTGATCGCATGTCCATCGACCATGTCACACCTTTCTTAAGAATTAAATGGTACACGTTATCAAACTTCAAACTATAAAACAACTTATCACCACAATCGAGTCAAACTGTGTAGGTTTCCTTCTCAATTCTTACCTAATACGATAGATCTTTGTCCTTTATAATTTGAGTAAATATCCCTTTTGTCAATTGCCTCTTTTTAATGACTAAAATACATCTCACTAATTCTTCACCATTTATGACTCTAGATCTTTCGAATTCTATTCGAACGGAATTTTCAATACATCCTTCAACTTTTCATTGAACCACATTACTCATCATATAGTGGAAAATCACAACCTTTGATGTTCACAAGTCGCAATTACCAAAAAACTCGTTTAACCTCAATTCTTATTATATGATTTTGTCTCAATGACAATCCATCTCAAACTCCTATTACCATCATGCTTAGTTAGCACATGTTATCATCACGAAGTCAACTATTTTACCATTATAACACCTTAAACCCAGTTATAATAAACCAATCAAAAGAACTAACCCATTTTTTTCCACACTTCCTCACTAAAACTGTCAATTATCTTCAGATAAGTATACTTTTTAGGACTTCCTTTACCCATTAGCTTGTCATTTAAATATTGATCAACTTTCTTGTACCTTACGATGAAATCACCAGTCCTTTTTTAAAACCTTCGAAATATACTTCACAACCTAAATATATTTATACTATACCAAAGATCGACCACTAAAAAATTTCTTATAAATAATAGTTTATTCATTCGTGTGTATTAACAAGCTAGTTGGTTTCTAAAATGTAAACACAACATTAAATCTCATTATACGATCATGTGATACAACTTCTAACTCTTTTGTAGTTAGTAATTGCACTTGACATCAACCTATCCATTTCCATATACCACTAGTACCACATGGTGAAGACTTTTAAATCAACCACTAGAACACATCATGTCTATCGAGAATAGCTTATCCAAATCGGTCAAACATTTCCACCCTTCAAATTGATGTTAAATCTTATAAAGTTCGTTTAATATCTATCCCTAGATATATGAATTCTTTCATAGGTCAGGTAAAAATAAAAAGTAACACACTATAACTCCTACCAAGTAAGCATCGATAATATTGTAGTGGAAATTCTAATCTTAATTATTGCATCATTTCTAAGAAATCCATTCATACTATGATAATTTTACTAATTAAAGTTTAAAAAATTATAGCTCAATTATCTAGTAATTCATTTAATCATTCTACTTCCAATTGTTAAACCACTCTATATATCGTATATACCAAACAAAAACTATTCATTTTACTAAGGTAACCAATGTTACATATCCTGTTAATTACTTTTTTATAATCTAAATCTAACCACACATCCTTTCCATATATATAATACTTCCACTTTAATACCAAATGTAACAGTCAAACAATTCACGACACACAAACTACTCACATGAGGAACTAGACACGAGGTATCACATAAATGAGAGTCAATGAAGTGAAGTGATAAAAATAAAAATCCGACCAAGTATGCATGATAGAGATGCAAAAAGCGAAGCATTTTCCTAAAAGTAACTATACCCGCTCGAAGATAAGTACAAATGTCTCCGGACCGATACTTGAGACTCTACCTAGACTCGACTCGTACACACGTGAGACCTATGAACCTGGAGCTCTGATACCATTTTATCATGACTCAAAACTAGGCGTGATGACACTCGTATTTTTCCACAAAGACAAGTTACCCTAAAACTTAACTATTACAATAAAATATGGAAAATTTATTATCGACTTAAAAATATCCCAAAAATCGGGTTTTCACGTGTACAAGCCTCAAAGTATTACAATAGTTTCAAAAGAAAACTCAAGTCTCAAATGAACTTGTTTCTAGAATAAAACAAGATCATAATTAAAGAGAAAGAAAGACCGTTGATACGACAAACAACTACCTCACAAATCTCTCCAAGAAGCCTCAGAAAAGAAAAGAATATATCACAAAGGCCCGAGCTAGTTACCTACAAAATAATTGTAGAAGAAAAAGGAGGAGTACCAAATCACACGGTACTCAACAAGTAAACCTCTAAACACAATCTAAGGGGATGAAATACGAGTACTCCTACCATACCAATCAAACCTTCACAACTACAACTTGCATAAAAATCAATCGAACCTAACAACTCACAATTTACGTACCATTTAGCTCAACCACAATACTTAGACAACTTACATATAATCCACAACAACACTTTGACAAATTTGATATCCTCAACAACAACACTTCAACAAATTACATATCCTCAATATTAATACTTCAATAAATTACATATCATCAACAACAATACTTCAACATATTAAATATCCTCAATATAAAAGTCAATATTCACCAATCACAAGTGTCCCAAAAAGACAATCACAAGATCAGCAAAACACAATATCAAGTTTACTAATAATAAGTATGTGGAATGCAATGTCAAGTATAATGATGCATGTCTGACCTAGTGATACACACATGCTGTCTCTTAGTCTAGGACCCATGGGGGACATATCTGTCCATGCATCTGTTGCAGCGTACAACACGACCCTCTATAATAGTAACCATTGCGGCGCCTGATACGTTTCTTGAAATATAGTACCCATCACGGAACGTGATACGTCTCTCGAAATGATACATCCTCTTTAAATTTTCATTCTTTCTCAATGCATATAATACTTGTCACCACCATGTCTCAAAATAATGCAAATGACATGTTCACACAAATAATGAGGAGATAAACATTTTGATAACAAGGTAAAATTTACAACAATGTAAACGTGATAAAACATCAACAAATAAACAATAAGCCTCCAAATCATCCTCAAATTTCACACATATACCACATAAAGAAATAAACGAATTTGACCTACATAAAAAGGGTTTAGATATTCACTTGTCAAAATCAAATAAAAATTTACTCCGAAACTTGAGCCTTCCCCATTAGTTGAACTTCCAACCCAAATCAATCTATTCACATTATTATTCACAATAAGATTTCAAAACTAATAACACTCACCTTATTATGTGTTTAGCCTTGCACAAAAAATTTACTCAATTTTATATTCAACTTCGTAAATCATCATGCCAATTAGCATTTTAACCATCATATTTTAAAAATTTCAAGACTAAGGTTTAATCTCAAAATCACCAATTAAAATAATTTTATCACACAAATATATTAAAACTTAATTTATTATATAATAAAAATAAATATTAATGTAATGAAGCCACTGATTACGAAAAAACAAGTGGCAACGACAACATGACCCAAATATATAACTTACAGTTCTTTTGTAATATTCCTCTTATGACATTTATTACCATGCATCAATCATTGGCAATGTGATTATCCAATGATTGTTTGACACTTTTCCTCTCAAATATCAACATATTGACCAACTTAACAACTTCCATCCCCTTTTGATTTATTTATTATATTTATTTTTGTTTTCTTCAACCCAATTAACAATTATAGTACACGTTCTATTCCTTTCCAATTCATCTATAGAAAAACAAAGATTTGGCATTACCAGATGGCTGATTGCGCAGTTTTTCAATTGTCACATTCGGCTGCCTCAAGCCTTCAACTATTTCTTCTTTTCCTTTTATTTTCTCTGAATTATTTATGTATTAAAAGTGATGAATTTTAACCACTTATTTTATTAAATATAGGTTAAAGGGTATAAGGTCCTAAGTAAATTATTACTCTAGCCCATTAACTATCGATTTAATTATTTATCTATAATTATTAATCCATTAATTAACACAAGTTAAACGAATATTTAATATTTTTGAAAATTATTTTCGGATTCATTACGTAAAAATATAGAAGAAAATGAGAAAAAAGCCAAGGAAATCAAAACGAAAATAGGTTCAACACATACAACTCGAAATCAAAATAAAACATAAATGGTGGAGGAGGTATTACCTTCAAAGGCGACTTGAAAAAAGTCTATAGCTCTTCCACAGATAGTAAAACTAGACTTATAACTTGAATACTAAAGTTGATGAATGAGTGTAGATGGGGTATTGCGAAGGTCTCAAATGCTTTGCTAAAGCTGAGTATACAAATATGTATTTATAGATGAAAATAAGATAACATTTGGGCGGGATTATTTGATCTTTTTCAAAATTATTCCACACTTTGAATATGAACATTGATAAAATTTGACGAACTATTAGCCTTCAATTGATTTGAAAAGAGAAGTCCAGGCATCTTTCAGACTATATCTGAAATAGGAAAGTTTTTACTGTTCATTTGATATTAGACATCATTGAAACATAAAATTGGAAAAAGAGGATAAAGACACATATGTTATAACGACCTGTTAGTCGTTTTGAGCAGTAGAGTTTATTTCTGGTAATAACTGTCATAGTCGACGGATCCCACGACGGCCCGTCATGGGCACGACGGATCGTCGAGGGTGTCTCGTTCCAAAACACTTAGAATTCTGAAAAATTGGGTACTGAGAACAACTCTCTGAACTTCACGACGACATGGCAGGACGGACCGTCGTAGGCACGACGGACCGTCACAGAGTCTTAAATAAAATCGACTCTCTGAACTTTGTGACGGAAGCAGCATGACGGACCATCGCAGGCACGACGGGCCGTCACAGGCTGCGTAACCCTGACTGGGTCGGATTTCTGTTAAAAGTTTTAAGGGGCGTTTTGGACTATTTCTACTTATAATTATAAAGTTAGTGCTTGAGTGTTAATAATTCAATTACTTGGGGGTTAAAGGAGATAACCTTGAATTAATTAGTGGGTTACTTTGGTCATCTTTTACACTTAATTATATTGTAATTAGGGTAAAAGAAGAAGAGTTTGAATAAGGAAAAATCAGAAAAAGATAGGAGGGAGAACGAACGAACGAGAGAGGGAGAAACGAAGAAGAAAGCAAAGCATTGGAAAAGTAGATTTCTTGACTTCAATTCTTCGGTGGAGGTAGGTTATGGTTTTTATGCTATTCCATGGTAAACTCTTAATAGCGAATAATATGTGTTGGGTAGTATTGTAAAGTCTTCTATATGATTAATTGTGTGCTTGCATGATGTGATTTCATAATTGTGATAAATTAAGCATGATGAGCCTGTTGAATCTTAAATCTTAAAACCTCTCTGTTAATGATGATGCCTTGGTATAAAAGAAGGCTTGATGATCTAAAGGAATGAGGTTAGGGGATCGGGTGTCACGAACCGACAAATAGTATTAGGGGATCGGGTGTCACGAACCGACACGTAGTATTAGGGGATCGGGTGTCACGAACCGACACATAGTATTAGTGGATCGGGTGTCACGAACCGACACATAGTATTAGTGGATCGGGTGTCACGAACCGACACATAGTATTAGGGGATCGGGTGTCACGAACTGACATGTAGTATTAGGGGATCGGGTGTCACGAACCGACACGTAGTATTAGGGGATCAGAGTGTCACGTTCCGACACAAGAGGAATAAAGAGAATGAATCTTGAACTATCTTAATATACTCAAAATTTAATGAACCTATATCCCAAATGAGTATGGTATGGAGGCTTGAGTCCTCATGGGTGTACTTGGCGTTATTATCTATGATCCTTGTACTGGTTGTTGCTACCTGTTGAGTATTGTAGTTGATTTATGATATTATCTGATATATATTGCTTTCTATTTTGAGTTGGCCGATGATATGTACTCAGTACTCATGTTTTGTACTAACCCCTACTTGTATGTTTTCTTTTTGTTAATTGTGGAGTGCAGCAAACGTACCGCTGTCTTCAACTCAACTGCAACTCTAGCCAGTCTTCATCACGTCAGATTTCAGGGTGAGCTATTGTTTCTAGCTTGGACTGGATCTTCTTCTTCATGTCTTGATGCCTTGAAGTTCTGGCATGGACTATCTGTTTAGTTATTTTAGCTTCTTAGATACTCTTAGACTTTGTAATTTGAGGATAGATGTTCTTGTGATGATGACTTCCAGATTTTGGGGATAATGATAAGTTTTAAGAATTAGAAGTTGGTTATTGATTCCTTAATGAGTTTTAAGTCTTCCGCATTATTTTTCTGTTTATTATATTTGAAATGTTGGGGTTTAGATTGGTTGGTTCGCTCACATAGTAGGATAAGTATGGGTGCCACTCGCGGCTCGTTTTGGATCGTGACATATGTGGCCTCAAATATTTGCACAAAAAGGGTGCCTTAAGCATCTGTAAAATGGAGAAAACATTTGAAAAAATTGCCTGAAGTAAAAAAGGAACAATGTCTCCACTTAGAGCCTAGTATCTAATGATATTAGGTTTATTTGGAAGGAGAGTGGGCTGTTTTAATGGGCAAAAATGGGATTTTTCTTTCTTCTGGTAAATTATTTTTGGGCTTCTAACTTTATAACCAATATTATAAAGTGAAAATTAATAATTTATAAAATCAAAATATCACTATGACATCTCTATGCTTATATAGGATGGAATTTACAGTTAAATACATCTATATATATCTATATTCTATTTTATATTACCTTAAAAGCATAAACTCCTTACTTGAATGTTAAATTACTATAACATACCTAACATAGGTTGTACCTTTTCTGAAGAGTTGTGACTTTTCAAAAGAGTTGTGACTATTTAAAAGTGATGTAACTACTCGAAAAGTTCATGATTTTTTATATAAGATACAAAAAATATTTCATCATACTACATTTTTTTACTAGTAACATAGGGGTTTCTCTCATTTTTAACGACATTTTTTTACTATTTTGCTCCTCTTCTACTTTTTCTTGTTCTTGAGTTTTAATTTTTTCTATTTGAATTATTTTTGCTGAATGAGTTCAAGGTTTATCATAAAATGCGGTACCACAATTCTGTTGAACTAACTCATTCTATAATAAGATGGTTTATTCCATAACCTCGAGAATTAGGGGGAAAATATAATTTTTATGATGAAATGTGTAGATCATGCTTCTGAAAAAATTGTACCCCTATAATAGCTTATGCGAAGGGACATAGTTGGTTTATAGAGGCTTTGACGAGAATGTTATTCATAAAGAAAAAACAAGTCAATATCCTACAAACCAGATGTTTACTACAACAATGAAACTATAACAACCCATTCCCCTTTTTTAACAGATATTGCTTACGACGTGAAATGTGTGGTGGAGAACAACGTAACAGAATTATACTATTTAAAATAGAAAAATATTCACTAGGCTTCAGCGTGCAAGACTACATAGAATTGATCTTAGTCAAGTGGACTCTGCCGCATAGGTATGTTATCTTATTCATCCTAACTTTTACACTCATCCTATTGTAATGCTTCATAACTCAACGAGAAGAACGAACTAAGCGATTACATATACATACCAATTGATGATTCGTTTCATTTTATACATTAGGTTTGTTTTGAAAGAAAATGCGCTGATTAGGTTGCTAAGAAAATTTGACCGCTTAAATGGTTTATGCAATAGGACAAGGTTGATTTTTAGAGGCTTTGACGAGAATGTCTTAGGTCAATATGCAACAAACCATGTGTCTAGTTCAACAATACAACTATCACACTCCTAGGGGTCTGCAAAAATTGATTCGACCGCTAATTGGAACAGAAAAAAGTATTACTAGCTTATTGCTAGTGTTTTATTGGGTGAACTATTTCTTAATGGTTTATTAAAAATAATTATCTGGTTATCGGTTCGGTATTGGATTTTGATATTCAGTTATTGGGTAAATCGATAACCATTAAGAGTTTAGACTATAGTAAATTAATGATTTTAAATATACATATATAAGTAAATGTTTATCTCAATATATTAATTGTTATGTAATTTTTATTTAGCAATCCATGCATACTTTGTTGTGACTTAGATATCACAACTTTATATTATACAAATCAAAGAAACCTAAATTAAGAATTATATTCCTTCTTATTTGTCTTAGTATTACACATGAATATTTTTTTTCAAGTTTATTGTAGTTATTTATATTTTATGAGCTTTTGTAAAATTACATTATTTTATTGTAATATGTAATTTATCAGTGAAGTCATATTTGTTTATAAGTATATTTTATGGTTAAACTGAAAACCAAACAGTTAAAGACCAAAACTAATAAAGAATTAAAATATTCTAAAGGTGTAACGATAAAGGTCAAACAATATCCAATGTAGGAGTATACCTACATTGGCATGCTTTGTCAGATGAAAAACTATATATTCCACTATTTAGACGAATATCTATGCTAACAACAAAAAGTGTAAATCCTGACTTAACAACCAGATTGATGCACCAGGACATACACGAGGAATATTGTCGAAAAGAAAGTACTAGGTAAGATTTAATTAATACAAAAATTGTAAGAAATAAAATAGGAAAAAATATAAAACACAAATGTAAATAATGAAAATTATATTGGACGAATTGTTAGGTTTTGTTGAAGAGGACACGATATGAAAAACACTATACATCTACAACTGAACACCTTACTTTTTTGTATTAAAGTTATTCAAATGCATGGTACTCTAAAGTTACATGACATAACTTAGACGACAAACTTTTAATTTATGCACAATTACTTATTAACGAATTACCTAATAACAATTTTAGAATATGACGTTCGTTACAACATGCCCAATAAGCAAGAACGTAAATAGATTCACCATTCACTTTGTATGATGTAGTGCATCATTAAAGAACATATTTATATGTTGAAGACTAAAACATACGTAAAAGATAAAATATCTCGCGTATAGGGATCACAAGACATAACCTACTTGTGCAATGAATCTAGTTCATATAAAAATACAAAATAAGGTGACAGTGAATTCATCTCTTTCTCTCTCTCTCTCTCTCTCCCTCTCTCTCTCTCTCTCTCTCTATATATATATATATATATATATATATATATATATATATATATATATATATGAAGGAATATTGACTGTATTGAAGTGTTAACCTAATAAGGGAATACATGGGAGATATATATTGGAGATATAGGAAGGAGTACTAATCCTAATAGGACTTGGATTAGTACACAGTAAATACTAATAATATGTAATACTATTTAATTAATACTATCTGTTATTATCCCCCCTCAAGCTGAGCTGAGCGGAAGCGAACGGAAGCTTGGAACTGAGGTAATCGTGCTGTCGGCTCGGGAGAGGCTTGGTGAGAATATCAGCCGGTTGTTCTTCAGTGGGTACATATTGCACAGTCATGGTACCGACAATCGGTATCAACATGCTTCATTCTGGTGTGTAGGACGGAATTCTTGGCAACACAGATGGTTGATTTGTTGTCACAATAGAAAGCAGGAACAGTGTGAGTGGCGCGGAGTTCGCGAAGAATATATGAGACCCACATGGTCTCAACAGCAAGAAGAGCAAGGGCGCGGTATTCAGCTTCAGTTGAGGACTGAGAGACCTTGGGTTGGTTTTTTGTACACAAGGAGATCAGGTTCGACCCCAAAAAAATGAGAAACCCTGATGTAGATTTTCTGTCATTTTTATCATTCGCCCAATCTGAATCTGAGAAACCCTGAAGCTCCAAGTCCCCGGGTCGAATGAGTAAACTACGACCAAGAGTGCCAAAAATGTACCTGAAAATGCGTTTTAGACAATGGAAATCATGTTCACTTGGTTGATGCATGCGCTGAGAAACTCGGTTAAAAGCAAACTGGATGTCAGGACGGGTAATGGCCAGATACTGTAGAGCCCCAATGAGGCTGCGGATGTGGGTGATATCGGCAAAGGGGGTGTCGTCTCCATTCATAAATGAAGAGACTACCATCGGTGTTGGTTGACTGGAGCATTTTTCCAGTCCAGCTTTCTGCAACAGATCTCGATCATATTTTGACTGATGAAGAAACAAGTCGCTGCCAGTCCAAGAAACCTCCATTCCCAGGAAATAATATAACGGGTCAAGGTCCTTCATTTTGAAGGTAGTATGCATAGCTCGAGTGACATCTTGAATGAGAGCTGCAGTAGAGCCTGTAATAATGATATCATCTACATAGACAAGAAGAATGACTGTACCGTGTGCTGAATGTCGAGTAAACAGACTCATGTCGTGTACGCAACACGTGAAGCCGAGTCCTTGGAGGAACGTTTTTTGACATGTGTACCAAGCACGAGGGGCTTGCTTGAGCCCATACAGAGACTTCTGGAGTTTGCAAACATGTTGAGGAAAGCGGGGATCAACATAGCCCGGTGGTTGCGTCATGTAGATAGTTTCATCAAGCATGCCATGAAGAAAAGCATTGGAAACATCCAACTGATTGATGAGCCAATTGTTGCGCACGGCGAGTGACAGTACCAGGCGAATGGTTTCCTCCCGAATAACAGGACTGAATGTCTTGGAGTAATCAAGCCCATACTCATGATTGTAGCCTTTAGCAACTAAACGGGCATTGTACCTGAAAATACTGTCATCTGCATTGTGTTTAATTTTGTACACCCATTTACATCCCACTGGGTTTGAAGATACCGACTTTGCCACGGGTTAACATGGGATGAGTAGTGGGGGGTGGCACGGGTGGTGGTGATTCGGGGGTGGCTGGGATGGACCCAAAACGGATCGGGCTTGAGATGTTGTGGGTATGGGGTGGTTCGGGTTGGTTGTGAGTGTGGGTGGTGGTTGCGGGTGTATTGTGGGTGACGGTCGAAGGGTTGATGAAGGGTGGTTGGGTAGTGGGTGGAGGTGTGGGGGAAGGTGGTGAGGGACCCTGTGAGTATGTTGGAAAAAGAGGAAGGACGCCAATGAATGATGTATTTGTGGAGGAGGAAATAGACTTGTAGGGAAACTCATTTTCGACAAATTTGACATGAAGAGATATGTAGACTTTATGAGTTTGTGGGTCAAGACAGCGATAACCCTTGGAGGTAGGATGATAGCCCAAAAAAATACAAGGACGAGATCGGGATTGTAATTTGTGAGTAATATGAGGGTGTAGCCAAGGGTAGGCAAGACACCGAAAGACGCGGAGGTTGGTATAATTGGGAAGTTCTTGGTAAAGGAGTTGATAGGGTGATTTGTTGGAGAGGGTGTGACTGGACATTCTGTTAATGAGGTAGTTTGCGGTGGCTAGAGATTCTACCCAAAAGGAGACAAGGAGATGAGATTGATGTAGAAAAGTAACCACCGTTTCAATGAGATGGCGATGCTTACGCTCAGCCACCCCATTCTGTTCGGGAGTGTATGGACAGGAGGTTTGATGTATAATTCCCGGGGATTGCAGAAACTGGCCAAAGATGTTATTTACATATTCCTTTCCATTGTCACTTCGAAAAAGTTTAACATGAGAATTGAATTGTGTTTTGACCATTTTTTCAAAAGTGACAAAGGTGGTGTATGCCTGTGATTTGTGTTTTAGTGGGTACAACCAAGTGTATTTTGTAAAATCATCCACAAAACAAATATAATAGCGAAAACCAGTAAATGATGGAACAGCAGTAGGACCCCATAGGTCAGAATGAATAAGTTGAAAAGGTGCAGTTGTACGCTTCTTAGATAAAGTAAAAGGTAATTTATGAGATTTATCAATTGAACAGGAGTCACAATTATTTACTTGAATGGAAAAACCTAATCGAGACATTAAAGAATTTATTATTTGAGTAGACGGGTGACCCAGACGACTGTGCCACAACAGACTGTGGCCATCAGCCGAAAGAGCCACCGGAGCCACAAGAACACTTTCTGAAACTGGGTGGGCAGACGAACTTGTGCCAGGAAGAACGTATAGACCATGCTCATAGGGGCCCTGAAAAATCACCCTCTTGGTAGTATTGTCTAGGATGTGAAAATTATTAGAGGTGAACAAGAGTGAGCAATTATTGTCTTTTGTGAATTGATGAACTGAAAGGAGATTGGTTTTAATAGAAGGGACGTGGGTAAGGTTACCTAGATGAAAGATAGCAGTGGGGGTTTTAATGGTACTCGTGCCAGTGTGAGAAATATTAAGGGACTCACCGTTGCCAACAGTAATACCATTGGAGCCATGATATGGATTTGGAGCGTTAAGCTTGGATAGATCAGAAGTAACATGCATGTTGGCCCCAGAATCCAACAGCCATTCAGAGGAAGGGCCGGCTTGAGATGCATAATTGGCACGTTTATCACTATTTTGGCTCTCCTCATACCGAAACCAGCAACGAGCAGCGGTGTGTCCTATTTTCTGACAGATTTGACAAGTTGGACGATCCCGCTCGTAAGTGCCCTGCCCGCCGCTGGAAGATGACTGCCTGCCGCTGCCGAAGGAGTGCAGGCTGTTGTTGCTGCCGTGCTGCTGACTGTCGTACGGCGGACGACTGCCCTGCCGACCGCCGCGCCCGCGGCCTCTGCTGTTTCTACCGTAGCCGCTGCGGCTCCCCCGCCAGCCGCCACCACGCCCCCCGCGATAGTTCTGGCTTGCGGTGAGGGCGGTGGCCGGCTCCATAACAGCGGCTTCTCAGAGAAGAAGTTTTCTCTCCAGATCCACGTTGATTTTTTCACTTTTTAGCCATGAGGAGAGAGTAGCCAGGTCAACGGGCGTTGGACTGCTGCGAACCACCTGTTTAATGGAGGAGTAAGCTGATGGGAGTCCCCGAACGACGCACACGACAAGATCTTTTTCGGAAATGATTTCGTTCACGGTGTGGAGGGCTGTGATGATGGATGAGACCTCGTCTAAACACTCTGCCATAGTTTTCGTGCCTTTGGTAATTGTGTGGAGACGATCACGCAATTAAAAAATATGAGAGTGGGAAATTGATGCATAGCATGTTACGAGGGACGTCCAGAGGGCTGAAGCAGTTGTGTAGGATCGGACGTGTTTCTGAGCCGTGGGAGAGATGACCGCAATCAAACATGATCGGATCTGTCCATCCACGGCCTTCCATGAGGCATGGGCCGGATTGGTTTTTTCTTATTTGTCCGTGGCGGTGATGACTGTCGGCGACGGTTCTGTGCTTCCATCGACGTATTTGAGAAGGTAATTGGCCTCAAGGGCTATAAGAACGATGATTTTCCATGTACAATAATTTCTGTCTAATAATTTTTCGGGAATCAGGGCATGAAGATGCCTGAGAAGGAGTTTAACGCCAGAAGGAAGTGAATCGAGAGGATCCACCTCGGTTGTCATGGCTGCCGCCACCCAAGAGAAGAGAGGGAACGATCGGTGCCCTAAAGAGAGAAAGAAAAAAAAACTAGAGAAAAGAAGATCTAGGTTTTCTGGCTCTTGATGCCATGAAGGAATATTGATTGTATTGAAGTGTTAACCTAATAAGGGAATGCATGGGAGATATATATAGGAGATATATGAAGGAGTACTAATCCTAATAGAACTAGGATTAAGGTGTACTAATCCTAATAGGACTTGGATTAGTACACAGTAAATACTAATATTATGTAATACTATTTATTTAATACTATCTGTTATTAATATATATATATATATATATATATATATATATATATATATATATATATATATATATATATATATATATATTACTTTAAAAACATAAACTTCTAAATTGAATGTTAAATTACCATAACACCCCCAATTAAAAGTACTCAATTTTTTTTATTTATTAATTTAATTATTTGTATTATGTTTAATGTATATACCATTACATATTAAGGGTTGTGATTTTCTCAACGAGATGTTATTTTTGTGAAGCGCTGCGACGTTATTGACGGGTTTTGACATTTTTCGATGAGTAGTGTCTTTACCGAAGGGTTGTGATTTTTTCAAGGGTTGTGACTTTTCGGAAGGCTTGTTCCTTTTTCTGATGAGTTGTGACTTTTAGAAAGGTTGTAACTTTTGTGATAAGGAACTTTTAACACATATTCATACTACTATTTGTTAGCTATAAATAGTGGGTTCTTTACACTTTTAAAATATGATTTTTATATATTTTCTACTATTCTTTTTAAAACTCTAAGGTTTATTTTCAAACAATTGACTAAGTTTAAAATTCAATGCTATTTGAGTTACCAAATAAGAAAGAGTTGGTGAATATGTTGTAGCAAATAAACCATAAATGATTTCCATGAGTTAACAGTGACAAAAACTTTTGGGAAAGACAATAATAATAAATCAATATGAAAAATGTCACCTGATTTAGGTAAGATATTTCTTCTTTTGATTTTTACTTTTTAGAATCTTATCCTCAAATGAAACTGTTTCTTTTTTATTTTGCTAAAACGAACATCAATGTTGTCTATGAATCATTAGTTTTTATGTTAAATCCACTATTTCAAAAGTACATTTTCACTTTCACTTACATAATTACAGTAACAGCATGATAATAATTACTTTTGATATAGATGTAAGTAAAAAAATGAGTGAAGACAGTAAATGTTGGTGACAAGAGATTTACTCAAATGAAATAAATGATATAGTGGATTTAGCATACAAATATATTTTACTCTTCCTTCTTCATTGACTATGTATTATTCCATATATATTCTTTCCTATTATTTTGTGCTAATTTTAATTTGAGAAAATATTATATCACAAGATACACTCTTTGTTAGCTTTATAAAATAGATAAGAAAATAGTAATTTACCATAAAATAATCTTAATTCAAATGAAAGATTTTATAAACAATGCTTTAATTTTTTTTATCTAATTAATTTTTACATTTGAAAAAGTTAAATATATTTATCATAACAAAACTATTACATTCTAGATACTTTCATTATATAACAACTACATAAATACTATAATTCTACAAAAATAAGATAGAAACTTAAAGAAATGAAATATGTTGAATCTTTATTAGTCATTTAAAAACATTTGTCATTGTTCTTTAAATTATAATTTCCTAAAAAGAGTTAATTTACTAATATTAATTCTATTTTACATCATCGTATACTCTATGTAGGATACAAGCATGCAACACCCGTTCGTAAAGCTAGTATTTTAAGAAAAAAAGTAACAAGAGTTATAATAGTGGTTTCGAGAATAGAACATATAGTTTAAATCGTTATTAAAAAACATGGCAACGATAATAACAACACTAGCGATAAATAATGGTAATAGTAAATGTTTGATGTGAAAAAGTATAATTTGATACGTTATTTAATTAGAAGGTTGAAACAATAAATTAGACGAAACTAAGGTCAAAATTGGGTGTCTACATTTTGTCCCTCTTTGACTATAGACAATGTAAGAGATTTTGGGCAAAGAAGTTGACGTATTATTAAATTTTGATCTGACCAAAACCTAAGACCTTGGAGGCAAGAAATGATATGGGCACTAGAGAAATCATGAGGTAGAAAAATTTGAAAACAAAGGCACGTGAGATTACGAAATGTTCCCACTGTTAAATTGTGATGGTACATTGCATTATGAACGAGGAGAGTACTTGAGGGTGAATTTTGAGGTAGACCCTCAACCATTGTTTGTGAGTTTGACTACATCAAATATCTTTAGATCACATCTTTGAAATAGTTCCATGTTGTGCTAATGCTTCTGCGGAACTCAAATATACTAAGGTATTTATTGAATAATGTTAAATATAAACGAATGTGCGATAAATACATTGGAAATAACACTCATGGGTGTGATATTTGAAAATCCATTTCTGCAAGTTTTAATGGTGTTATAAAATCATACAAAATTTATGGACATAGGTTATGAGGACGAGGATTCATGAGTAATGGTGCTTTTCAGGGATGATAAATGAAAATGAGGCCTTAGCCAAATAAAATATTTATATGAGGCTTTTAGCCAAATGATTTTAAAATGAGTCTTTTTAAGCGTGGTGATTTATGAAAATAATGTCTTTGAAAGTAATGCATTCTAGTAAAGGATTAGTGCTGTATATTTGAAAGCATTTGTGCAATTCACTACAAGAATTTGTGCAGTGCATTAGAAAGCGATTGAAATCCATGTAGAATTTCTTTTAAATACATGAAGGCATTTGTGTATTTTATTTCAAAATATGCATTTATATGAAATATATTCAGCATCTGCACAGTGAATTTAAAAATATCTAGAAGCATTTGTGTAGTGAGCTTCGAAATTTTTGAAAACATGTATGTGGAATATCTTAAAGAATTTGTGCGGTGAATTTTAAAATATTTCAAAGCATTTGGGCTGTGTGTTTGAAATAATGTGAAAGTATTTATGCAATACATTTAATAATATTTATGCATAGGAAAACCATTTGCAATGCATTTTAATATATTTTTTTATCAAAACATTTTGTAGCATTGTAATGTTTTACTTCTATGTTTTTGAATAATATATTTATAAGTTATTGAAACCATTCAACATATAGTCTTTTCGATGCTATAGACATTAATGATCTCTCAGCTTCTTCTAATTGTTACAAATTTGAAGTCAAATTTTCTTTATAAGTTATTGGGGAGCAGTACTACAAAAAGCACGCGAGTTAGCCATCCGTAAAACTGTGGTAAAAGGTACTACAATCGTGGCTAACACAGCTTGGCCACAGAAAAAGAGCCAGGAGTACTAGTGTGCCCATAACTGGAAACAAGAGTAATTAGCCATGTTTTCTGCTCTCATGATTGTTGGAACATTATATGCACAATGGAAGCATACCACAACCAAACAACTTATATAAATAATAGAGAACACATTGTTTATGCTAAAACAAGCTAAGTACGATCATATTTTAGCATATTAACTTTTCAAAAATTTAATTCAAGAATTATCTACTCAAGCTTGAGAAGATATCTTCAACTGAATCCACAAGGTACTCTAAAATATAGACCCTTTAAGAGAATCCATAAGCTAGTCCACAAATTGGACCACCGTTCTGCGGTCTTCTACAGTGATCCCAAGTACACTTTAGAACTCTCAATACTCTGGCGGGCAAGTATCATACCGAAAACATAACTTCTTTAAAGATTTATAAGAATAGCAATTTGTAGAAATTTTAGCCTAGTCGAACGAGAATTAGTACCATGTCTTTCCTTCGAATGGAAAGACGTGTACATCTCCCTTTCCTTAGAAAAAAAAAGGTTATGTCCTTCTCCCTTTCCATAGAATATTGAAAGTGATATACATATCCCTTGCCTTTATACAATGAAAGATACATACATCTCCATTTCCTTAGAATAGATAAGCACACATACTTATCCTGTTTGCCTTTAAAATATACTCTAAGTTCTAGTTAAATATGAGCGCGGTAGGGATCACAAAATTAATTATTGAGGCTTCATATTATTGAAATAATTCCAAATAATTAATTTAAATTATTTTATCATGTTAAATTAAAAATCATTCCACTAGAAATTTGTAATTACACTCCTCATATTTTATTTCAATATACCGATTAAAAACATATGTAATTCTCCATGATAAGATAACAAACACTAATCAATAAATTAAATTTTCTGATTAACTTTATATAATAATAAAAGTCCTTTAGAGCATTATTTAACTTATTTTATGTGTCAAATTTATAAATCCTTTTTCAAGATTTTATAGGATAAAAAACTTTTAAGCTTCTCAATAAGGCATATCATCAATCTGTATATCGAGACATGAATTTTTCCAACTAAATTATTATTTCACCAATATATATTATCATCATCCGATCTACAAGGAATATTGATCCATATTAGAATCTCACATTTTAATAAATCAAAACGATAATTCACATATATAGACAATTATATAAGGATTAAGAATATAAGTATATTTAATAGCTTAGAGAGATGCTTTTGTAAGTAAGTCTAAAACAACTATCTGTACTTGATCACACTCAATATATACAAAATGCACTAGCACAAGATGCTGGAACTATACAATTCTCATAATCAAGACAAATGACATATAATAATGTGCAATAATCATATCTACGACATGTCAAGTCCCATCTAAGATTAAAAAAAAATTACTTATAAGATTCGATGATTTAATCCTTTCGGTATAAGCTTGAACTCTATACACTAAATAATCTACTATATAAGTAAACATAAACCATATACAAAAATTTCATCTATTCATATAAATAAATAATTATTTTATAATAAATAATATATATGAACATGTGGTTAATAGTATGTATCCCAACAATCTCCCACTTAGACTTTTCACCATTGTTATTGTTACTATGTAATATAAAAAAATGCATGGTTAATAGTATATACCCTAACAATCTAAACCATAGATATTTATTTATGAAAATTTGCAGAATACTATTTTTAAATACATTATTAAATGTATATACTTTAACAATCTCCCACTTATAATGTTAACAATGCATTTACAATTTTCACAGATATTCGTATTATATTTCATATTAAAACAATCTTACAAAGTTGAATTCTTTAATAACTTCGTCTAATAATGCTAAGTCATTACTTGCTGTTTTTATATTATACCTTCAGAGGTCCTATCATGAAACCTTTCAAAAGTATACTTCTTTACCAGAGTTCTATCATAAAAATCCTCTTAAACATAAAATTATTTAATCTTTGTCATGATTCTCCCACTATGACCAAGTATCACTACTATAGTCATACTTTCATGTTCTTGAGTCTTAATATTTTCCTCAAAACCTTTCGGTAATAAAAATATTAATTTATTTAAATTTGCCTGAGATCACTTTCACTACTTCAGGTAATACTATTGTTATGTCTAGTAACCCTTAACCCATATAAAAATTCAATGGAATGTCAATTATGACATACTAGTTAGATAATCTTGATTGTCTGAATTTGTAATTGACTTATTTTTTATTTCTTTGTTAAGTTACTGTAAAACTAGTTTACTTCTAGGAATATGATGTCACGCCCCGAGATACCCCAGAGACGCGTACACGGAACTTAGAACCACAAGTGATCCCAAGCTAACCCTGCTTGCATGATCATGAGCATACTAAAGATGATAAATTGACGCGGAATCTAAATAAAAATTTAAATCATAAAAGATGGAGAATATCCATATTCTATAAGTGAGATATTTGAAAACAATGAGTTTAATCCAAAGGAAATATTAACTTAATACTAAGCTGAATCTAACTATGTCTAAAAATAGCGTTCAAACTGTACTACAAATACTGGGACAATCCCCAGCTAAATCTAGAAAAAAATAAAACTAAATGACTAAAGACTAAAATGAAACTCATAGCTGTAGTCCTCAGAGAATGAGGACTCACCATTGAATATGCTGAATTAGATATCGGAAATCGATCTATGCATAATCTGGATGCTGAGAACCTAACCTACATCACCAGAATATGTAGAACACGTATGCGTCAGTAGATGAAAGGTACTGAGCAAGTAGGATACCAAAGCTTAAATAAAACATAATTGAACAAGCATAAAAGCAAGTTTAATAATCTGACTTGATATATTGAAGTTTGAGCTAATTGAATGCAATGACCAATTTATAACATGCTGAAAAGTAATACTTTATATACTAATAAATGGTCAATGCAGACAATTTGTGGGAGGTACTAATGATCGATAATAAAACCACATGAGGTAAATGTGGAGTCCGATGTATACGCCCCATCAAAAGAATCCAATATACCCTGCCAAAGGTATAAAGGCATGCTGGCATGATCACTATACTGATTGCCCACATAGGAGACTTACAACCTACTTGACAAGTAGTTTTGGGACTATTGGGAATGATAAACCCTAGTCCAAACTAGTATTATGCTACTCCCTTGAATTCTGTAAATTTACAAATTATGTCTGAGTTTCTGTAAATCTTGTAATTATGCATTTATAACTGAGGCATGTATATTTGAAGTGTCTGAAATATCTTACCTAGCATGTGTAATTCAAAAACTAAAGAAATACAAAGCTATGGTTCTGAAATTAATGGAATAAACTTAATAAAAACATGATAATCTAATTTGGAACATATAACTTATATGTGCATGAAGTTCTGTTAAAGTTCTAGAAACCCTAGGTCTAATCATGATACTAGAATCATGAAAATGACTGAAATCTAGGGACCCAGTGGGTGAAAGGAACATGCTAGTGAAACTCCAGATAATTGTTGATGAAATCCATGAAAAAATACTTAAGTTTTGGGGCTGGAACTACTGGAACTTTTTGCATTCTTGAATGAGGGTTCTTGTGCTTTTTCTCCTCTCTTGCTTCTAATTTTTCTAACTTTTAATTTAATGATTTGACTTAGATATGTTTTAATTATGTTTCTAGGCTTAAACTAACTAAAGTATTATTATTTAGGGTCAAAAGGATGTAACTTAAGGTTTAAACGAAGTGATAAAAGACCAAAAGACCCCTAGGTAAGTTGCTTTCGGACAAAAGGATGGCCAGGACAGACGGTCCGTCGTCTGACCAGGCCCCATCGTTGGGTCAGTCAATTGGGCATGTTAGACAGACCATTACTAAAATTTGCATAAATTTTTGCTCAGAGGTCTGATTTTGGAAAGGTCAGTTGATATACAAAGATAATTCAATTATTTATATGTGTGTAGGTTATGGTACACCTAATTCATTTTGTGTTAAGATTTATGACTATTTGAGATTGACGCAACTACATTTCCCCTTAACTGTCTGCAAAAGTTCCACCTACGGACCGTGCTGGTCATCTGTATACGGTCACGAACTATGGACCGTCGTTTGACCTACGGACCGTGCTAGTGATCTGTAGCGCTTATGAGAGAGTGGGAGAAGGTAGTATTGATCGACGGTCACAGACTATGGACTGTCGTCTATCCTACAGACCGTAAGTCAGTCCGTCGTCTAAGACTTAACAAATTTTTCTGGGTTCAAAGTAACAACCCTAAAAAAATGGCTATGCTAAGTAATGCTTAATTTGTCTAGAATGTCTACGATTAGACCGGGTTCACAGGATTGATACCCGTAGAACAAAACCTGTGAACCTTTACAACAGAGATAACCTACTTGGTGAGTTAGTTGAACTAGGAAAGTATGGGTCCAGCCATGTAGGGCACCCGAATATAATGATCTACCCGGATGAGTCTTAAATTGACTTAAAAAGGGCTAATCTTAAGTTTGGAGGGTCTAGGAGTAAAATGATATTTTTTCAGGCTAAGGTTAGTATAGTTATTACCCTAAATATTTATTTAATTAATTAATTAATATGGGGGAGGGGCAATTTGATTAGAAAGGGACGAAATTAGCCCTTTGAGTAAAATCTTTCTCAACCGGGGTTCGAACCTATGTGGGAGCAATGATTTAATTTTATTTTATTTTATTTGGTGAATTAATTTAATTAATTAATATTTAATTGCTGATCTATGAAAAAAAGGAAAAGTCAATTTTTTATCTATTAATTATTAACTAATCCTAATTTGACTAAGTCTCTCCCTTATCTCCTAAACCTAATCCAACTCTCCCACACATTTCTCACTCTCTTTTCTCTCATTCAGGATCTTCCTCAACCAATAGAAGTAATAACAAACTTGAATGGTAAAGTTCATCAAGTACTTGAAAGCTATAAACTCAAAAGCAAAATAATATTAAGAACGAAAGGTAACAATCAATTTCTCGACGAATTTTTCTTGTTGTTCCGGTGGTGAAACTTTGGATTGATGGGAAATCGGCAGAACAAATGAATCGTCTTTTGAACATTTTTAGGGAGGGGTTTTCATCTCTTTTAGTTCCTTTACCAAGAGATCCTTAATGTTAAGTTAATTCACGATTTTGAAAAACTAATATTCTCCCTGTTGCATGCACCTATCATTAGATCCTTTGAAAGATTCAAAGGATGCGTTGGTATGTCTTCTGATAGATAACTTTTAGGTCTTGTTGTAATTATGTGTTGAATGTATATCCGGAAATCATATTTGGGATGAAAAATATATTCCGGAAAAGTGTATTAGATTTGCTGTTTTGAGCATGTGTGTGTTGTAAATTTACTATGTTTGCTGCCATAAATTTTTATATTAAAAATGATGGGTTTTGCATGTATAAATATTTTAAAAACATGATGTTCAAATAAGGATAATGTGGCTGACTAAATTTCTCTCAATATACTACAAAAAACAATTTAAGGATGAGAGAAAAATGGATTGGAAGAGATCAAATTTCCAGCTTGGTTGAAATTGGTGGTCTCGACCAAGGATATGAAAGATGAAATATGTTCTATTTTTTTAAAAAAAATGTGAGGTCATATGGTATTAAACCCATGACCTCACGAAATGTAAACGACATAAAAATTTCATGAGAAAATTCAAAGGAAAAATAAATTTGGAGAGTGGGGATTGAACCCAATTATCTTGAATAGATGAGTTAGTTAGGAGAAAAATAAAGGAGAAAAATAAATGTGGAGAGAGGGGATTGGACCCACAACCTCTTCAATGGATGAGAGAGTTAGGAAAAGAATACGGAGAAAAATAAAAGTGAAGAGTGGGGATTGAACCCACAACCCCTTCAATAGGTGAGAAAGTTAAGATATAAATTAAGAGAAAAAGATTGAGCTTGTGGGGGTTTGATCCCAGAACCTCCTGTCCTATAACGAAAAAGAAAAAAGGAAAAGAAACGAATAAATATGGGAGTGATGGGGATCAAACTAGGGTCCCCCAAATCTGAAAATTCATTCATGATGTTTAATATAAGATTAAGTGTTGCTTAAGGGATTCGAAATCAGGTTCCCTTGCCTAATTTCGTATTGATACATAAGTCATACGTGAACATATATTTAATAAATGTTGCCTCGAATGATCGAAATCGATATCTTGGCATATATACAAGATACATGAGTCTTTTACCACATAATCTTTGGTAAATATGAATCACTTAGCCAAACAATCAATGAAGCCTCATGGGTTGTATGTGCGGACTCATAAGTCTAGCATACGTTTAAAAGTAAGTGAACCTAAGATGTTATGTGATAAGATAATGAAACCCCATATGATTAAGTACGAATTTGCCACACATCAAAGGGCAAGTGCATTGGCATACGATGAAATGAACATTCACGTAAAGCGGTGAGTAATTATGAAGAGTTAATGTGCTAAAGTTAAAGAATGTGTTGACAACATGATAAGAGGCTAAAGTAAAATGTGAGAGGAATCTCAAATGAGCCTATGTAAATGTTACTAGGATATACTCACCTATGAGAGTGTA
Organism: Solanum chmielewskii; assembly: GCA_027704785.1. NCBI lineage: Eukaryota > Viridiplantae > Streptophyta > Magnoliopsida > Solanales > Solanaceae > Solanum > Solanum chmielewskii. The sequence continues at coordinate 16,313,003 of JAKWIX010000329.1, forward strand.
ACGATAATGAAGAGTCCAGTCTCTATGAACACTATAAATGAAAGTATTGAAATTAATGGATACTTAATAAGAATGATGATGAGTTATAATTACCTCATGCTAGAATCCAACTTCTATGATGTATGAGATGAATGTAATGGAACTTTATAGTGAACAATAATAGGCTAGCTATGAGCTGCGATTATTTTTTCGGGAAGGCAGAGGTTCTGTAATTCTCATGAGATGAGATTGTCCATCAAGACGGGTATGGGTCTCCTTATATATCTTAGTCTTCGAACCTATACTAATAATATAGGGTCTTAGCAGGGTTCGACTCACTATATATGCTAACATGTTTTGGTTCACTTTTATCGATGATTCAACCTTTTTTCAGTGTGGGATTAAACATTGGATTTCATGATGCTCACATGATATATGTTTGTTAAGGTTAAATTTCCCAAAGAAAGAATAATATCATCCTCAAGTAAATGTACACAATGAAATGTACAATACCAAAGGTGTTAGGATAGGATAATCAGTAGGTGAACTAGACTTAAGTAATGACACCAGGTTATTCTTGGTCATTGCACAGTGAACCCGATTAAAGAATTAAACTACATTCTAGTTATGAATGGTGTTTACACTAGCCTATGAATGAATGAAAGTGAAGTACACAAGAATGAACGAAGCATACACACTGTTTGCTAAACAAGGCTCCCTAGTTGAGGTCCCATAAATTGAGCCCTTATTTTGGAAAGTTTTAATGTGAAGTCCATGATTTCAAGGTCTCATGGCGTATGGATGAAGTATATGAACTATTTTATATGCTCTGTGCAATATGTTATATGTTTTTTGCAAAATTATATGTGTGATGACGTTTGTTACGGTTATAGCATGACTTTCCTAATCTTATTTGGGAAGTCCACTAACTTTAGTTTCCATAATTCATATTGTTAGGAGAAAGCTCGTCTTAATCATGCATGTCCTTGGTGTGCTTTCATATACCCATACTTAGTACAAGTGTGTAGTAATACTATAAAACCCTCTACGTTTAGGTGTAGGTGCAGGTGAATGCTAGAGCATTACAAGACTACGATAAAGTTATCTTGAAGTGGAGCATTAATCTGTACATGGTAGACCCTCTTGCTTTCGAGGATGACTATCTTTTATATTCTAGCTTAGATGTAGGCATGACCTAGTCAAGGATTTTCCACTAGCATTTCTGTCTCACTTATTTCAGACATTGTATTTGTTCTATTTTTGCAAGTATATATTTAATGCAGTTATGAACTATTTCATTCATTTGAGTATCTTGGTATTAGAGGGTAGTTGTGAATGATTATGAAATTATATAGATGATCTTATTTGAATACCGTATTTCCTATTATGAATTCTACGTATGCTTCAACTAAACAAAAAGTTCCAATTTTCTGCTACAATTTTTCTAGATGATGTAACGATGACGTATGTAAGCTTGTCTATGACCTCTGAGAGGTTAACCACGCTGGTTTTAGCTAGGGTCTAAATTTTTGTTCATGAAAAAGTTTGTATCAGAGCACTAGGTTAAAATACGAGGATAATTAGTTCACATCAACCACACCGAGTAGTTTCTAAGTCATGGTAGCAAAGTGCACCACCATCCTGTATTGGAGACTGCATGATGCATTAGAAAATTCCCTTCTTCTGATCTTATCGTGCCTTCTCTAATGTCTAATTCCTTGGTGTTATGAGTGTATCTAACATTAATTCTACTTTTTCATAAAATGAACACAAGGAGGAATGTTGGTCTTTGAAGAGGAGAAGCAGCTATTGGGGGCATCCAAGTTCCTTCCTAGGCCCTAGCTACTGAAATAGAGATACATGTTAACCTAATTAGGTTGATACATGGAGAAGTAAGGACAACCCTAGTACAGATAACCGTAGTCATCACCTTACAAGCTCAGGCTATGACAGCCCAGGCAAAGCAGCAAGGTTTTCAAAGGAAGAACCCATCTGCCTGCACCATGGCTAGTAGCTTAAGGGACTTCACGAGGATGAATCCTCCCATTTACACTTGATCTAAGATTGCTGAGAATCTCGACGAGGAGTGTAGGGTATATTTGGTGCATGCCAGAATAGTCCTTTCAAGGCTTATGGTCCATGTCCAGCAAGTGGAGGAAAGTAGGAAGATGAAGGATACTAAGGAAGCGAACAGGGCAAGGCAAGCTAAGAAGAATTTTTCAAGGAAGAGTAGTAGTGAAATAATGGATAAGACCAGGTTTAAGAAGGGAATCTCCTACCAAGGGTAGTCATGTTTGTCCAAAGGTCGCTATGATAGGGATACCGAGCCAAGAGTTAGGAGAAACAGTAAAGTAGATACACCTCAGGAGAGGCCACCTTTTAGGATGGGTGGAAAACATCATGGAGGAGGGTGTATGAGGGGCTCTAAAGATTGTTACAGTTGTAGCAAATAGGGTAACATGATGATGGATTGTCGGTATATGAGAGGTTGAGAAAAAGGGAAAGAGAAACTTCAGCCCAATGGTCCAAGTAAAGAGGCTCCATGGAGGCAACGATTCTTCTCACTCAAGTCTAGAGGTGTAGGGGAAGACCCCTCTTGTGATGTCTCAAGTGAGTAGCCTAATTTATTTTTCATGTGTATGGTTTTATGCACAAGTATAAAGTTAAAATGTTGGAGTCATCATGTTGGTTGCTGACTTATGTGACATATAGGTTTATTCATGTTGTATTCATTGATGAGACGAGTTTAGGAAGGAGTTCCTTAGTCTATTAATGTGAAGCTGCTAGTAGGTTTCAAGGATGTGCACCAACCTACTAATATGTGAATCAGATATTCACCAACAAAAAGCATTTAGTAGATTAGGTATGGACTTTCTCCATAAGTTTTATGATACCATATCCTATCAAACAAGGTTAGTGAGGTCTAAGTTGCCAAATACGATAGGGTATAAATGGGCAGGGCGTAGATCGATCCAACAAAGCCATATAATTTCAAAGACCACCAAGTTGTTATCTAAGTGGTTAGATATACTCCTCCTAAAGCTGGTTTTGTTTAAGAAACTCTATGCTTTAGTGCAATAGTCGACTTGGTGTTGTAAGTCCAAAAATTGTATGTGTAATAATTGCACTATGTGAGTTAAAATGAATTTATGTTTACGTATCATGATTTTGTTTTTGTATAGTGTGGACATGATAATTTTTTTGTTGCATGAGCTGTGAGGTGCATCAAGTTAAGTGCGAATGAGAAGGAAGTTCATCAATCTCAAATATTAAGCTTTAGATAAGCTCGAGTAATATGCTTTATCCAGAGTAAGAGTGAAACAAAAATTCACAAAGAGTTAAATCTCAAATATGATAAGATATTTTCGAAAATCACCCACTTTATTTTCAAAAGATGTGAGAAAACATTTAGGGACTAATTTTCCTAAAGGGGGATGGGGATAAGGTAACAACCTCAAAAAAAGGCTTTGCTAAGTAATGCTTAATGTGTCTAGAATGCCTAGATTAGACCGGGTTTACACTGATTGATGCGCGTAGAACTAGACCTCTGAACCCTTGCAACAGCCAAGCCAACCAACTTAGTGAGTTAGTTGATCTAGTAAAGGTTGGGTCCAACCATGTAGGGCACCTAAATATGAAGATCTACCCGGATCAGTCTTAACCGGACATAAAAAGGGGTAATGTTAAGTTTGGAGGTTCTAAGGGTAAATTTATCTTTTTCCATGCTAAGGGAAGTATTATAATTACCCTAAATAGTTAATTAATTAATTATTTATTATTGTGGTGGGGCAATTTTGGTAGAAAGGGCCCTAATTGGCCCTTTGAGTAAAATCTTGCTCCACCGGGGTTCGAACCTAGGTGAGAGCAATGATTGAATTTAATTTTTTATTTGGTTAATTAATTTAATTAATTAATATTTAATTGCTGATATATGAAAAAACGAAATTTGAGTTTTTTATTTATTAATTATTAATTAATCCTTAATTTAGTTAGTCTCTCCCTTATATAATAATCCTAGGCCAACTCTCCCACACACTTCTCACTCTCTTTTCTGTCACGACCCAAAACCGATCGCGACTGGCACCCACATTTACCCTCCTATGTGAGCGAACCAACCAATCTAAACCTTAACATTTCAATATAATATCAACAGAAAATAATGCGGAAGACTTAAAATCATTTATAAAAACCAAATCAATAACTATTATACTCCAAAATCTGGAAGTCATCATCACAAGAACATCTATGATCAAATTACTAACCAAAAATGTCTAAGAAGTTAAAAATAGGCATCAAGACTTGAAGAAGAAGATCCAGTCCAAGCTAGAAGCATTAGCTCACCCTGAATTTCCGATGTAGTAAGACTGGCTTGAATTACTGTTGAGTCGAAGACGACGGCACGTTTGCTGCACTCCGCAAATAAACAAGAAGAAAACATAAAAGTAGGGGTCAGTACAAAACACGGGTACTGAGTAGATATCATCGGCCAACTCAAAATAGAAAACAGTATATACCAAGTAATATCATAAACTCAACTATGATACTCAACATGTAGCAACAACAACTACTATATCATTAACAATTTCCGTCAAGTTCACACATGAGGACTCAAGCCTCAATACCATACTCATTTGGGAATTATGTTCATTAGATTGAGTATATTAACATCTTTCAAGATTCATTATCTTTAGTTCTCTTGTGTCGGTACGTGACACTCCGCTCCCTCATATTCATTAATCCTCTTGTGTCGGTACGTGACACTCCGATCCCCTAAATCTACGTGTCGGTTCGTGACACCCGATCCCCTAAATCTACGTGTCGGTTCGTGACACCCGATCCCCTAAATCTACGTGTCGGTTCGTGACACCTGATCCCCTAAATCTATGTGTCGGTTCGTGACACCCGATCCCCTAAATCTACGTGTCGGTTCGTTACACCCGATCCCCTAAATCTACGTGTCGGTTCGTGACACCTGATCCCCTAAATCTACGTGTCGGTTCGTGACGCCCGATCCCCTAAATCTACGTGTCGGTTCGTTACACCCGATCCCCTAATCTCATTCTATCAATTCATCAAGCCTTCTTTTACACCAAGGCATCATCAATCTCATTACTTTAGTTCATCAAGCCTTTTCCCTTACCAAGGCATCATCATTAAAAAGAGATTAGGTTTTTATCAAGATTTGGGATTCAATAACTTCATCATGCTTCATATAATCACAATTATATAATCATGTTCATACATGCATACAACTAAGCACATAGCAGGGTTTACAATACTATCAATACATATCATTCTCTATTAAGAGTTTACTATGAAAGCATGAAAACCATAACCTACCTCCACCGAAGATTAGTGATCAAGAAAGCGATTCCCAAACTTTGTTTCTCTTCGCTTCTCCTCTTTCTCGTTCAACTTTCTCTCTCTTTCTTTTGTTCTTTCTATTTTCTTTATTCAAACCCTCTTTCTTTTACCCTAATTAGTATATAATTAAGAATAAAAGATGCAATAATAACCCACTAATTAACTTAAGGTTACCTCTTTTAACCCCCAAGTAATTAGACTTATTAACATTAACCAACTAACTTTATAATTAAAGCAGGAATAGTCAAAAACGTCCTTTAAAACGTATAAAGAAATCTGACCCGAACTGGGATTGCGTAGCCCGTGACAGGCCGTCGTGCCTGCGACGGTCCGTCTTGCTGTCCGTCACATGCTACAGAAACTCGATTTTAAGTGGATGGCCTGTGACGGGCCGTCGAGCCTGCGACGGTCCGTTCTACCACTCCGTCACGAAGTTCAGAGAGTCGATTTTCAGTACCCAATTTCAAATTTTTTAAGTGTTTTGAAACGAGACCCTGCGACGGTCCGTCGTGCCCATGACGGTCCATCGTGGGGTCCATCGCTTCTGCCAGTTTTTCCAGAATTGAAGTCTGCTACTCAAAACGACTAAACAGGTCGTTACAATAGATACCAATTTACCCATCGTTCCTCCCCGAACGATCACAAGAAGGAAAACAAGGGCGAAAAAGGAGTACTTGAATCTGTAAACAGGTGTGGGTATCTTTCTCGCATATCGACCTCCTTCTCCCAAGTTGCTTCTTCAACCGGCCGATTCTTCCATTGCACCTTGATGGATGCAATCTCCCTTGATCTCAACTTGCGAATTTCCCTATCTAGAATGGCAACAGGTTCCTTCTCATAAGACAAATTCTCGTCAAGCAAAACTGAATCCCAACGGATAATATAGTTTCCATCCCCATGGTATCGTTTCAACATAGACACATGGAATACCGGATGCACTCCGGACAGTCCTGGAGGCAAGGCTAACCCATAAGCCACCTCCCCTACTCGTTTAAGTACTTCGAAGGGACCAATATACCTTGGGCTTAGTTTACCTCGCTTACCAAACCGCATCACCCCTTTCATTGGCGAAACTTTCAACAAGACTTGTTCACCCTCCATGAACTCTAAGTATCTAACCTTTCGATCTGCATATTCCTTTTGTCTACTTTGCGCCGCTAGAAGCTTTTTTTGAATAGACTTCACTTTCTCTATCGAATCCCTCAAAAGGTCAGTACCGCAAGGTCTAACCTCGAATGCATCAAACCAACCAATGGGAGACCTACATCTCCTCCCATACAATGCTTCAAATGGGGCCATATCAATACTTGAGTGATAGCTATTATTGTATGAAAACTCCGCTAAGGGTAAAAAGCTATCCCAATGGCCACCAAACTCTATCACACATGCACGAAGCATATCCTCCAACACTTGAATCGTTCGCTCAGACTGACCATTGGTCTGAGGATGGAACGCAGTACTAAGGTCCAACCTAGTACCCAATTCTGCATGAAATGTTTTCCAAAACTTAGAAGTAAACTGCCTACCTCTATCTGATATGATGGATAGTGGAACCCCATGCAATCGAACGATTTCTGAGATATAGATCTTGGCTAACTTCTCGGCATTGTAAGTCACCTTAACCGGAACGAAATGAGCAGACTTAGTTAACCTATCAACAATCACCCAAATGGAGTCATACTTACCCATTGTCTTCGGAAGACCAACCACAAAATCCATCGCAATTCTCTCCCACTTCCATTCCGGAATGGGCATTCTCTGAATTGTTCCTCCGGGCCTTTGGTGTTCATATTTTACTTGTTGACAGTTTGGACAGTTGGCAATAAAATCCACAATATCCCGCTTCATTCTACTCCACCAAAAGTGTTACTTTAGGTCGCGGTACATCTTGGTTGCACCCGGATGTATAGAATACCTTGAACTATGAGCCTCTGTCAAAATAGTGTTGATCAAATCATCAACCCGGGGTACACATACCCTTCCCTTGATTCTCATAACACCTTCCTCATCGATTGTCGCTTCTTTAGCCTCTCCTTTCAACACTTTATCTCGGATCCGGATCAATTTTTCATCATTAAATTGTTTTCCCTTAATCTTGTCAAGAAAAGAAGATCTTGACTCCACACTAGCCAACAATCCTCCCTTCTCATTTACTTCTAGCCTCATCAAGTCGTTAGCCAGAGTCTGAACCTCTCTAGCCAATGGACGTCTAGAAACTTGCAAGTGAGCTAGACTTCCCATGCTTCCCGCTTTTCTACTTAAAGCATCTGCACAACATTCGCTTTTCCCGGATGATACAAGATAGTGATATCGTAGTCCTTTAGCAACTCCATCCATCTACTCTGTCTTAAGTTCAAATCTTTCTGAGTAAAGACATACTGAAAGCTACGATGATCCGTGTAGACCTCACACTTAACCCCATATAAATAGTGTCTCCATTGCTTCAATGCAAACACTACCACAACCAATTCCAAATCGTGGGTCGGATAGTTACGTTCATGCACCTTTAATTGCCTTGAAGCATAAGCAATTACACTCTACTCTTGCATTAGCACTGCACCCAACCCAGAATAGGATGCATCACAATAAACAATGAAGTTCTTACCCTCTACTGGCAAGGTAAGGATAGGTGCGGTAGTCAACAAAGTCTTAAGTTTATGAAAGCTTTCCTCACATTCGTCCGAACAAGCAAATGGAACATTCTGCTTAGTCAAGTTCGTCAATTGGGAAGCAATAGAAGAGAATCCCTTGACAAATCGGCGGTAGTAGCTAGCTAACCCAACAAAGTTCCTTATTTCTGACACATTAGTGGGTCTTACCCAATTCTTCACTGTCTCAATCTTAGAAGGATCCACCATCACTCCTTCCTTAGAAACCACGTGCCCCAAGAAGGACACTGCATCTAGCAAAAACTCACACTTAGAGAACTTGGCATAAAGCTTTTTCTCCCTCAACATTTCCAATACCATTCTCAAATGCTCTTCATGTTCCTTCTTGCTCTTTGAGTATACCAATATATCATCAATAAATACGATCACGAAGAGGTCCAAATATGGCTTAAAAATCCCGTTCATCAAGCTCATGAACGCAGCAGGGGCATTCGTAAGACCAAAAGACATCACTACAAATTCGTAATGCCCATACCTCGTTCGAAAAGCAGTCTTTGGCACATCCGTTGCCCGTATTTTCAATTTATGATAACAAGATCTCAAGTCAATGTTAGAGAAGACACAAGCACCTTGTAATTGATCAAACAAGTCATCAATGCGAGGAAGAGGATACTTGTTCTTAATAGTTACCTTATTCAGTTGTCTGTAGTCTATGCACATCCGAAAACTCCCATCCTTCTTCTTCACAAACAAAACTGGAGCACCCCAAGGAGATGCACTTGGTCTAATGAAGCCTTTGCTCAACAACTCTTGAAGTTGGGCCTTTAACTCTCTTAATTCCGCGGGAGCCATTCTATAAGGGGGTATAGAAATGGGGCGAGTGCCCGGTTCAATATCAATGCAGAAGTCAATATCCCTATCTGGTGGCATACCAGGAAGATCTGCAGGGAACACATCCAAAAACTCACGGACTACCGAAACCAACTCAATCGAAGGTACTTGGGTAGTGTCATCCTTGAGATGGGCCAAGAAAGCTAAACACCCTTTACTAACCATTTTCTTAGCACGAAGAAAGGAGATGATACGCACCGGATTGGAAGTGTAGTCACCCTCCCACACTAACGGGTCTGTCCCAGGCTTGGCTAACGTCACCGTTTTAGCATTACAATCCAAGATCGCAAATTGCGGAGAAAGCCAAGTCATACCCAGAATTACATCAAAGTCAACCATTTCTAAAATAACCAAATCTATATAAGTGTTGCTCCCCACGAAGTTCACCAAACAAGACCTATATTCCTTTTCAACTACCACAGACTCACCCACCGGAGTAGAAACACGAAGAGGCATATCAAGTAATTCACAATGTAAATTTAGACCATTAGCAAATGAGGAAGATACATAAGAAAATGTGGATCCAGTATCAAACAATACAGAAGCCATGCAATCACAAACCAGAAGATTACCTGTGATGACAGCATCAGATGTCTCCGCCTCCGATCTCCCAGGGAAAGCATAACAATGGGCCCTTTCATTTGTTTGTCCATTGCCCCTACCATGTTGTGGTGTAGTGGCTCCAGTCTTCCCATCACCTCTGCCTTTCTGGTGACCACCATTACCTCGACCACCACGTCCTCCAGAATAATGGCCTCTACCATGACCACCTCTACCTCTAGCTATTGGGGGTCTATAACTCTTTTTGGGACAATTCCTCCTAATATGTCCAGTCTCCCCACATCCATAACACTCTCTAGAGTCAAGCATAGGTATCTCAGAAAAGTGTTGGCCGGTCTGAGGTGGACCCCCAACTACAGTCTGTAGTGAAGACTGAATTGGTCGAACTGAGTAACCTCCGAAACCCTGTCCTCTAGTGTAGGAACCATTAAACTCACCTCCCTTTCGAAACCTCTTTGATGTCGACGCCGTGGTGAATTCATCTAGCTTCACTCCTTCCACCTCTACCACGAAATCTACCACCTCTTGGAAGGATTTTGCCGTAGCCGCTACCTGTAAGGCTGAAATCCGCAACTCTGACCTCAACCCCTTCACAAAACGACAAATCCGCTCTTGTGGACTGAAACAAAGTTGAGTGGCATATCTGGATAGGGCACAAAACTTAGCCTCATATGCATTGACCGACATCCTACCCTGCTCTAGGCTCAAGAACTCATCCCTTTTCCTATCCCTCAAAGTCCGGGGGATATACATCTCCATAAACAAACTAGAGAATGAGGCCCAAGTCATAGGTGGTGCCTCTGTTGGTTGACACTCAACATATGACCACCACCACATTTTGGCGTTCCCTTGAAACTTATAACTCACGAACTCAACACCAAACCGTTCTACTATACCCATCTTGTGTAGTAGCTCATGACAGTCAACCAGAAAATCGTAAGCATCCTCAGATTCAGCACCCTTGAAGACTGGAGGTTTCAATTTCAAGAACTTACTGAAAAGTTCATGCTGATCATTTGTCATTATAGGCCCGGTAGTCAGACGTGGAAACGTGCCTATGTCCAATGAGGCATCCATACGAGGAGCCATAGTGGCTGCAAGTTGTACCTCCGGACCCCGAGGTGCTGGTGCAGAAAACACTGGAGGTGTTTGACCTTGATCAGATAACCCACTAAGATAAGCGAGAACCTGATTGATCATCCCTGGGGTAGGTTGGGGTGGCAATTCCTCATTTTGCACTTGTTCATTTTCCTCATCCTCCCCTTCTCTTATTACCCCCTCTGTTGGTGGAGGAGTCACTGCCCTAGTATCAGATGGGCTAGGTGCTCACCCTCTTCCCCTAGAGGACGTCCTCCCACGACCTCTACCACGGCCTCTTCCCGCTGCTCTTCCTCGAGCTACAGCCCCAATGGCTGGCTCAGACGCACCCTGTCCCGCCGGTGCTGGTGTTGGTGTTGGCGTAGTCGTTGCTCTAGTTCTAACCATCTACGAAAGAGAGTGAAGATGGTCAGATACAAATTTGTATCACCTAGATACCAATTGGATTCAAGTAGTAGCACGAAAGAAAGAATGAAAGAATGGAATTTTCCTAAAGTCTTATAGCCTCTCAAAGAAAAGTAAAGGCGTCCCCCTACCGTTCCTTAAGACTCTACTAGACTCGTACTTGTGTGATGAGACCAACGAACCTAATGCTCTGATACCAAGTTTGTCACGATCTAAAACCGATCGCGACTGGCACCCACATTTACCCTCCTATGTGAGCGAACAAACCAATCTAAACCTTAACATTTCAATATAATATCAATAGAACATAATGCGGAAGACTTAAACTCATTTATAAAAACCAAATCAATAACAATTATTCCCCAAAATCTGGAAGTCATCATCACAAGAACATCTATGATCAAATTACTAACTAAAAATGTCTATGAAGCTAAAAATACATAAGAAGCTAGTCCATGCCGGAAGTTCAAGACATCAAGACTTGAAGAAGAAGATCCAGTCCAAGCTAGAAGCATTAGCTGACCCTGAATTTCCGTTGTAGTAAGACTGGCTTGAATTACTGTTGAGTCGAAGACGACGGCACGTTTGCTGCACTCCACAAATAAACAAGAAGAAAACATAAAAGTAGGGGTCAGTACAAAACACGGGTACTGAGTAGATATCATCGGCCAACTCAAAATAGAAAACAGTATATACCAAGTAATATCATAAACTCAACTATGATACTCAACATGTAGCAACAACAAGTACTATATCATTAACAATTTTCGTCAAGTTCACACATGAGGACTCAAGCCTCAACACCATACTCATTTGGGAATTATGTTCATTAGATTGAGTATATTAACATCTTTCAAGATTCATTATCTTTAGTTCTCTTGTGTCGGTACGTGACACTCCGCTCCCTTATATTCAATAATCCTCTTGTGTCGGTACGTGACACTCCGATCCCCTAAATCTACGTGTCGGTTCGTGACACCTGATCCCCTAAATCTACGTGTCGGTTTGTGACACCCGATCCCCTAAATCTACGTGTCGGTTCATGACACCTGATCCCCTAAATCTATGTGTCGGTTCGTGACACCCGATCCCCTAAATCTACGTGTCGGTTCGTGACACCCGATCCCCTAAATCTACGTGTCGGTTCGTGACACCCGATCCCCTAAATCTACATGTCGGTTCGTGACACCCGATCCCCTAAATCTATGTGTCGGTTCGTTACACCCGATCCCCTAATCTCATTCTATCAATTCATCAAGCCTTTTTTTATACCAAGGCATCATCAATCTCATTACTTTAGTTCATCAAGCCTTCTCCCTTACCAAGGCATCATCATTAAAAAGAGATTAGGTTTTTATCAAGATTTGGGATTCAAAAACTTCATCATGCTTAATATAATCACAATTATATAATCACGTTCATGCATTCATACAATTAAGCACATAGCATGGTTTACAATACTATCAATACATATCATTCTCTATTAAGAGTTTACTATGAAAGCATGAAAACCATAACCTACCTCCACCGAAGATTAGTGATCAAGCAAGCAATTCCCAAGCTTTGTTTCTATTCGCTTCTCCTCTTTCTCGTTCAACTTTCTCTCTCTTTCTCTTGTTCTTTCTATTTTCTTTATTCAAACCCTCTTTCTTTTACCCTAATTATTATATAATTAAGAATAAAAGATGGCAATAATAACCCACTAATTAACTTAAGGTTACCTCTTTTAACCCCCAAGTAATTAGACTTATTAACATTAACCCACTAACTTTATAATTAAAGCAGGAATAGTTAAAAACGTCCTTTAAAACGTATAAAGAAATCCGACCCGAACTGGGATTGCGTAGCCCGTGACAGGCCGTCGTGCCTGCGACGGTCCGTCCTGCTGTCCGTCACATGCTACAGAAACTCGATTTTAAGTGGATGGCCTGTGACGGGCCGTCGAGCTTGCGACGGTCCGTCCTGCCACTCCGTCACGAAGTTCAGAGAGTCGATTTTCAGTACCCAATTTCAGATTTTCTAAGTGTTTTGAAACGAGACCCTGCGACGGTCCGTCGTGCCCATGACGGTCCGTCGTGGGGTCCATCGCTTCTGCCAGTTTTCCCAGAATTGAAGTCTGCTACTCAAAACGACTAAACAGGTCGTTACATTTTCTCTCATTCACGATCTGCCTCAACCAAATGAAATAAGAACAAACGTGAATGCTAAAGTTCATATAAAACTTGAATCTAAAAACACAAAAGCTAAATAATCTTTAAAATAAAAGGTAAAAATCAATTTCTTAATGGATTTTGCTTGTTGTTCCGGTGGTGAAACTATGGATTGGTGGGAAATAGGTAGCACGATTGAATAATATTTTTATCATTTTCATGTATGGTTTTTCTTCTCTCTTGGTCCCTTTCCCAAGAGCCCCTTAAGGTTCAGTTTAATCGCAATTGAAAATCAAAGGTTGTCACCGTTGCGTGCCCCTTTATTAAATTCTACGAAAGATTCAAAGCATGCATTGGTATATCTTCTGGTAGATAATTTTAGGTATGGTTGGGATTATGTGTTGAATGTGTATTTGGATATCATGTAAGGGATGAAAAATATATTCCGTAAAAGTGTATTAAGTTTGCTATTTTGAAATGTGTGTGTTGTAAATTTACTATGTTTCCTGCCTGAAATTTGTATGTTAAAATGTTGTGTTTCGCGTATATAAAAATTTTAAGTACATGATGATAAAATAAGATTAATGTGGCTGATTAAATATAATTCAAAATATACTCAATATAAGTATGAGAGAAAAATACATTTGAAGAAACCAAATTTCAAGGTTGCTGGAAATTGGTTGTCTCGGCCAAGGATATGAAAGATGAACTATGTTCTAAATATTTTATTAAAATGTGAGGTCATTGGGTATTGAACCCATAACCTCACGAAATGTAAACTACATAAAAATTTCATGAGAAAAATGAAAGGAAAATTAAGTAAGGAGAGTGGGATTGAACCTACAACCTCTTGAATATATGAGAGAGTTAGGAGAATAATAAAGGAGAAAAATAAATATAGAGAGTGGGGATTGAACCCACGACCTCGTGAATGGATGAGAGGGTTAGGATAAAAACAAAGGAGAAACATAAATGTGAAGAGTGGGAATTGAAACCAAAGCCCCTTGAACAAATCAGAAAGCTAAGAAATAAATTAAGAGAAGAAGAATGAGCTTGTGAGGGATTGATCCCACAACCTCCTTACCTTAAACGAAAAAGAGAAGATGAAAAGAAAGTAAATATTATGGGAGTTACGGAAATCGAATTAGGTTCATCCAAATATAAAAAAATGCAATCATCATGTTTAATGTAAGATTAAGTGTTGCTATAGGGATTCGAAATCGGGTTCCCTTCATCTATTCCATATTGATAAATAAGTTATACGTGAAAATATATTTAATGAATGCTACCTCCAATGATCAAAATCAATATCTTGGAATCTACATGATGCATAAGTATTGTACCACATAATCATGGGTAAATATGAATCCCTTAGAGAAACTATGAATGAAGCCTCGTGGCTTGTATGTGTGGACTCCTAAGTCTAGCAGACGTTTAAAAGTAAGTGAACATAAGATTTTATGTAATGAGATAATGAAACACTAGACGGGTTAAGTAAGAGTGTGACCCACATTAAAGGGTCAAGTGCATTGGCATACGATTAAATGAACATTCACATAAACTGGTGAGTAATTATGAAGAGTTAATGTGCTAAAGTTAAAGAATGTGATGATAACATGATACGATGCTAAAGCGAACGGTGAGAGTAATCTCAAATGATCCTATGTAAATGTTACCAAGACGTACTCACCTATGAGAGAGTAAAGTTAATGGTGAGACTAGTCTCTATGAACACTCTAATGAAAGTATTGAAGTTAATGCATACTAAATACTAATAATAAGATGAGAAAACATCTAATGAGCTATGATTCCCTCATGCTAGAAGCCAGCTTCTATGATGTATCATATTAATGTAACGGAAGTTTATGCTGAGCAACGATAGGCTAGCTATGAGTTGCGATTTTTTCTTTAGGGAAGGCATAGGATCGTGTAATCTCATTAGATGAGATTATCCATTCAGACAGGTATGGGTCTCATTATGTCTCCTAGCGTCAACTCCCTATATACGCTAGGATGTTTTGGTTCACTTTGGCAGGTGATTTCACCTATTTTTGGTGTGGGTTTGAACACTTGACTTTTTATGATACTCACATGATCTATGTCGGTTAAGGTTAAAGTTCACTACGAAAGAGTGAGTGCAGCGTAAAGTAAATGTTAAATAAGTAATGAACTATACCAAAGGTGTTAGGATAATCAAGAGGTGAACTAGAATTAAGTAATGACACTAGGTTGTTCTTTGTCATTACACATTGAACCCGATGAAAGTCTTAAACTACATCCTAGGTATGCTTGTGTTTACACTAGCCTATGAATGAATGAAAGTGATGTACGTAAGAATGAACAAAGCAGGCTCTGTGTTTTCTATAGATGGATCTCTACTTGAGGTCCCGTATGTTGAACCCTCCTTTTTGGAAGTCTTAATGTAAAGTCCATGATTCCAAGGTCTCTTCATTTAAGAACGAATGATATGAACTATGTTATATGCTATGTGCAATATGTTATGTGTTGTTTGCAAAATTATATGTGGATGATGCCTCTTACTCTCATAGCATGGCTTTGTTAATTCAATTTGGAAAGTCCACTGACTTTACTTTACATAACTCATATCATTAGGAGATATCTCTTTTTAATCATGCATTTCCTTTGTGTGTTATTGCACATACCCATACATTGTACAAGTGTGTACTAATCTCATACAACCCTCTAAATTTAGGTATAGGTGCAGGGGAACGCTAGAGCATTACGAGACTATGCTGAAATTATCCAGACGTGGAGGATTCATCTAGACTTGGTAGGCCCTCAGTCTATCGAGGATTCCTATATTATATATTCTAGCTTAGATATAGGCATGATCTAGAGGAGGATGTTTCTTTCTCACTTATTTCAAACATTGTACTGGTGCCTTTTTGGTAAGTATACATTTATTGCAGTCATGAACTATTTCATTCATTTGAGTATCTTGGTAAGAGATGGTTGTTGTGAAAGATTATGAAATTATGTAGATAATCTTATTTGAATACGATGTTTCCTATTATGTAGTCTAAGTATATTTCAACTAAACAAAAAGTTCAAATTTTCCGCTAAAATTTTTCTAGATGATCTAGCCTTGTCTTCTACCTCTGAAAAGTAAAAAATGCCGGTATCGGCTAGGGTCAATACTTTGATCTTAGTAATGAATTTTTTTGGAGTTTCTGATCCCATAGACGGTTGTGCAGGACGGACTGTGGATTAGGCTACCGTGTCGATGCCACCATTGGTTGCACCTGCAATTTTTTTTTAAGTTGGTTTTTAGTCTGTTTTGGATATGACGTGTTACATTATCTATACCTTGGGAACATTCTTCTTCGAAAGAAGATTAACTAGCTAAATTAGAGGGAGAGAGTTACAAAACCTACTACTAAACACTAAGAATTCTGTTTCTCACTGAATTGAGTTCCAAGTACATGCAATTAGGAATTATTTGAATGACCTTTCATTTAAGAAATTATAAATTCTTCAATGAAATCCAACTCAAAATAAGGATGGTGCAAGTCTTAGTTCAAAAATTTTCTAGGAGGTTACGAATCTAGAACATGAGATAATCTTGAATTTGAACTACCAAAAATATTACCTCGTCTCAATTTAACTCAATTTCTTTTAATTATAGAGCAATATAAATAATGAAGTATAAATATATGCATAATTTATTTTCTTGTTATTGTTAAAATGTTTTTCATTACTTTAGTTGTTTCACATATGATATTATTTTATTTTGTAGACGGGAAAAAGTATATGTACCCCCCTAAACTATGACCGAAATCACAAATACACAATGAAACTTAACTAGAGTCCTGTTACTCTCTAAACTATTCTAAAATGGAATAAATACACCACAAACATTGTACATGTATTAGAGAGTATGAAAACACTCTTGAATGAAATTTATAAGTCCACAAATTGGACACATGTCATTTTTTAATTGGTCACTTTTTAATTACTTAGTACACATATTTATTTAAAATGATGATAAAACATATATATATATATATATATATATATATATATATATATATATATTATATATATATATATATATATATATATATATATATATATTATTTTTGTTTCTTTAATTGTAAAATATTTATTTTACTTACTTCTCATTTTGAAAAAAAATTATATTTCTAACTTATAATTAATTTTAATAAATTGTGTGTATTTAAAAAATAATAATTGAAAAGTGTCCTTTCATTTTAATGTTTTCAATATTTTTATTTTTTACTCGATTTTATTCATGTATGTATTTTTATATCCATTAAAAATTAACTTCTTTTAAATATATAGAATTTGAAATAAAATAAAATAGAAAGACAATAAAAAATAATCTCAATACGAAATAAAAAAGAAAAAATGAACTTAAGTAAAAAATAGTTTCGATAAAAGGTAAAAATTTGTTAAATCAATTTAAATACGAGATAAAAAATAAGAATTAATTTCTTTGAATTTTTTTTGTAAAGATTAAAATATTATTTTTAAAAAATTACGAAATAGTTTTTAAATATTTATTTTTAAAAAAATTATTTTTAATTAACAAAATATATTTAAACACATGGTGAGCGAGTGTGTACAAACACAACCAACTTTGGTAGTTCAAGGTGCCACATCAGCACAAAAGGTGCAAAAAAATACAAATAAAACGAGTTCAGGGGTAGTAGTATCTTGGTTAAGTTTAGGTGTGTCTCTAAGATTTGGGTCATAGGGTAGGGGGTTACTTATGGATTAACCCTTTTATTGACTATGTTTAACTATAATGTTGATTTATGATACTTGTAGATGTTGCTACTGTACATTAATAGAAGATTGTTCTACTGTACATTAATATCATTATTTCCCTTTTTATTTTGTTGTTTTGAATTGTTTTATATTTTTATTGAATAAAAATTAGCCAATGATTTGACATACTATTTTATTGTTGATGGATGTTTGTGGCAGCTATTTTTTTTGTTTCTTCCTTTTTGTGATTCTATCTTATTTTAGTTTGTTGTAAGTGATTAACCATTTCAGATGTCTAACCATGCTATTTCACCAATAAACTGTGAACCTCAACAAGAAGAATGCACTCGGGATCACCTATACACTTTTTCAACACAGAAACATGGAAAACCGGATGAATCGAAGCCAATTCACTGGGACGTTTCAATTCATAGGCAACCTTACCAACCATTTGTAAGATTTCATCAGGACCCACACAAAAAGGACTTAGTTTTCCTTTCTTGCAAAATCTAACCACCCCTTTAATTGGTGAAATTTTTAAATACACCTTATCACTTTCTTCAAACTCCAAATCCCTTCTCCTATGATCGGCATAAGACTTTTGCCGACTATAGGCTGTTTATAACCGGTTCCTTAATATAATCCTTTTCGAAAGTCTTATAAATAAACTTGGGACCAAGGAGCGATGGCTCATCCAGTTCAAACCATCCAATAGGATACCTACACCTCCTATGATACAAGGATTTATAGGGAGCTATGAAAATGGATCAATGAAAAGTATTGTTGTAGGCAAACTCCACCAAAGGTAAATGTGTATCCCAACTCCGTTTAAAAACAATGATGCACTCCCTAAGCCTATCTTCAAGGTTTGTATCATACACTCCGCTTGACCATCCGTTTGGGGATGAAAAGTTGTGATTAACTTAACCTTAGTACCTAACCCTTTTTGTAATAACCTCCAAAATCTAGATATGAATTGTGCGCTCTGAATTGATATGTTGGATAACAGAATTCCATGGAGGCAAACAATCTCATCTAGGAATATTCTTGCATAATCCTCCGCCGAATATGAAGACTTGTTGGGAATAAAGCGAGCAGACTTAGTCAATCGATCAACAAATACCCATAAGGAATAATAAGACTTGTAGGTCCGAGGTAAACCTACTACAAAGTCGATATTGATGTCTTCCCACTTCCAAGTAGGAATATGGATCTCTTGTAGTAAGTCGACCGACTTTATGTGTTTGACCTTTACTTGTTGTCCATTCGGACACTTAGCGACAAACTCTACTATGTCCTTTTTTAAACATTCCCACCAATATATATCTCTTAGGTCATGGTACATTTTTGTCGACCCTTGATGAATTGAGTAGCATGACCCATGTGCTTCTTCTAGGATCCGATCCCTCAACCCGTATACATCGGGAATACATAATCTCCCTAGTTACCTTAACATACCATCCCCCTCTAAGGAGAATGATTTATTCAACTTGCCGAGAACTGTCTCTTTCAATTCCATTAAGGCTAAATCAATCTGTTGTTTGGACTTCATCTCAACCACTAAATATGACTCGGAGTTATGATGAACTATAGCACCCCATCCGGAGAATTTTCCAACCTCACCCCATCCTATCCAACCTATGTACTTCCCTTGCTAGGTCTTTTTTGGATTCATCAAGATGGGATACTCTACCAATAGTCATACGACTTAGGAAATCCGCAACTACATTAGCCTTGCTAAGGTGATGAAAGATACTCATATCATAATCTTTCAACAACTATAGCAATCTTCTTTGTCGGAGATTCAACTCCTTTTGGGTAAACACATATTGGAGACTCTTATTATCGGTAGAAACATCAACATGAACCCGTTACAAGTAATGCCTCCAAATTTTCAATGCAAACACCACGGCCTCTAACTTAAGGTTATGAGTGGGATAGTTTCTCTCATGCACCTTCGTTGGATTGAGGCATAGGCTATAAATTTACATTCTTCCATAAGCACACACCCCAAACCTACTCAAGATGCGTCACAACACACTAAAAACCCATTTGTACCCTCTAGTAAAGTCAACACAGCAGCAGAAGTGAGCCTATCATTCAATAATTGGATACATTTCTCACATAACTCCTATCACTCAAACTTATTACTCTTTTGGGTCAATGTAATCAAAGGAGACACAATGGACGCGAAACCATCCAAAAACCTTCGATAGTAACCTGCTAAACCCAAGAAACTTCTAATGTCAGTGGGAGTCAATGGTGTAGCCCAGTTTTTCACCGCTTCCATTTTCCTTGGGTCTATATAAAATCCCTTACTAGAGATGATATGATCAAGTTATATCACCGACCTCAACCAAAACTCACAATTGCTATGTTTGGCATACAATTGATGTTCTTTAAGGATTTGCAATACTACCCTCCAATGACCAATATGATCATCCTCATTCTTTGAGTATATCAAGATGTCGTCAATGAAGACGATGACAAATCAATCTAGGTAATTTTTATATACATTATTCATTAGGTCCATAAATTACACCAGAGCATTAGTGAGACCGAAATACATGACCACGAACTCATAGTGCTCATACCTAGTCTGAAAGGCCGTCTTTGGTATATCCTCACCTCTCACCCTAAATTGGTGATACCCGATCTCAAGTCAATTTGTGAAAAGTAACTCGACCCTTGGAGTTTATCGAACAAGTCGTCAAGCCAAAGGATAGGCTACTTATTCTTAATGGTAACCTTGTTGAGTTTGCGGTAATCAATACACATTCTCAAGGACCCATCTTTTTTATTCACAAACAAAATCAGAGCACCCCATAGAGAAGTACAAGGCCTTATAAAAACCTTATCTAGTAAATTTTTTAGTTGAGCCTTCAACTCTTTCAACTTGGCTGGAGCCATCCGATACGGAGAAATTGATATGTGATATGTATCTTTTAGAAAATCAATGTTAAAGTCAATTTTCTGTTCGGGAGGAATACCGGGAATGTCATTAGGGAAGACCTCCGGTAACTCACTAACTACGGATACCTACTCAATAGGAGGAACTTCGGAGTATAGATCTTGGACTCTTTCGAAATGATAAAGAAAACCTTTTGAGATCATATTGCATAATTTTAGAGAAGAAAAAATATTACCTCTAGGAATAGAATGTCCCCCCTTCCACTAAACAACGTGTTCATTTGGGAAGTTAAACCTCACCACTCTTGTCTCAAAACCAATAGATGCAAAACATGCATGCAACCAATCCATACCCAATATAGTATCAAAATTAAGCATATCTAGCTCTACTAGATCAACATAAGAAACTCTTTTGGGAAACGTTATAGGAAAATTTCTATACACCCTTTTTACAAAAACCGACTCACCCACCGGAGTAGACACTATAAAAGGTTCACACAAAATATTGGGTACAATAACAAACTTTTTAGCTATTAGAGGTGTAACAAATGATTAAGTAGCATTGGGATCAAGTAAGTCATATAAATCAAGTGAGAAAACTTTCAACATACTGGTTACCACATCAGGAGAAGTCTCTTGAGACCTTAGAGCGGAGATCATAGAAGTGGTTCTTCTTTGGAGCATCACTAAGACCACTTGCTTGATCTTGTCCACTACCTTTGTCTTAACTGTTCATATTTAGACAATCTCTCATCTTGTACTAGTCTTTCCACAACTAAAGCAATTATTTGTGCCCTTAAGGCAATCACCATAGTGATTTTTATAAGACTTTTCACAACTTCAATTCTCATTTCGTGAATTAGTACCTTTTTCATTCATGAATTTAGGGTTAGAAATTCTATCACCAATACCTCTTGGGAGTTTGGATGAACCTTGATTAGTAAACTGCTTATTAAATCTAGCATTTTCTTGTATCTCAAGCCTATTCTTTGAACAACCTCCATCAAATGATGTTCCTCCGTTAGCATCTCTACTTTTTCTCCTAGCCCTTTCTTCCTCAAACCTTCTTGCATAAACCATAAGACAAAAAATGTTCATGTTGTCATGTAACATGGCCGATTGGCACTCTTCTTGTAAGTCGTCTGACACCCTTACCACACAAATTCTCATTTGGTATCAAGTATCGGAGACCAAAGAAGGAGTAATTAATTCCAAAGATTACTCATGGACACTGTTTGCTCCTTGCCGAAGATTGAATAACTCCCAGGCTCGGCTACAACATTAGTATTCAGCCGAGACTGAGAATTTTACTTTCCCTTATACATCGTCTGAGGATAATCTCATTCCGTGTGTCCATTCTTGCCACACCCGAAGCAGGTGTTAGTATCTATTAAACATCAACCTCAATGGGGATGTCCACATTTACCACAAAAGATTGCTTTTTCGCTAGAAGTTTCTATCATTTCCCTTTTTTTGGGTTAGACTTGTTAACTTTGTCATTTACATTTACTGAAGAAGCAGAATTACCTGAATGTCTCTTGAACTTAGGTTCGTTTTGGACTCCAAATGTGCCCTTGCCCGATCTATGACCAGCCTATCCGCAATCTTAGGCTTTATACATTCATGAACTCTCCTCTTACAGTGTGTCTCTCCTACAGTTGTTGAGAATGAAAAATAAACCTTACAAGATCTATGCTATCATGCAACATGGCCGTCCGACAATCTTTCACTAGATCATGCGACACCCCAGTCACAAACCTGCTCATTTAAACCATCCTATTTGCCACCAGAGAAGAAGCATACTTTGAGAGTTTTATGAATTTCAAGGAATAATACTTGACTGACAATACCTCCTTATCTAAGGTTGATGAACTCTTCAACCTTATATTATCATTGCTCTCTAGGGAAAAATCTTTTCAGAAAGGCAGTCTTGAGAACATCCCATGTGATTAGAATATCTCCACAATCTCATCTTTGAGCCCACATTCGGTACTAAATCTGTACCACATCCTTGAGTTGATATGCAGTCAACTTAGCCTTTGCATCCTCATCAACTCCCATGGCACAACATATCTTGTGGACCTCATCCATGAACTAATGGGGATCCTCATGGGTCTTTGATTCGTAGTAAACTGGGGGGGTTCATTCTGGTGGTGTCCCTCAGTCTGCTAACCATGGTGCAAGCATGAGGATTCTCTCTGGGAGCACCCTCTCTCGCGGCTTGAGCCGTGATGGATTGAGACTGAGTAGTAATGACATGTGCCATTTGTAACAAGGCATTCCTTACTTCTTAAGCTTTCAACCCAGCTGGATTGACAGGCACCGGATCAGCAACAAATGGGGCTTGAGGAGGAACTTGATTTCCTCCAACAACTGCCTCACCTACCCTCATGTGTGCATTTCTCCTCGTATTCATTATCTACACATACATACAAGAAAAGAGTTAGATCCTTAATGACACAGTAATTTTACATGAGTTAGATCCTTAATGATACAATCATATTACAATTCCACAGAGCACGATAGAAAGTAGAATAAAGGAAAATTTCCTAAACATTATGTAGTCTCTAATTCATGATAGTAGTGCACTTCACTACCATAACTTAGAAACTACTTAACATGGTTGATATGAGCCTAATGTCTTTGATATTTAACCTAATGCTCTGATAGCAAGTTTTCACAAACCGGGTTCTGGAATCTAAACTGCAACTAGCGTTGGTGAATTCTAAGAGGTCGGCGAGAAGCCTCTTCTTGCATTTATTAGATTCATATGGTTAATTTTAGCGGAAAATTTGAAAATCATTGTTTATAGTTGAACTATACATAAAATTTATATAAACACATATCTTTAAGGAAGTTCATTGCTCATACATCTACCATCTAATTATAAGATTATGCAACTTAAAAGAAATGGAATTTCATGTCATAAGTAATACTTTCCAATTCGGCATCATTACAAACGTCTAACTAAAATAGGAAAGATACATTTGTGGAACCTACACAACTATTTTAAACCTACTACTAAGCAAGAAATATAAACGCAGGCATCCTCGAATACATGAGGACCTACCAAGTCCGGATGAAAACTCTGAGTCTTAACAGTTTCAATAATACCCTCAACGTCCACCTGAGCCTAGACCTAAATAGTAATATTGTATGAAATTAGTACACACTTGTAATATGTATCGGTACAATGCAACAACACATAACGGTAATGCTTGAACAAGAATGGCTTTCCTAAGCAACATTCTTTCGTAGAAGGTCAAGTCTCTTGAAATTTAAAATTTCGTAATAGGAAGGTCATACCATGAATATGTCACACATCATACACACATAAGTTCACATAATATATGTTTAAAGTTTCATATAGGATATATTTATTATGCATGAGACCTTCGAATCATGGACATAGCATTAAGACATATCAAGTGAGGGCCCAATATATAGGATATCAATACGAGGGTCTCTTTAAACAAAGACAAAGCTTGCTTCATTCATTCATTTGTACTTCACATTATTTATTCCAACATTAATAGGCTGATTTTTACACCATATATACCTAGGGTGAAGCTTAAGACTCTCATTGGGATCATGAAGTGTAATGGCTAAAGATGGCCTAATGTCAATACTTGAGTCTGGTCTCACCTCCTGAATTTTTTGCACAAAGACCTTCGATATCGTTCTTTTAATTATCTTTCATACTTTTAGGAATTTCAACCTTAACCGACATATGTAATGTGATCATCATGATATCCGGTTTGTTCCCCACACCTAAAAGAGGTGGAGTCACTAGCCAAAGTGAAACCAAAACATGCTAGCTTTCTGGGTTCGAACGAAGCTAGTTCCTTATGTTGGCAACATAGTTCATACAACAGGAGATTTAAGGAGGCCCATAACCACCTTGGTGAACTTTCTCATCTCATGAGATTTATGTGGACCTCCACCCTTTATGAAGGTAGGCATCACCCCTCATAGCTATCTTATCGGTGCTTAGTTTAAAGTTCTTATTAACATTTAACTCATACATCATCGAAGCATGTGTGTTAGCATGAGGTTTTCATAGATAATTAGAAGATTTATCATCTGTTCTTTACGTATTAAGAGTGAATTGACCTTACACTTGCATATAGAATGTGATTGAGACTTGTCTCTTAATGTTCAACACTCTCTTAGGTGAGTACTTTTTGATGACCTTTACCTAGGCTTGGTTGAGACTTGTCTCACCATTCATCTTAGACTCTTATCATGTTGTTATTATTCTTGGTAGCATCATATAATAATATAATTACTCACCTCATTACGTGAATGTTCATTCGTTAATCTTACCATTAATTCATGGTCTTGCCCATTTCGGCTTACTCATAATTGAAAGAGTGTTTCGTGACAATCTAAGTATACGTTGTGTAAGACTTATGCATTTTACACATTCAGCCAAGGGATCCAAGTTGGATCCCTAGTGGCTGCATTCCATTTCATTTTAATGTGTCTCACAATTTCAATCAAGGGACCCATGTTTGAATCCTTTAGGCAGCACTTGATTTTTTTCTTTTAATTATTAAGAGTGCTAGGTGACTTCATTTATTTCGGCCAAGAATATCTTGGATCAAATCCCAGTGGCCTCAATTTTATTATTTTATTTCGGTGTGAGATTTATGTATCTCACACCCTTGGCGAAAGAGCAGAGTTCGAATCCCCCCTCCCTCACTATTTTGTTTTTTATCTTTTAATTTGAGACTGCTTGCAACATGCCCGAGTTAGAACCCCTCCCTCACCCTATTTTCTTTTCTTTTATTTTAAAGCTTAATCTCTTAGTATTAGGAAGTTAAGGTTTCGAGATTCACTCTAGAAGGCAGCAACTATTACTCTTCATATATATTAGTGACTAGACGAAACCATGTTCATTTATAATAAAGTTTTAATTTACTTTGTTGCATTTAATGTAGACGTTTAACTCATAGTTTTACATATGCTTTTGAACAATTCATTAAGGACTTTAATTTTAATTTTTTATTCATGAACATTGTGATTTTTTTTGCATGTTAAACAAATAATATTGCATAACGCATGATTCACCATTTTCTTCATGTTAACAGCAACAATACAATTACGAAAATCAGTATGTTTGGTGCACATATGATATTCAACATTCGGACGTACATAACGAATCATATATTTACCTTAACATACATTGCACAAAACCACAATCATTCCTAAAATCATCTACTAGAAGTAATACCAATGCATGCATCAATTCGTTCATAGGATCTAATGACAGGGGCATGCAATGGGGGACAACCTTAGTTTTCAATAAGATTTAAACTGAACCTTAGGGGACTCTTGGGATAGGGAAAAAGAGAGAAGAAAATCCACACCTTTTCAACCTTTAAAACCAGCCACAACCACACGTTTCTTAGCATACACAAACCTTTCTTCCGAGCTTTGGTTCTTGTTCACAAGTGAAGTTCATTACTTAAAAAAATATTTGGTATACTAACTATTCCTTTTGTTTTTGATTGATGCAGCCAAGAAAACTTTTAGAACAGTGAGTATGCCTTTATTTTCTGTTTTTCAATTATGAGGTAAAGCTGAAAACTGATTTTTGGATTAATATAAGGAATTAAGAGTGGTAATGAAGATCACTCGTAGTGGGAGTCATGCACCCTTTTGTGGGAAATGTTGTTGACTTATTCAACACAATTAAAATGGCAAAATCAGATTATAAATAATATATTAATTTATTAGAATGCTCCTCCTTATTTTCTCTAATTTTTTAATCTACTAATTCGTGCCCCTTACTGCCTCCATCTCGGCTCGAACCAGAGTGTGGAGGTAGGGTCAAATTTGGATTTGACCAATAAGAATTGACTTATTTGGACTAATTAACAACTTTACTTAATTAATTATATATTATCCTAGTATAATTACTATATTACCCCTAACCCAAAATTACCTTTATACCCATAGAACCCTTAAAACCTAGGACTAACCCTCTTAGTCTGCTTAAGACTCATCCGAGTGAATCCTAGTATTCGGGTACACTACATGGCTGGAACCAACCCTACCTAGCTCGACCAACTAACTAAGGTTGTTAGCTTTGCTTGTTCATAGATTTAAAGATATTGTTCCACGCGCATCAATCTGTGTAAACCCGGTCTAACCTGGGAATTCTGTGTACGTTTAGACCATACTTAGAATAATCATTTTCGGATTGTCACAGATCTCCAGCCTCAAACCATCATATGAGTGATATCCATACCCTATCATTTAATGCTTCAAATTATGCGATATTAATGCTGGAATGATAACTATTATTATAAGAGAACTTACTCAAAGGTATAAATTTATCCCAATGTCCTCCAAAATCAATAAAACATTCTGTTAACATGTCTTCCAACACTTGAATAGTCCTTTCATATTTACATCCATATGTGGATTAAAGACTATTCTAAACTGATTTGTGTTCCTAAAGTATCATGCAATTTTCTCAAAAACACTGAGGTGAATTGGGTACTATGATTTGAGATGATAGAAAGGAGCACACATGCAGCCTCAATATCACCTTCATATAAATCTTAGCCAATTGTTCATTATTATAATATATCCTTACCAGACTAAAATTGCGTGATTTGGTCAATCAATCTTTCACTTTCCAAACAGACTTAAACATCCTCAAAGACTTTGTAATGACAACAATGAAATCCATAGCTATCCTTTCTAACATCCATTCTGGAATCCGAAATTTTTAAAGTCAACCTGAAAGTCGTTGATGCTCATACTTAGCTTGTTGGCAAGTTTGACACTTAGCCACAACCTCCCCTATGTCCTTCTTCATGCCCGACCACAAATAAATTTGTTTCATATAACTATACATCTTGGTAACACCCGGATGAATAAAATATTCCAAACCATGAGACTCTTCTTATAATTTTTAAATAAATGCATAAACTCGTATTACAAATTCGTCCTCATACTAAATACATCATCCTTACAAAAAGTTGTCTCTTGTGCCTTAACATTCACCGTCTACTCCTTGAGTTCTTTCAAGTATTCATTCTTGAATAGTTTGGC
Organism: Solanum chmielewskii; assembly: GCA_027704785.1. NCBI lineage: Eukaryota > Viridiplantae > Streptophyta > Magnoliopsida > Solanales > Solanaceae > Solanum > Solanum chmielewskii. Next base: position 16,340,790 of record JAKWIX010000329.1, read on the forward strand.
CTTCATATCCTCAATAAACTTGGCCTAAGATTAAATGCTACGTAACACCCCGCCTCTACCAGAGATGCCCTATGGCACGAACATAGACTCTAAGGTCAGAATATTTGAAAAACTCAAATTACTTCTCCCTAAAGAAGCATAAGTGATCATTTTCAAGCAAAGAACCCAACATGTAGTTTGGGGTTGATGCCATTACAAAAATGGTTTAGACTTAAACTTAATTAGCACTTATATTCATTTAGCTGATGTATTTATAGAATAAGACATTTAAAGAGGGGATTTGTGTACCAAATTCGAAATATTTTGTAAGTAACTAGTGAGGAAGATTCAAGATTTAGTTGTTATAAAGATGAGAAAATAACTAGAGCATATGTCTTCCCCACAAGATCATAACGCGGTAATCCTTCTAATTGTAATCCTTTCATAGTGTATGACATGCAAAGTTATAAAGTAGAGATCTCTAAATCCTTGGTCTGTCATCTAGAGTATTTCACCTATACCTATATCTTTACCTCATATTAGACATCACATCCATGTATAACTTATTTTTAACCCTCTCACAAACCGACACTACACTATTAGATAGCATAACACTATATCTATGTTAATAATTCATTCATTATGAAATACCTCAATGGTCAGGAAAGTAGCAACATTATGAGAAATAACTTTGCTCACCATTAAAAAGACTTTTAGACAAAAGAATTATTAATTCATCCAATAACACTATTTAAGAACTTCTTTGTTAGTTACCCATATTAGCATGAACAAAATTCATGTTGTTATATTAAAGAATCATACACTTACGAAATAAAAAAAAAACCCAAAATCTCAACCTAAATTTTTTAGCCAAAATCATCAATACCGTACTTTAAGAATCAATAATTTCTAAGAGTTTGCAATTAAATCTCTAAAAGCATAAACTAAACAATAATAATAATGTCTAACCCTCAACAAGTAGGTCTACATCCATATATATATATATATATATATATATATATATATATATATATATATATATATATATATATAGAGAGAGAGAGAGAGAGAGAGAGAGAGAGAGAGAGAGAGAGAGAGAAAAGGAGTCATAATCATAATGTAAAATAAAATAAGGAAAGTCTTTTCATGAACAAGTCTTCATTTCACGAGACTCACTTATGGACCGTCAATGGATCTACATTCGCAAGTCCCTTCCGCCATCCAGTAAATTAAAAATATTTTAGCTTCCAAAACTCAGCTTTTTCAAAAGTAAATGACGGAGCACCAATACGGATCTTCAATCAATTTATGGTTTGAAGATCCACTCTGTAGCTCCATACATAGAAATTTCCACGAATTACATACTGGAACCGTCATATCAAAACTCTACGGTTTAGTAGCATAGTTCATAGGTCATTCTACAGACCATCAATGGTCACAATAGTTCCACACTAACTCTTGTATTCATTTCCTATTCCTTGTGTTCTAATCTACGAGCACCATCATTGAAGTGTCAATGGATTTATGGTGCATTTATCATCTCCGTAGCTTCTCTTTTTTGCAATTTTCTCACGTGTCTCTTTTGTTACGCGCCTAAACATCATTTATGCAAAATATGATACAAACATATAAAAACAAACACAAAGGCACACACAACTCATAAGTGAATTGCATCAAAAGTATCATAAAATCACGGTAAATCAACACCCTCAACTTAAAATTAATGTTTGTCCTCGAGTGACGCACTCAGACTATGCACGACACTTGTATAGAAGCAAGTAATTTAAGCACAAGGAATCACATGGCCTTCTTAAAGCAAGTAATTCAAGCACAATCATTCACCTGACCTTCTTTTTTAACTCTCTATCTCTTTTATCCTACACTCTACAAGTTAATATAATGTGCAACTCTTTTTCTCTTAGACTCAACAAACTAATTTGTGCGGAACCAAACATTAAAGCGGTAGACCAATCAATTCACAACATCCACTGTTTTTTCAATTACCAAAGGTACCAACGTACTAATAATCAAACAAGTTCAATGAAAATCCCGATTTTTTCACACAATACAATGATTTTTTGTTCTAGTAATTTTTCAATACTCACTCTCAAAAGTAATTTCAAGTCATAGTAAGTGCTCAATAACATAGGCTTTCCCTTATTTTCAGTGCTATAATTGGATCTCAATAGGAATTTGTTGGCTTGTAACATAGTCTCAGGGTTATGTGTGGTACTTTTGTGTATTTTTAGTGACTTTCTGCCCGCCTTGACATTATATTAGGCTTTCATACCTCTTGTTAACCCTTTTTAGACATCCCACATTTTTCTTTTCTTTCGATTTATTCCTTTAAACTATAGATATGACTCTTTTTTTTGAATTTGTAACTCTTTAGTTTTCTCATTTATTGTTTTTCTTGCATTTGCCTATTTTATTTAACTATTGCCAACATTTTTTCACTTTCTCTCAGACGAAGTCACATCAACTTCTTGTTTCACCACCCATATCTTTTAAGACCTATTATTCTCTGGGTAGTGTCCTTATGCAACACGGGAAGTTTAAAGACTGTGACTCTAGGCAGCTCAAGGTTCATGAGAAGAACTACCCAACTCATGATCTTGAGTTAGCGGCTCTTGTGTTTTCCATGTAAATATAGAGGCATTACCTATATGTTTTTCATATTGATGTATATTGTGAACATAAGATTCATCAATATGTGTTTACTCATAAAGAGTTAAATCTTCGAGAATCCAGGCTTTTGGAATTGTTAAAATATTACGACATGAGTGTTATCTACCACAATGGAAAGAACAACGTGCTTATGTATGCTCTAAGTGGTATGACCATGGGTAGTGTGTCTCATATTGAAAGGGCAATAAAGACCTAATGAAGGATGTCTACAGGTTGGCTCATTTGGATGTTCGATTAGAAGATTCTCCTTATGGTGGTTTTATGGTAGATCATAACTTCAAGTCCTCTATGGTGGTTGAGGTGAAGTCTAAGAAACACCTTGATAAATCATTGATGTAGTTAAAAGAATCGGTTTTTGATAAGATTAATGAGTCATTCTGCTTAGGGTGATGGTGTTTTAAGGTACTAAGGGAGGTTGTATGTGCGAAATATGGATGAGTTAAGAAATAGGATCCTAGAGGAAGCTCAAGGTTATCGTTATTTGATTCATCCGGTCTTTACTTAGATGTATCATGACCTTAGAGAAGTATTTTGGTGTGATGTCTGAAAAAGAGACATAGCGAAATTTGTTGCAAAGTGTCTAAATTGACAACAAGTGAAAGTCGATCACCCAAAGTTGGGTGGCTTACTTCAAGAAATGTAAGTTCCCACATGGAAGTGGGAAGACATTCATATGGAATTTACTGATTAATTGGCTCGGGCTCAAAAGCAAAATTACTCTGTATGTGTGGTGGCACATAGGATAAGAAAGTCTGCTCACTTTATTCCCATAAAGTTGACATACTCTGCGGAGGATTATTTCAAGATCTTTATATATTAGAATGTGAGTATCCATGGTATTCAGTTATCCATCATCGGATAGGGGCGCAAAATTCTCATCTAGATTTTAGAAATAATTTCAAATAGGGTTGTGTACAAGATTGAAGTTGAGCTCCACTTTTTATCCTCAACTGATGGTCAAGCGGAGAGTTATATTAAAACTCTTTAGGATATGCTTTGAGATTGTGTCATTGACTTCAAGGGAAGTTTGGATGAGCACTTGACTTTGGTGGAGTTCTCTTATAACAATAGTTACCATTTATCGATACCCATGGGTCCTTTTGATGCTTTATACAGTAGGAGATTTAGATCTCAGATTGGATGATTTGAAGTTGGTGAATCTTCAATTCTTGGTTCCTACATGATTTATATTACCTTGGAGAAATTTTATTTTTATGGAATCAAATGTAAATAGACAATAGGTGGCGAAAGTCTTATGTCTAGAATAAGAGAAGAGAATTAGAATTTGAAGAAGGTGATAAAGTGTACTTGAAAGTTTCAATCATGAAAGGGGTGGTTAGATTTAACAAGAAAGGGGAATTTAAGTGCTCATTATGTGGGTCCCTATAAAATTTTGCGAAAGGATTGCAAGCTTGCATATGAGTTGATATTACCTAGTGAGCTAGCTTCATTTCATCTGGTTTTTTATGTATTCATGCTTAAGTAGTGCATTGGCTACCTCTACTCCATTCGTCCTATTGAAGATCTTGGGCTGGATGAGAACCACTCATATGAAGAGGTTCCGGTGGAAATCCTTAATTGACAAGTGAAGACATTGAGGAAAAAAAGGTGGCCTCCGTAAAGGTGTTATGGAGAAACCATCTAGTTGGGGGAGCAGCATGGGAGGACGAGAAAGACATGAAGTCCCATTATCCTCATCTCTTTGCTTATTAAGGTTAGTTGTTCCTATTAATAATGAAAATAATGAGTAAATTTTAAATTTGGCTTGGTTTGCAAATATATGCAAAAAAATTGTAAGGGTTTTGTTAAAATGAAATTTAAATGAAAATACGCTCTTTTACTTTTCTTTAAATTATTCTGTGTATTTGGTATGTTGTTACTTTCATGAAAAGATATTGTTCATGTTGATGTGTGTATAAAGGAAATTTTTGCATAAGTGACTCTATATGAGTTATTGAGCTCATTTTATTATTGAAAAGGAAATTCCTCATGTTGTGATATTGAGATCTTATATGTAGAAGTTAATGCTTTGAGTTGCTATATTTAAATTCCATTTTGTTATATTGATTTTGAGTTATAATTCATTTGTGTATATGTTTTGTTTCGTTGGGCTGCTAATACTGAGTCTATCCTAAACCTTATAATAATTTTAGTGTAATTGGGGATGAATGTTCCTAAGGGGGGGGGGGATAATGTAACACTCCAAAAGTCAAGACCTATGCTAGAGACTTACGTGTGGGTCTAAGGTTGGTAACACTGTTTATCTAAAAAAAAATTTTATATGTCATTTAGGAAATTCTAGAGACACGATTTCGAGAAACGTCCATAACGCTCGTAAACTAGCGAAATTGAACTATTAGACGTGTCTATGATCTTTTAATGTTTGGAAGTGTCATATGAGGTCTACAACTTGTAAAAAGATTTAAAATAGGTAAAATATAGTATATAGGGTCCAAACATCCAGTAACGACTAACTAAGGACCCTCTGAAGGGTCTTCGAGGAGGACCCAAACCTTGGAAAGTAAGCTGCAAAATCCGCTTATGGCAGCAAAGATACGGAGGCCACTACGTGTCGCATAGCCAACACAAGGAACGCAAAAAGTTTCCACACGACGCGGGACCTCCACGAGGTCCACTGCCTCAACCCGGATTTTTAAAAAAATATATAAAAATTTTCCTCGCGACGGGCAACCACTTCTTTTATTTGTTCGGGTTGTTTTTCAGTCAATTTGACTTATCAAAAAGACCCAATTGATCAAGGGGTATTTTTTGTAATTTAGGGGACTAGTATATATTGGTTATAGGTGAGTATTAAGTTAATTTACTCACTCAAATCAAATCCCCAAATAAAAAACCAAAATCTCTCGCCTCTCTGTACATTCTTTTTCAACTCAACCTTCATTGAAGGATCAAGGATGCTTGGAGAAGGTGACCAAGTTCCTGACATTTCTTCTCAAATTTTATGATACATCTTCATTACGGTATAGGTTCTTCATTCCTGGGATTCTCAAATTTGATTTCTAAATCTCCCAATTGGAAGGGTTGACTCTACTAAACTTTATATTGATGATTGATTATGACTAACTGTGATTACTGTAGAGAGTTAAGTGTAGATTTTTGAGTAATTGATGTTGATCAATCGATATTCGTATGGATCATGTCCCTTTCACCGAATTCCCCAAACCATGGATCTTGCTTATGATTTGATAAGGAGTGAAGATGTATAGATTGTTAGACTTATTTTTAACTATTCTAATCATTCATGGACTACCTAGGATAATCTATTGTTGAGGTTGAATCAATTTATTTATGAATTCATGATGAACCCTATTTCCCCTAACCCTAGTTATGAATTGATGTAAATTTGGAAAGTGATAATGAAATTAACCTAGTTCTTGTGTTAATTACTATTGTATGATGCTATTACATCTATTGATGGATGAAATTGGATTCGTTGAGGGTAAGGCCAATGATGATGGCTTTTGAATAAGAATGGGTAAGACTTTGTGATCTTAAACCTTTACTTTAATTGTGATGGATTTTACATGGTAATTAAGTTCAATTGAAGCATGTCTTGTGATTGAAATATATAGGTGTTAGTATGATGATGACATTGAATGTCTTGATTTTGTAATTGTGAGATTATTCTTAAGATGTTATGATAAAATATTGTTTATGAATTACTTATGTGACTAACCATGACATTTTAAGGACCCAAAAATTTATTGGGTCCAAATAGAGTCTAAGATTTAGTGCCATGAGCATATGAGGTATAAAAATGATAAATATGGTTCTTAGAGGTAGTATATAGATTTTGAGAGATTTTGGAACTGAAACGTCCAAAAACGTCCAGTGATGTCTCAATGTTAACCTTAAGAAGTATTTTTGTGCCTTAGTATGTACCATGAGGTTTAACGTAGTGTTTCAAACTCAAATTGATAGGAAGGGTTCTGAACACCTATACGTACGTATTTGGGGTTGATACTTAAGGGAACTACTCCACAAGGGCCTCCAAAAAGGTCCTCAAGAAGGACCCCAAACATAGCCTAGACACTACGTCGACAGTGTTAATAGATAAGGCAATTGACGCATCATGGGTCAGTGAATGCCCCGTCGTTGGGAAGCGTATTTTGGGACTTAGTATACTGATAAAAGGGAAATTGTAGCAATCAGTGGACAAGATAATGGACCTGCAGGATGGACACTAGTCCAACCAACGGTCCATCGATGGTCAACCGTCGATGCAGCCTGCAATTCTCCCAGTTCACTTGTGAATGAAGGAATGAATTGGAAAATTTACCCCATGTCCAAATAAATTCATGGACATTGTTAATTTAAGGTGTTTTATCAAAATGTAAACAATAAAAGACACCCTTAGACTCTAAAATCCAAATCAAAACCCCTCTATCTCATCAAACAGTAAAGAACAACATTGGAGACAAAGAGGAATTGAGATAAAAAACATAGAACGAATTCTTCAATAATTCAATATAAGATCAAGTATTTAATCTAGGGTATGTGAAGCTTATTACTTTATGTATTCTTCCATCCATGAAGCCCCCCTTGTTTTTTTTCATTTGTGAATCCAAAGAACTTCAATAAAGAGAGGGTTGTGATTACATTGGGGTTAAGACTTGATTGTGATCCAAATATATTTTGTAGCATTCAATTATGTTCATATGATGATTATATAGTGTTTTATGGATTTTTAATGGTTAATTATTATAATTAAGTTTGAGTGTAATCATAGTGGTCTTAGGCCATTAGAGATTTGATGAAGGTTTCGTGTTGATTCTTCTTAACTTAATGACATTCTATATTAATTGATCATGAGTGAATCATCTAAGAATGAATTGGAATATGTTTGATGAATTGGGATTGGTATTGATTGAATTTAACCCTAAATTATGAACTATGGCTATATTAACCTAGTATTGTAGAATGTGAGAAGAAAGCTAAGGCCAAAAGGCTCTATAATCTACCTATGAATGAAGATAGAATTAATTCAAGAATATTGAACATTATGATGGTAGTGGTGTCAATATATTTAGGATGATTGATTTAAAGTGATAGAATTCACTTGAGCATGGAGAGATTGTCTTGGACATCCGTCCATGATAGACGGTTGAGCAAGTCTTGACATGTAAACCTTGGAGTATATGCTTGAATCCATCTGTATATGCAAAGTGATACGGATAGTCTGGCAAGGGTCTGGACTTTAAGTAGAAACGCTTAGTATGTGAGCTAGTATGGGCTGCCTCATGTACATTTCACAAGAATGTTTTGAGGGAATCATAAGAACCTAGTACTCTAAAGTATGAATTAAGATTACTAGAGACTTAATGAAACAAAATAGGGTGACTTCAAGATATGCTAGTGCGTGAGGTAGTATGCGATGCTTCACATGCATTGCACAAGTATGTTTTGAGTTGGTTTAGGGGCATAGTGATCATATGACACGATGAACTTAGGTGTTAATTATGAAAGTTTATTATAATCAAGAATGACCAAAGAGATGTACTTAGCTTTTTTAGTAGTTTTGGATACTACCTTAGCCTTGCACTAGTATACTTGGAAGTGGATCGTGAGTAGTTCACTTGATTAATAAAGATAATGATTTATGTATGGACTCTTATATGACTTTTTAATGCTTTATCATACATATGTTATTCATGCTATGCTTATGCCTTTCTCTCTTATAATTGTGTGTCTTATTTACTAACCCTTTGAGATATCTTATATTTTGTATGATAGTTTCCATATTTAGTACATATCTTACTAACACATATTGGATACATGTATTCCATGTAGGGTCTTGAGGATATTGATTGGATTTCAATAATAGAGTTTTAAGGCTACCAAGGAAAGAAAATTAGTGAGTTCTCATTGCATTTGAGGACATCATACTACATTTTCTTTTATATCCTTTCATGTTTTAGACTTTTATAGGTTGTGAACCAAGACTATTGTACTCGTGATGTCATAGATGGTTTTTGAGACATATGTTAGTCGTTTTATGAAATGGTTTCCACATTATGTTTTTTATAGAAAAGTTTTAATTTCACGCTATTTTTCGTATATATGCAATGAATGATGTCTTAAAGGCTTGTACAAGACCTCTAAGAGTTCAAGTATGCCTTGTTATGATCCAAGGATTACCCTGACTTCTAAGGTGTACTTATGGGTCGTGATAGACATGATGGTCGTGACATACATGATGATGACGATGTGCTAATCTCATATATGAGGGTTTCAGTTAAAGGATATTCTAATGTTATTCCTTCTTAGATAAATGACTATGATATACAAGGTTTTAGTCTTGTATGGCCAATACTAAGTTATGACGATTAATAAATGCTTAAAGGCATTTCAAAAAGGGACTCTTGCTAAGAACCGAGTAAACTATTAGTAAGGAGTGTCCCTTACCTAGAAGGGAATGTGGGTTCACTATTGTACTTTTGATATTAGAGACTATAACGCAAAGTCCATAAAAGGATCCCAAACATATCTCATAGTTCTTGAACTATGTTGCCCCCATAGGATTACTAGTTACTGGATCAACGTAGAATTCTATGTTCCTGTATTGTTACAACCTTAGAAAGTTGTCCATCTTTTTCGGTTTAGGATTTCATGACATCGTATTCCATATTTAGCTCTTGTGGTTTATGTTGGTTAAGGCAACTGTTCGCAAAAGTAAAATGAACTAATAAAGTGAACACTGACTAGGGTGATGTAAAGTGTTTGACTTAGTATAGGTAGGGATATGGGACTCTACATACACATTGCACGATGACTTTAAGAGGAGTCTTAGGAAGTTCTTCTTATGTGTGATATTATGAAATGTATGATGTTGACATTATATGATGATTTTCTTACATTACATTGTTTATTGAAAAATATGATATTGGTCTATATTGTTTGTTATGATGATATGTACTCATAATGCTATATTATATGAATATAGACATTGCCCGTGATCCTTTCTTTGGTTTACTTGATAGAGTAAGGTTATGGGACTTTGCTTGGTCATTGAACATGTAGACTTGATGTTGGGTTATGAATGAGGGTCTTGTAATTGATGTATTGTTATGGATGCTACTACACATGTTTAAATTATTATATTTGATGATGTTGGTCTTGTGATATATATGATCTTGACTTAATAAATATGTTATTATTGACTTGTATGGGTTCTTGGGTCTGCATTGAAGACTTTCAACTGACTTATGATGTTTTCAAAAGTAAATTTTTGTTCTCATGCATGCTTTCAAATGATTTATGTGTGTATGCCTATACTTAGTAAAAGTGATGTACTAACCCATGTTTCAATGTTTACTACCAACTATAGGTTCCTGCCATTGAGCTTTTAGAGGGTGTTAAAGAAGGCTTGGAGTCCTATTCTCCGTGTTTGAGAGGTATCACTTATAGAGAAAGATACTACTATCTTGCTATTGGATATTGTTAGTCTTAAATACTATTAGTTCATTCTCTTTATTGATGAAATTGTATGTGCCTATATGAGCCTTTATTGTAATGAAGTATGGGCTAAGCCCAAATGTTGTATTCGACTTAGATTCTTTAATATGACACGTATTTTAGAGTTCGTTGAGTTATGTTGCTATATTGTATAAGTGAAATAAAAGTAGAAGCCTATGTAGTGTTTCCTAATGCGAGGAGTCTAAGTATACACCTTATATATATGTTATGTGTAAGCGAGATGTCGATGTAAACCTCAATGTAGAATAAGAATGAAATTTCCGCAATTAAACCTATCATACGTTATGACAAATGCTAAGAGGGTATTCTAAATAATCTTCAAGGATCATGACACCGGTTATATCTTGGGGGGTGCTACCCAGATGTGACACCCTCTGCGTGGTGATACAACATTGTCCTTGTCATAAGTCAACCCTATATGCAGTTTTCTTTATGGCACGCACCAGTTTGTTACAATTCAAAATAGGCACTGGAACATCCTTGAAAATCAGAAATATCATATACGTGAAAACAAGTTGGTTGTTGTAATGAAGACCCTCACATTTATCTAGCAAAGGGGGAAATCTATCTCAATCCTGTCGACCAAAGCAGCAATCATAACTGCTTTATCCCAAGTGACAAGATTATCGGCTTTCGTCGGTGAAGTTTTATTATTGACCAAGAGCCAAATGAACTTAGACACCAAATTGAGGGTAGCAATTTGAAGTCCCACCTAGGGTAAAGAATCCCACTCATCTCTATCGCCATCCAGGAACATGTGTCTTGCTAGCCATAATATCACCGCCTCCCGTTTCTCCGCATTCCTTGTAAAGGTCCCATTCTGTATTATGGCCAACTTATAGTCAAAGTTGGTTGTGTTGCAAGCTAAAATTATGTTAAGGTTAGGGTCATAGAGGAAACGACCAATAGTGGTAGGAGGAATATTAATCAATACAACCCATACAATTATGGAGATGAGGGTGTCCTGTGATGTCGACGTCGTCTTCTTGCGACTAGACCCTCGGAGATTGGCCGCGTATGAGGACTAGAACTCCCGCACAATTTTCATACAATAAGAACCGATTCACGAACCATTTACTCTCATTTATGCCGTTGAAATAACCGGTGGATGGCTTGCACTATATGTAAACTGCCGGTAAAATCTCTACACTCTTATGTAATGGTGGAGGTCACTTTTTCCTTCGCATTTATCATTTTCCATCACGGTAGATTTTTTATTCCTCCTCTACAGACCATAAATTATGATTATTGGCTACCAGATTTGATTGATAGTTTTGAGGGATCGGAACTTCTTCAGAGCTATAGGCCTCGTGAGAAGAGGGATCATTATTTCAAGTACTGCACCCAAAAAAGATTCTTTAGATCACCCGACAGTAGAGTTGGTAAGGGTGCTGGAAGTACTCCTTTTAGTTGAGGCAATAAGAATATCCTTCTCATTAATTGAGAAGTAGAGACTGCATCGATATTCACCTTCTTGGGATGATTCCTATTAGCTAGGGCTGCTGTAATTGGTGTCCTAGAGGTGGTGTGAATATACTCATAGTCTTGCCCTTCGAGTCATTGAACACTAGTTTTTGCCCAGGTCTAGTTGATTTAACATTCGCTTTGTTAGTTGTACGTTTTTGGTGCAATTGTTCATGTAGGGTAGTATATTGTACCTAAAATAAAATTAACTCACACTCAAAACAATATAAGAACAAAAAATTAAAACAAGCAAAAACTTGAAATATTGAAAATTGTCAACTACGGCCCTCAGACCCCTCCGTATGTTAGAAGGATCAAAAATTTGGTCTCTGAAGGAAACTACGGTCATGATAAATGGTCCGTAGATTGAACTACCAATTTTATTCAAGGTTTATAGTCTCACACGTACACAATTTCACGAGTGCTTCCTCCTATGGGCATTATTTACACTTCATACCTTGACCTATGGTCCATAGACGGGGTCTTGTACGTGGGGTCTAAGCTAGGTATAAGATGTGACTTACTATTTAGACATCATGTAAAGACAATTTTACTAGTATCCTACACTTCTCATGCATTTCAACATTAAATCATTCTTGTTCATCAACCCAAGGATTCCAACTACTCAATTTTATTTTCCATTCAAACATGATATGTAACCTAAGTCAAAACATGCAAATAGACCAGTAAACATCATTGGTTTTATGGGATTACACACAATCACTAGCAATCTTCCCTAAGGTGTTTATATTTTATACCAAGCATATATTCATGAACAATGAACTAGCCGAGGTCAAAACCCACTTCCTAAATTCAAATATCGTGATATAAATTGAAATTCAAAGTAAGTAAAAGTCTATTACCTCACAAGTAATGGGGAAAGATGTTATTGTGTGATGACACTCTTATTGGTGAATCACTAACAAAATCACCTAGTCCCACTACACCGAAAACCGGGGAATATTTAAGAAAGTGTGGGGTAAATTTTTTTTGAGCAGAGAATAGGGATTTCGATTGTGGGTTAGGAATGGGAATGACGTTTTGGGAGAGGGATGGTTTAATTTTTGTGTTGTTTAAGACTTTGGAAGTGTATAATTTTGTGTTGGATTGAGATTTCACAAGTCGGAATTTATTTTTAAATGGGGGCTTATAAAGAATAGGCAATCTTTGTCGCTCGGTCAAGCAAGGGTTTCGGACCTACAAGATCCCACTAATGGTAGTCTGTAGGTCCATCTACGGTCCGTTGGTCCATCCACATTCCGTAGGACAGTCTATTGATCACCTTTACACTATAATAGAGGATTTACCTTGGCTTTATGGGCACCATTTATAGTCCCCAGAATGATATAAGGGTCGTTGATGGTGTACTTAGACCTTTGCACCAACCTTTTTTCTGCATATTTTTCCTTGTGCAACTACATATGTAGCAACCATTAGTCCACTATTTTGGTATTTTCATGATAGTTTTTAGACACTAGCCTTATGCTATATTTACTAAACACTAAAACAAAAATTAACATCTAATTACATTGGTTCAAATAATAAAATAAGCAAATAAAAAATACTTAACACAAAGCGTAACTCTATGGTTAGATAGATTTTATACCTTGGGTTACCACCCAAGTGACGCTTGATTTAATGTCGTAGTACGAAGCAAGCCTCTTTATTACTCATACATCATCAAGATAGTAGGCCACAATTACTTCTTACACACTTTCCGAATTCCCAGATTAATCATAATCCTCTGTCCATTTGGATTGAGCCTTTCTCCCTCAATATTTTCAAGCTCCACCGCTCACTCTGGGAAGACTTTCTTGAGTAAAAATGGCCTCAAACATTTGCACTTGAGATTGACCATAAACAAGAGTAACCTAAAATTGAATAGAGGCACATGATCCCAAAAAACAAAATCTCGCTTTTCAATCAGTGGATCGTGGTTCATCTTTATCTTCTCTTTATAAAAGGCTGAACATTCATAGTATTTTAGGTGAAACTCATCTAGTAAATTATAGTCATTCACTCATTGATTTGATGTGGAGCCCCAATATAATTTTAACTTCTTCATTGCCCATGTAAATTTATGCTCTCAGTCTACTGACAAATGACAAGACTACTAATATACAAGTTTTTATGGAGACATACCTATAAGAGTGTTGTATGAAATGTGATAGGACCATAGAGAAGCATCATGCTTCCTTGACCAATCCGTTCTATTGGAATTCACAGTCTTCGCCAAGATTTGCTTTATCTCTCTATTGCACACTTAAACATGTGCACTAGTCTATTAATGGTAAGGAGTGGCTACAGTTTTGTTGATACAATATTTTACATGTAGTGTTTAGGCAACTTACTGCATCAATGGGAACCTTTTCACTGATAATTTCCCATGGGATACCCAATCAGGAGAAGATATTCTTCTTCAAGAATGCGCTCACATTCTTGCATTAATTTTTGGTGAGCGTAATTGCTTCCACCCACACTGATACATAATCAACCTTAACAATAACATACTTCATCCAATATGAATAAAAAATGACCCCTTAATATTATTGCTCCATACATTAAATAACTCTATTACATTGATTAGGTCTATGAGAATCTCCTGCCTCTTTGAATTACCACCCTCTCTTTGGCAAAAATCACTAGACATAGAAATATCCTGAGCGTCTTGGTAGATGGTCGACCAATAGTATTGCACTGCAAAATCATGTCGATAAGACGGATTATGATTTGATAACCACCAACAGGCGATGAATTACATGCCTTAATAACACTAAAAATCTCATCTATTTCACACGAAGATGAATAATTTCATTTTCACAGCTACGATACAAGCATAGCTTAACCAAAAAAACTTCTTCACATTATGGATAAATATCTTCCTTTAGTGAGACGACAAATCTGGAGGTACCAAATTGCTTGCCAAATAATGAGCAACTTTGTAGAAGCCAACACATTCTCATATGTGATGATATTATTAATCTCACCCTTATCACTGGGCTCAAGCCTTCTTCATCCTCCAATATAGATAAATGATTGGCTACTTGGTTCTCTGTTCCATTACGGTCTTTCACCGCAAAATTCATTTCTTGGAAAAAAAAAACTCACAAAATAAGTCGTTATTTTGAATATTTCTTGCAATCAAACATCTCAATGCCAAGTGGTTGTTTTTGAATTCAAACACCACTACAAGAAGTTCTTGCTTTGTGATAGTGTAATTCTTTTGGGATACGTTAAGAGTGTTGCTTGCATAGTAAATGTGGTGAAGTATCTTCTCATGCCTTTGACCAACTACCACACAAACCTCCACCCCATTTGGATCACACATGACCTCAAACGGTTCCCCTGAACCTGGAGCAAGAATGACGGGGGCAGAGACAACGTTCTTCTTTAGATCTCCAAATGCTATCAGAAAAACATAATAAAAATTAAATTTAATGTTCTTTTCAAGAAGTTTACATACTGGATATTTAATATTGGTGAAATGTTTTACAAACATCCGATAGAAACCTTCATGCCCAAGATATCTTCCTACACTTTTATTGGAGATAGGTGGGGCAGAAGCTTTATATTACCTATCTTTTAGCTTTTTCACTTGAATAACATTTTTAAAGATAAGATGCACCAACAATCTGCCTTCTTTTACCATTAAGTAAGACTTCTCCAATTTAGCACCAATTAGAAGTCTACAAATCTTTTCAGTGCTTCGGCCAAATTATCCAAACATCTATCAATAAGTCACCAACAACCGAGAAATCATCCATGAGCACCTAAGTGGTGTCCATAACAATTTCGTAGAAAATCGACATCATGCAACAGTGAAAGGTTGTGGCAGCATTGCACAACCCATATGGTATGCGTTTGAAAAAGAAGGTCCCATATGGGCAAGTGAATGTGGTTTTATCTTGGTCTTCGGGGGCCAATAACAGTTGATTATAGCTTGAATACCCTTAAGAAAGTAGTACCATCCCTTTCCTACCAGTCTATCAAACATTTGATCCATGAAGAACATATGGAGGTGTTTTTTCTGTATCCAAGAATTAAACTTCTAATAGTCCATTCATACACTCAATTTGGTCATCGTCTGTATCGGAACAAGCTCATTTCTTTCATTAGGGACAACAATAATACAAACCTTTGTAGGAACACAGTTAACAGGGCAGATACATCTAGCGTCTTCAATAAGGTATATTATTCCAACAACCAACAAATTGATAATCTCTTTCTTGACTATCTCGTGCATTTGAAGATTTAATCTCTTTTAATGCTCATTTATAGGCTTATGATCAAACATGGGTTGGATTTTGTGAAAACAAATATCGGGAGGAATCCTAATAATGTTCGTAATTGTTCACCCGATAGCTTTCTTAAACACCATTAGCAGCAATACTAAACACTCTACTTGTCCCCATTATCATCTACCGCAACCAGGAATATCGCATAATTACCTATGAAATCATACCTCAAATGTTGGGGTAGAGCCTTGAGCTTAAATTTAGGTGCCTCTTCCATAAATGGTCTTGCTGGTGGGGACTCATGATTCTTCATATCAAAGTCCAATTTCATAGGTTTTGACTGATATTCATGAGGATCAAGTGCAGCAACCAACTCATCATACTCGTGAATGCAATTACTTTCAAATTTCATCATCAGTGCAGCTAATACCTCAACACCAAGTCTCTCCTTGATTTTCACCTTCAAACCGCTCTCAACTCTATGAGTTATAGCAGATACCAATTAGAGTTCACTACTTTAAGTTATGGACCTACAACTTTCAAAAGTAGCTTCTTTATTCTTATGCATGAACTTTATCAGTCCTTTCTCTATTTAAACCAAAGCACGCCACATGGAAAGGAATGGTCTCCCATGAATAATGGAAACCTCAAAGTCAACCTTAGAATCAAGAATAACAAAACCGAGCAAAAATATTAATGATTCATCTTTTACTAGCACATTATGGAGCACGCCGATAGGCCTCTTTCCAGTTCTATCGGCAATGAGAAATTGCATCCTAGTTGGTTTTGGGTCACCCTATTCCAACATAATGTAAATTGACAATGGCATGAGACTAATGGTAGCACAAAGATCACATATTTTATTCACAAAGTTAAATAAACAAATGGTATAACGCATTTGGAAGGAATGAGGATCTTCCTTTTTCGCACAAGGGATCTTGTAGCAATAACAATACAAGTGTTCTACTTCTCATCATCCTCGAAACTCACAAATCTCTTTTTTGTCACCTTGTTCTTCATAAAAATGGCATACCCTAACATTTTCTCTAGAGCTTCTATGAATGGAACATTGGTGGAAATTTCTTTTAACATAATGATGAACTTGCAGTACTTTACATATTCAGTATTCTATGATAATATTTGTAGAAAAGGAGGCAATGGTCTATTCAAGGGAACTACTTTATCTGTTGCCACAACCTCTTTCTCATTAATATTCTCGGCGACTCTCTCAATTTTAACCACATCATCATCTCTATTAGTATCTACTTCCACCTCTACGACATTAGTGGATCTTTAATTTTCTTACCCCGCGAGTAGTGACTTTTATACAATGCCAATTGTATTTTCAGTTTTTGGATAGTGTTGCTCTAAAGAGTGCTAGGTTTGCGTGGGTTCACTTTAGTGGAATATAGAGTCATGCTACTCAATTTTTAATTACACTAAATGGTCGTCCATTTTTTGACCAATACTAAACATGTCATTCTGCATCTACGTAACATTTTCATCAGCTGCATTGAACCTTCTCATCATATTCTATATCATATCCTCAATATGTGACATGTTACCTCCATATTCCCTAGGACCAGTTTCCTAATTTAGAGGAGGAACATAAGGTACAAACAAATCTCTTCTGTTGCCATAGTTAGTCTGATACAAGTTGTTGTCGCAATCGTAGCTCCCATCTCAACATATTAACCCTCTCTGTTCTATTTTCCATAGTTCTTACCTTTGTTTCCTTTACCTTGGCACCAATTATCCATGTTTGAACCTTAGGGGTTTGGTCGAAAACCCCCTATATGATCATTCACCACACTCTAACACTCTGGAAGTCCTATTAGCTAGACTAGAGCCTCACCTATTTAATAATGGTTAAATGATGTTTCCAGACCTATACTAAAATAATAAACCTTATTTAGAAGTATTAGATTCTAGATGTTAAAGTTAGACCTTGACGTTCCGAAACTAGTGTAATTGAATTAGTAGACGTCCCCATGTTTTATGAAGGTTTAGGATTGTCATATGAAGCATTACAAGAAAAACAATCTCTAAGGAAGGATATATGCTCTCTAAAAGTCGAAATCTGGTCTGATATGAGTAATTGCGACCTACAAAACCTAGTCGCCACCTGTCTTAAAAGTTTCCTTCGCTATATCACAATAACTACGGGACAATAAAACTTGTCGTAAAAGCTTTTTACGACGGGAATCCAATCTGGTCGCAAAAATATTTTAGGGACGTTATTTCTAGTCTAAAATAGATCAAATTATTTTGGGAAACATATTTTTCAAGTCCGTAAAACTCTATAGGGACCACAAAAAACTAGTAGTAATAATCTTTAGAGACGATATGGATCTTGTCCTAGTGATCTCTAGCGACCATAAAAGGCCTGTCCTTATAATTGATTTAGGTATGAGAACTATCTCTTTGGAAAATAGCTTTCGTGACTATCAAAAACACCATCCTAGAATAGCATTAGAAATAACCAACAATCATTGTCATAATTGACCTTTAGAGACTAGCATAATTCTTGTCCTAGATGGAGCATGAATACAATTCAATAAGTATCAATTGCTACTAAAATTTTTGATACAAATAGATTTTGTATATAGAGAAGAGATAGAGACAATAAGATATATGTGCAGAAGATATTAATTATGATTATCTGTTGACATCCATGATATATGTTTCAATGTCTGCTTATCCTAAAAACATAGCTAGGAGACGAGTTACTATGACCTCAGGTTTTGCATTAAATTTGTTTCAATATCAAAGTGAGATCATTTATATTATTCTAAACTCATAGATTTGCATAGAAGAATGAACAAAATCTAGGCAAAACATTAGAAGTTCCAATCTTTATCTAGTGTAATCCAGAAAAATCAGCAAAAGCTACGAGAAAATTAGTAAAATATTTATTAGAAAAACTTGTCGATGTACTGACGAAGAATCTAACATCAATATATATAACATCCGTCATATAATGAAAATAAATGAAATCAATCTTTAGAGATGAGCACGAACGAAAAATACATACGGAAAAAAACAACTGTAATGAATAATAAACAAGGTAGAAATATCGTGTGAAATAAACATAATCTCAAAACTTATAACATTGTTAATGCATACAGTAATTTTGCATTGTCTTGAAACAGATCTTGTGTATTTCCATTCCTATCTGAATCTTTCCCAATCCCCCAAATAATTCAAATGATAATGCAGACAGAGATGCTGGCTTTACTTTTTTTTTCCCAGATTGTTAGACCTTGTGTATTTAATCTTGAATGCATAGTTCAATTGATTCGCCTTTGTATAAACCACAATATAATGTACGAGACAGAATAGTAATCAGGTGATCTAACTATCCCTTATGACATACAATCAGAAGAATAAATAAAACATTCAGCTATATATTAAAGACGCATGAATTGGGAAGTCTTGAATCTCATCAGTTCATCGATTTTTCTCCAGATCCTTAGGATTAATAGTTCTTAGACCATGCGAAACATCACTATTACATTTGGAACCTGAGCCAAAACCTATTTGTAACACTCTATCACCTTTTTTAATGCTCCCTTTGGCCTCAGAGTATGATAATTCATACCATAGTGATATACATTATGTGTTTTAGAATCAGCAAAGTGTCATTTTTTAAGGATTCATATGCCAATTTTTGAGCTCGGGATTCTTTTCCTTCTTATCCAACACTACTCTTTTTCCTCCATGAATAAAGGAATGTTCAAAGCAAGCTTTTAACCAGGTATATATGGACTCTTGAAAATATTATTCATTTTAAAAATCTTTCTACAATGGGAAATCTTTTTTTGTCAGACATATGAAGTACCAATGATCCTAGAGTTTTTTTAATTACATTTTAGAGTTTCTCAAACTACAACTATTAAGGATTTCGTAAGTGATATGAAGAGTTAAGTACCCACCAATTTAGTACCGATCAAAATATGAGCAAGTATTAGACATGCATGGCCTTTTGCAATAACTTTTAAACATTAGTTATTGAAATTTTAACTGGTCCTCTGTTTTTTTCATTTGGCTTCTTTTTCAACTTATAAAAATACTTGAGCACCTTATGGTATTTTCTGTTAGCCTTGCATTAACATCTATCTCTGCTACCCACCCATATCTTTGTTCTTTAATTTGTATCTTCAAATCAAAGTACTAGATATAAAAATGATGATGATAATACTACAATTAGGACATTTCTTTATATCAGCATTCAATGTTTCTCTCGAATTATACTGTTATGTTGGCAAATATAACAGAATTATCCATACCAGTGAAGTTGTAATTATGAGGGGTATTGAGGTAGAATGTCGAACTATTATCTCATGAATTAAAAGCCTTCTTATAATAAAATAAAGCAGGGTATATTCTTACATACTTGTTCAGAAGAAAAACTGTTGTCATTCATTTGAAACATGTGATATTTTAGGTGGTAGATCTGATTGTTGAGCATCAAAAATTGTTTCATATTATCTTCTAAGGTAGACAAGCATTCATTCAAGGATTTGTTTTCCTCATTCAAGGATTTGATTTCTTCATTCCAGAATTTTTCATACTCTCCAATTGAACGTCGCGCAGGCAAAGGTTATGCTTTTGAAGAAATTCCACCTTTCAAATCTTTCGCCTTCACTCCATCCCCAAACCCAATTACATGGCTACGAGTTTGTAGTCAACAACATTTTTGTACAATCTCTATACTAGATAAAGGTGAATCTTCTTACACTATTTCCTCAAATTGAGCCTAAAAAATATATAAAATGACATTTTCTATCGAAAGACATAACAGTTCAAAGCTATTAACTTATTGATTTTAACAAGCGTACATATTTTTCAATTGCTTCAGGTTCAACAAACTTGCTATATTTCTTACTAGTCTCTAAGAAAATAGTCGCCAAATCTGGTGGATTTCCATAATTCCCGCCACTTACGTAAAAGCCAAACACGTCAAATAACACAAACTTCATAAATCCTTCATCAAGGAAAATAGTTTTTAACATTACCGTTTAATAAATAATCTCATGAATAGGTGTGCTACCAATATGATAAAGCATCTTAAACTTAGATCGATTTGTTGAATTCCTTATGGTTTTCCCTATGTTTGTGAAACAATATGCTTTATTCGAATATTGGCATCTCATGAATAAACAAGCTTCAAGGTTGTATCCTAATAATAAACTAAAGCACCATACATACCTGAAAACTTTCAGAAGTAAAATGTTCATTTACTAACCATTCCCACTCTTTTTTGTCTACTCCCCTTGGGATAATTTTGATATACTGTTGAGTGGGATTATTCTTGACATATTTTGCATGTAAGTGTCCTCTCCATTTGTTCCATAACTCATTCGTCCCTCCTAAGATATGATCATGATGACCATTCATGTCAATAGACTCAAATTTGTGCTATAAAAATAGCGACATGAGTTGAGTTATTACCAAGAGATAAGAATCAGGAGTGTAAAAAAATGAAAAATATATGTTCTTTTAGTAAAATAAGCAGTAGTACTGAAGTAAATAAGACAAAAATATTAGGAATCTTCGGCAGATAAACTTTTTTTGGTATCCTTATTCATTTAGTATGTAACTTGTATAAGGATTTAGGATAACTTTTGTCGGTATTTAGAAGACTTCTAATTTAATTGTTATGAAATAAACAGAGCATAACAAATAACGCAATACAAGGTAAAGAAAGAAATCGCAAAACAAAAAAAAATCAAAGTATATGTTAACGAAAGATTTGAATGGAGTTAAAATTTGTTACCTCAACAGCTGCCCACATGTGACATAACTTTTATAGATTAATATCACTCCATGAGATTACTCCCAAAGGACAAATATTATGATTACGAACAATTTTTCCTAAATGCCTCGAAAATACATTTGTATTTATTCCAACAGTTCGGTTATTGTAAAATGTTACTTTAAGATTTTCTCCATTTTCAAGTGAAGCAACTTCTTTGCACATGTTGCTCCCTCAAACTCTTCTTACCTTTGTAGAATCAGATAAACCTACATTGCATAATATAGTAAAAGCTATGCGATCAAATTCAGCATTATGAATTAATAAGATATCTATTGAAACTGACCTTTTTAGTTGTTTGAGAGTGTTCCATAACCTTATCAATAGTTTGCATATCCTTATCAAGTGAAGCCCTTCCCTACACAACATGAAGAAAACAGATCATATTATCAATACTTTATTCTATTTGAGAGCGAGAAACTGTAAGAAATATGAAAACAAGTTTCAGCATATCAAGTAATTTTCATTCTCTTCTTTAACTAGAAGTTTGAGACGGAAATGGTGGTTGCTATTTGGGGAGCTTCTATATTCTACATCTGGAAAGTAAGGAACTAAAAATATTACAGACAAACAAGAACTTTAATTTGAAAAGGAGGAAAATTTTCACAAATATTAGTTGTCTAGACTTCTTGGTGTATTTCTTACCAAGATTAGTCAATGCCTGAGCTAAGGGGTTAATTTGTTTTTTCTGTTTATCAAGATCAATCAAGTTCTTAGTTATTGTTTTTACTCCTTGACTAGTAAACGATGTAGAGTTTGTAAGTTTTTGTCCTCGTTCCTTCCCTACACAACACGGACAAAACAAAGCATAGTATCAATACTGTAGAAGATTTTTTTAGATCACGCACTCTTGGTTGGGAAATTTCTTACTCGTTTATATTTCTTGTATGTACTGATTAACCAGATCACTAGATTGAGAAACCTAACTCTTAGTTGGAAAATTTCTTCTATCAGCCAAAGATTTAAGCACTCTTCGTCATCCCTTTCCAATAGCACCAGGTGTGACAAAGGTATATCTTATAGTATTCTTCATAGATGAGTCAGACTCATTTTTAGTCTTCAATGGATTCATCTTGAATCTACAAAAAGATCCAAAATTAGAAAAAACAATATTTGGAAAATATAGGCATAAAAGAAATCAGTCATCGTAAAGTGTAATAGTGAATACATTTATTCATAAATATGTACTTCAACTCATTAGTTATTTTACATTTCTTTTTTTAAAGGATTTCCTAAATCGACAGTATAATCATCTATTTGTTCAATAATCTCGTAGGAATCACGAGGTTGAGTCTTCCTCACTACTTGCCAACATTTTTTGTAATTATCATTAGCATAAAATACTTGAGTTGCTTGGTCCGCTAAAACAAATGGCTCATTTGTTTTGATGAATCAGTCCGAATTGACACTCACGAAATCATACTCATCTTTTTTAACCCCTTTTATTTTAACATACACATCATAATAATTACAAAGAAATAAAGTTACTCTTCTATCCATGACAAATTGCAACTTAATTACATATCCTAAAACTACATAGTAATGAAGGTTCTCACTATCATTATCATATCCCCCAATACAACAACACCACAATTTTTAGTCCTTAACCTTTTATCATAATCTTTTACATGAAATCTATATCCATTAACAACATGACTATTTGAATGCGTTGAATAGCGGGTAGGACCGCGTGAAATCTAGAAAAGATCTTCCATGATATGACTAGAATCTCATTTATGCAATTGTAAAACCTATTATAAAAATTAGGATGTTACATTAGAATCACTATTACCATATTATAATATCAAAATTTATGTTTATTTATTACTCACCCTATCTTTAAACCATTCAATAAATTGTCGATTATATTCTACATCAGACAAGTGGTGAGCATTCTCATGAGTTCGTGCAGAATCCCTAAAAATTGAAGTTAACAATTAAATTTACAAAAATATATAACCCTATGTAAAAAATAATGAGAATATATGAAGCAAATCTCTATGCTCTAGATATGGTAACACTTGATCACATTTCTTCAATATTTATATGTGTGCTTGTTCTAGTTCATCTGCTTCAAGTACAAATGGAGTTTTAGCTCCCAATGTTTTCCTTTGTTGATAGAATAATGATAAACCTACATTAGATTGCTTTAAACACCCATCATAATTTCTTTCAGGATGACTATGTTTTGTGTCAATTCTATGTTGATACCATGAACATAAGGTCATACATTCATTTGCAATATAGCCTTCTGCAGTACAACCTTCTAGACATGCCCTATAACCACTGAAAGATTTTAGAAAATATAACCATCGTTCAACAAGATACATCCATTGATAATGAATAGATCCAACAATCTTACCGTCAGTAGCTAAAAGAAGAGGTAAATCAATCATGACATCAAGAAATGAAGGAGGGAAGATCTTTTCTAAATTGCAAGATGTAACGGGAATTTGAGCTTCAATATGTTCAAAGTTATCAATTCTCAAATCCTTTGATCAAAGAATATGAAAAAATAAAGATAGATCAATAAGAGGTTCACAAACTTCTTTGGATAACATACCATGAAGTGCAAAAGAGAGTTGATGTTGTAGAAGAACATGAAAATAATGACTTTTCAACCAAGATATGTTTTAATCTTTCAGGTTCACACATTGAGAAATATTAGATGAAAATGCATCAGGAACCTTTAGATTCTTTAGGAAAAGGCATAATTTGTGCTTATCCGCGGGAGACAATGTACAATATGCATTTGGACTTCAATTTTCTCCCCCTTTTGTACAGGGTGCAATTCTTGGCTAATGTTCATTTCTTGCAAATTTAACCGAGTATAAATTGTGTCCTTGTTCTTTCCTTTTATATTCATGATTTTCCCCATAATATTATCACATATATATTTTTCAATATGCTTAACATCACAAATTATATTGCAACAATATACTCTTAAAATATGGAAGTCCAAAAAGATACTTTTTTTTTTCAAATTATCCTTTCGATCTTAATGTGATATCTTCTTCCTTTTCTTTGGATCCTTTGATAATTGTAGCCTTTCAAGATCCTGCACTTGATTAAATATCTCAATGCCTGAACACATTTGTGGTGGGGGTCTTTTCTCCCCTGTACCATCAAATAACTTCTTCTGATTCCCCCATTTGTGATTATGAGGAAGGTAACGCTGATAACCCATATAACACTCTTTCTTACAATTAGTAAATCGAGTTAATAAAGTGTCTTTATTGCAACTTGGACGTAACAATTTTTCTTTTGTACTCCATCCAGATAGATTTTCATATGCTGGAAAGTCGTTGATGGTCCACAACAAAGAATCATGAAACTTAAAATATTTTTTGGCTAATGCATCTTAGGTCTGAAGATATATATCTATTGTATCTCCGGGCCATTTCGTCTAGGAATAAGCATTGACAAAATAAAATTTTCTTGTTTCATGCCCAACCAAGGTGGTAAGTTATAAGGAATAAGCACCACTGTCCAAATGCCATGTGATGTTTTTGAATTTTTGAATGGCTGAATCCATCATTAGCAAGTCCAAGTCGAACATTACGAGGCTCAGCCGCAAATGAAGGATGCAGTTCATCAAGTGACTTCCATTTCATTGAATCGGCTGGGTGTCTCATTATTCCATCATCAACTCTTTCATAGTTATGCCATGTCATATGAGTATATGTCTTTGTATACATAAACAACCTCTGAAGTCTAGGCTTTAAAGGATAATAGCGTAAGCTCTTTGATGCTACCTTTATTACTTTTTTATGCATTGTTTCCTCGCTATGTGTACCTATCTTCCATCTCGATGCCCGACAAACTTTGCAAGAATCAGGTTGACTAACTTCCTTCACATATAGAATGCAATAATTAGTACAAACATCAATTTTGTTGTAAGAAAGGCTGAGTTCTTTAATTATCTTCTTTGCCTCATCATATGAGTCTTGCAAATGGGCTCCATCCGGCAACAACTCTTCTTTCAACATTTCAATAACATTGTAAATGACGCATTACTCTAACAACCCATACTTTTGATGTGAAGCAATTTAATCAAAGAGGATAGCTTTGAAGCTTTGGAATTTTGATACAGAGGCTGCTTCAAAAACATCAATAAGTGTAAAATATTTTTGCTTCGACATTTGGTGCCTCCTCAAGAAAATCATCACCATAACTGTGTGTAGTTCGTCCATTAGGATTATGATATAAATCCCTAAACAATTCTTCTAATTCACCCTCACTATCACATTCATCTACTTCATCACCATCTTCATATCCAAATTCAAATTTAGATTCTTACAATGGCTCGCCCCAAATTTCTCGACGGTGATACCAAACAGGGTAATTCTTAAAAATTCCAACACTTGCAAATGTGTCTCAACTGTTTTACGGGTTCCTAAAGTTGTATTGTAATAGTTAACACATGGGCATCATGTTTCATATTCTTCTCTTGTTTTTTCGAAAACCATAATCCAAAAACTTTTGCATACCTACTCAATAGGTTTCATCGAGCCGATGATCAACTAGTTGTATCCATTGTTAACTAGGAGCCATAACATTTAAAAGTACATAAAGATTATATTAAAAACCATGATGGAGAAAAAACTATTAAGATCCATACGACCTACCATAACTAGAAGCGGAAAATAGAGATGTGTTTTACTATTCATACACGATAGTTAAAACGTATACTATTTTGTTTAAAGGTATTATTCATGGTTTTCTGTTGAAATCAACATATTGGAGATCAATCCAGATGGAAAAGGAAGGAGATTACAGCCATCACGTGATTTTACAAGAATCCTTGGCATAAAATATTATTTAAGTTACATAATGACAACAATTATATGTGTTATCAGAAATGATTGAACAGAATCAGAACACAAGCATGTGATTCTGCTTCAGAGTTGAGCCAACAGTAGAACTAATCTCTTACTATATCTACATTCATAAAAATATAATACTTACTAATCAATCTCACAGGCATTACACCATAACACTGCATATAACTTTTACAGAACGAAACCTCAAAATAAGCAGATTTAACATAGGAATGATGGGACAAATCATTTACAATCTCGTGTTTAAGATTCAGATATTACTACTAAATTTTGTATATATTTGTAGGTGACTTGGTAGGATTTCACAATTACATGTTTCAGAAGATATTCAAGGCCAACTATGCCGCAATCAATCGAGTTAAGGTTGTATAGATAGTGTAATATGGCCCATAACAAGGCAGTTGAGTTGTTAGAATTGTGGATGAAAGTGATCAGGTTAGCACGATGCCTTAGATTAACTGAAAGTTTTACTCCATTAGGCATAGACACTTCAAATTTTCAGCTAACAAGAATAATATTGGAGGCCATATTAAACTGTGATTCTGATGTAGATCAGTCGAGTATAAACCATGTTATGAAGATTACATTTATGCCTATTGATAAGGAGCCATCCTACGTAGTGACATATATAAAACTGGTATGTTACTCCTGAAACAGTGGGTTTCTTAAAATTTTATATGGAATCTATACAAAATATAAATCTTGAGAAAACTTCTAAGGAATACATTGGGAGAAAACTTTTAGGGAAAACTTCTAGTGTTCTTAGTGATCAATATCAGGTTGCCTAATCAAAGAGATAGAATATACACTTTTCAAAATCAAATTATTTACTAATACAACAATCTAATAATCTTTGTTTCCCACTAATCTTATTATAGAAAAGAGAACAAATTTTGATGTTATTAAGATATTTATTGTTACAAAAAGAGGAAGAACAAAAAGAGTATCTCGAATACAACGATGAAAAAACTTACATCAATAAATCATATAAAGAAACACATTAACTCGATTAGAAGATGAACCAACCTGGAATTCTTTTTCAAACAAAGTTGGGCAGATCAGCAGTAATATAAAGAAAAAATGATTATGACATATCAACACTGATATAAAGAAAAAACAATTAGCGTAGAAGACATCAATAAAACATAAAAACAATAAAATCTATCAGAAAATAATCAACCTGAAATTCTGTTTCGAGAAAAGTTGTGGTAGAACGATAAGAGCAGAGCATCAACGATACAAAGAAAATGAAAGAATTAGAGTACAGAAACGTCAAGAAGAGATCGATCATCAAGATTACGATTAATCTCACACTAGGAAAACTTTTAAGACGAGTTGCAATTTTGAGTAGAAAAAAGATTGTCTATGCGCAACTGTGGTCTTTTCGTTTGACTAACGTATGAAATTTTTTCTGCATAATTTTTTTTTAAAGTGATTTTTTTAATTTCAATATTTAAGTAAAAAAATATTGCTGAAATTTTCTCCCGCTCAAGGTCCTCAATAGAATTTGGGGCCAGTGAATTAGTCAATCAGTTACTAGATTTGATACCTTCTCAATAAACTGTATGAATAAGTAGAGAAATATAAGAGAAATGATAATTAGATCGTCCTCAAATGTTGGTCCGAGAAAATGTTTTTTTCATTTATTAAAGTCTAAAACTTGTAAAGTGACTTTAACTAGGTAAAATAATGATTATAGGGTCACAACATCAAGTAACGACTCCCCAAGAAACATTCAAATGGTCCTTTAGGAGGACCCAAATGTTGGCGAGTAGGTTGCCAATGCATCCTGCATGGTAGACCCTTTTTTGACGGTATGGTGCATCACACATCAATCACTTGATAATCCAAAATATATTTCGATGCGGGGTCTTCACTAGGTTTATTCTCTATAATCGGATTAAGAAAAAAGATTTTGAAGTGC
Organism: Solanum chmielewskii; assembly: GCA_027704785.1. Taxonomy (NCBI): domain Eukaryota; kingdom Viridiplantae; phylum Streptophyta; class Magnoliopsida; order Solanales; family Solanaceae; genus Solanum; species Solanum chmielewskii. The sequence goes on from JAKWIX010000329.1 coordinate 16,369,236, forward strand.
CCTTGTTACACACAACCAAATCTCATAATAGATATCGTCGTTTTTATGTCAATTTGATTTCACAAAAAGACCCAATTAAGCGAGGTGTATTTAGGGTAATTTAGGATATTACTATATATTGATTTAGGGTAACATTTAATTCATTATTACCCAGACAAATCACTTCCACAAATAACTCACTTCTCCCTAAATTCTCTCTCTACTCACCCCTCATTGAAGAGCATTTGAAGATTTTAGAAGAACACCGTGTTCTCAATTTTTATCCTTAAATTTGTTGATAAGGTCTTCAATAAGGTATGGATTCTTCACTCTTGGAATTCCTTTTGCTAGGAGGTTCATTCAAAGATAATTGCTAAATCATTCAATTCTAAGGGTTTTACTCTACATATGAGGTTTCTTCTAAAATTGAAATTGACGAATGATTACAATGAATTGTGATTACGTAAGTCTAATTAAGTTTATATTGTTGAGTAATTGATGTTTATTAATTGGATTTTTTATTGATCCATGTCCTTTCGCCTAATTTCCACAAATCATTAATCTTGTTTATGAATTGACTGGAAGTAATTTATGTTTTGATTGTTAAACTTGTGGTAACTATGCTACTTTATTCATGGACTCCCTATTATAATGTATCGTTAGGATTGGATCTACTTCTTGTATAAAGTCATGGCTGAACCCTTTTCCTTGACCCTATTTTATAATTGGACCTATACATGATTAGGGTTGTTGGAACAGATTATGTTATTTTTAATTCACTATATAATGATGATGATAGTGGATAATTGGATAATTGTGATTAATTGAATGTAAGATCTTGAAGGTGGTTTTGGAAGCTATTGGTAAGACCTTTATTATTATGAGTTCTCTACTTCAATTATTTTTGTCTATTCTTGATGATGATATTCAATTGAAGTATGATTATTTGAATAGAATATGAAGATTATTGTAACGACCTGTTTAGTCATTTTGAGCAGCAGATTTTATTTTGGAAAAATTGTCATGGTCGACGGATCCCACGACGGACCGTCATGGTCACGACGGACCGTCGAGGGGGTCTCGTTTCAAAACACTTAGAATTCTGAAATTTGGGTACTGAAATCGACTCTCTGAACTTTGTGACAACATGGCAGGACCGTCACAGACTCTTCAAGGAATTGAGTCTCTGAATGCTGTGACGGAAGCAGCAGGACGGACCGTCGCAGGAACGACGGACCGTCACAGGCTGCGTAATCCCAGGCTGGGTCGGATTTCTTTAAATATTTTAAGGGACGTTTTGGACTATTCCTGCTATAATTATAAATTTGGTGGGTTAATGTTAATAATTTAACTACTTGAGGGTTAAAGGAGATAACCTTGAATTAATTAATGGGTTAATTCATCATCTTTTATACTTAATTATATGCTAATTAGGGTAAAAGAAAGAGGGTTTGAATAAGAAAAATAGAAACAACAAGGAGAGGGAAAGAGAACGATCGAGAGAAGAGGGAAACGAAGAGGAAACAAAGCTATGGTAAATTGCTTGCTTGATCACTAATTTTCAGTGGAGGTAGGTTATGGTTTTTATGCTATTCGTAGTAGACTCTTAATAGCAAATGATATGTGTTGGGTAGTATTATAAAACCTTCTATATGCTTAATTGTGTGCTTACATGATGTGATTATATAATTGTGATGAATAAGCATGATGAGTCTATTGAATCTCTAATCCTAAATTTACCTTGTTAATGATGATGCCTTGGTATAAAAGAAGGCTTGATGAACTAAAGTAATGAGGTTGATGATGCCTTGGTATAAGAGAAGGCTTGATGAACTAAAGTAATGAGATTGATGATGCCTTGGTATAAGAGAAGGCTTGATGAACTAAAGTAATGAGATTGATGATGCCTTGTTATTAAAGAAGGCTTGATGAATTAATAGAATGAGATTAGTGGAGCGGGTGCCGCGAACCGACACATAGAATTAGGGGATCGGGTTTCAAGAACCGACACGTAGAATTAAGGGATCGGTGTCACTAACCGACACGTAGAATTAGGGGATCGGGTGTCACGAACCGACACGTAGAATTAGGGGATCGGGTGTCACGAACCGACACGTAGAATTAGGGGATCGGGTGTCACGAACCGACATGTAGAATTAGGGGATCGGAGTGTCACGTTCCGGCACATAGTAGTAGGGGAGCGGAGTGTCACGTACCGACACAAGAGGAACAAAGATAATGAATCTTGAAACATGTTAATATACTCAATTTAATGAACCTATTTCCCATATGAGTATGGTATGGAGGCTTGCAACCTCATGGGTGTACTTGGCGTACTTATTAATGATTATAGTACTTGTTGTTGCTAGCCGTTGAGTATTGTAGTTGAATTTATGATATTATCTGATATATACTATTTTCTATTTTGAGTTGGCCAAAGATATCTACTCATTACTTGTGTTTGTACTGACCCCTACTTGTATGTTTCTTTCCTTGTTATTGTGGAGTGCAGCAAACGTACCGTCGTCTTTAATTCAACTGCAACTCTAGCCAGTCTTCATTACACCGGATTTCATGGTGAGCTAATGCTTCTAGCTTGGACTGGATCTTCCTCTTCGTGTCTTGATGCCTTGAACTTCCGGCATGGACTAGCTTTTTACTTATTTTAGCTTCTTAGATACTCTTAGATTAGTAATTTGAGGATAGATGTTTTTGTGATTATGACTTCCAGATTTTGGGGATAATGATAAGTTTTGAGATTTAGAAGTTGATTATTGATTTTGTTAATGAGTGTTAAGTCTTCCGCATTGTTTTCTATTTTTTATGTTTGAAATGTTGGGGTTTAGATTGGTTGGTTCGCTCACATAGCAGGATAAGTGTGGGTGCCACTCGCGGCTCACTTTTTGGGTCGTGACAAACTTGGTATCAGAGCATTAGGTTTGTTGGTCTCATCACACAAGAACGAGTCTAGTAGAGTCTTATGGAACGGTAGGGGGACGCCTTTACTTTTCTTTGAGAGGCTATAAGACTTTAGGAAAATTCCATTCTTCCTTTCTTTTGTGCAATTACTTAGATCCAATTGGTATCTAGGTGATACAAATTGGTATCTGACCATCTTTACTCTATTTCGCAGATGGTTAGAACTAGAGCAAAGACTGCACCAACACCAACACTGGCAAGACAAGATGCGTCTGAGCCAGCCACTGGGGCTGTAGCTCGAAGAGGGGAAGTGGCAAGAGGCTGTGGTAGAGGTCGTAGGAGGACGTCCTCTAGAGAAAGAGGATTAGCATCTAGCCCATCTGGTACAAGGGCGGTGACTCCTCTACCAACTGAGGAAGTGGTAAGAGAGGGTGAGGATGGAGAGAATGAACAAGTGCAGAATGAGGAATTGCCACCCCAACCTACCCCAGAGATGATCAATCAGGTTCTTGCTTATCATAGCGGGTTATCTGAACAGGGTCAGACACCTCCAGTGTTTTCTGCACCTGCACCTCAGGTTACGGGGGTACAACATGCAACTATTGTGTCTCCCCGCATGGATGCCTCATTGGAAATAGGCACGTTTCCTCGTCTGACTACAGGGCCTATAATGACAAATGATCAGCATGAACTTTTCAGTAAGTTCTTGAAATTGAAACCTCCAGTCTTCAAGGATGCTGAATCTGAGGATGCCTACGATTTTCTAGTTGACTGTCATGAGCTACTACACAAGATCGGTATAGTAGAATGGTTTGGTGTTGAGTTTGTGACTTATCAGTTTCAAGGAAACGCCAAAATGTGGTAGCGGTCACATGTTGAGTGTCAACAAACAGAGGCACCACCTATGACTTGGGCATCATTCTCTAGCTTGTTTATGGAGAAGTATATCCCCCAGACTTTGAGGGATAGGAAAAGAGATGAGTTCTTGAGACTAGAGCAAGGTAGGATGTCGGTTACTGCATATAAAGCTAGGTTTTGTGCATTATCAAGGTATGCCACCGAACTTTGTTTCAGTCCACAAGAGCGGAGTCACCGTTTTGTAAAGGGGTTGAGGTCAGAATTGCGGATTTTAGCCTTACAGGTAGCGGCTACGGCAAAATCCTTTCAAGAAGTGGTAGACATCGTGATAGAGGTGGAAGGAGTGAAACCAGATGACTTCACCATGGCATCGACATCAAAAAGGTTTCAAAAAGGAGGTGAGTTTAATGGTTCTTACTCTAGAGGACAGGGTTCAGGAGGTTACTCAGTCCGACCAATTCAGTCTTCACTACAGACTGTAGTTGGGGGTCCACCTCAGACCAGTCAACACTTCTCTGAGAGACCTATGCTTGACATCAGAAAGTGTTATGGATGTGGGGAGATTGGACATATTCGGAGGAATTGTCCAAAACAGAGTTATAGACCCCCAATAGCTAGAGGTAGAGGTGGTCCTGGTAGAGGCCGTTATTCTGGAGGACTTGGTGGCCGAGCTAATGGTGGTCACCAAAACGGCCGGGGTGACGGACAAATAGAAACTACTGCAGCGCAACATGGTAGGGGCAACGGGCAAACAGGTGATAGGGCCCATTGTTACGCTTTTCCTGCGCGGTCGAAAGCGGAGACATCAGATGTTGTTATCACAGGTAATCTTTTGGTTTGTGATTGTATGGCTTCTGTATTATTTGATCCCGGCTCCACATTTTCATATGTATCTTCCTCATTTGCTACTGGTCTTAATTTACATTGTGAATTTTTTGACATACCTATTCGTGTGTCTACTCCGGTGGGTGAGTCTGTGATAGTTGAAAAAGTATATAGGTCTTGTTTGGTGACTTTTGTGGGGAGCAATACTTATGTAGACTTGGTTATCTTAGAAATGGTTGATTTTGATGTAATTCTGGGTATGACTTGGCTTTCTCCAAATTTTGCGATCTTGGATTGTAATGCTAAAACTGTGACGTTATCCAAGCCTGGGACAGATCCGTTAGTGTGGGAGGGTGACTACACTTCCAATCCGGTTCGTATCGTCTCCTTTCTTCATGCTAAGAGAATGGTTAGTAAGGGTTGTCTAGCTTTCTTGGCACACCTTAGGGATGATACTACCCAAGTACCTTCAATTGAGTCGGTTTCGATAGTCCGCGAAAGTTTTTAGATGTGTTTCCTGCAGACCTTCCTGGTATGCCACCGGATAGAGTTATTGACTTCTGCATCGATCTTGAATCGGGTACTTGCCCTATTTCTATACCCCCTTATAGAATGGCTCCCGCTGAGTTAAGGGAGTTAAAGGCCCAACTTCAAGAGTTGTTGAGCAAAGGCTTCATTAGACCAAGTGCATCCCCTTGGGGTGCACCCGTTTTGTTTGTGAAAAAGAAGGATAAAAGCTTTAGGATGTGTATAGACTACAGGAAACTAAATAAAGTAACTATTAAGAACAAGTATCCTCTTCCTCGCATTGATGACTTGTTCGATCAGTTACAAAGTGCTTGTGTCTTCTCTAAGATTTACTTGAGATCCGGTTATCATCAATTGAAAATACGGGCAACGGATGTGCCAAAGACTGCTTTTCGGACAAGGTATGGGCATTACGAATTTATAGTGATGTCTTTTGGTCTTACGAATGCCCCTGCTGCTTTCATGGGCTTGACGAACTGGATTTTTAAGCCATATCTGGATCACTTTGTGATCGTATTTATTGATGATATATTGGTATACTCATAAAGCAAGAAGGAACATGAGGAGCACTTGAGAATTGTATTGGAAATGTTTAGGGAGAAAAAGCTTTATGCCAAATTCTTCAAGTGTGAGTTTTGGCTAGATTTAGTGTCCTTCTTGGGGCATGTGGTTTCTAAGGATGGGGTGATGGTGGATCCTTCTAAGATTGAGACAGTGAAGAATTGGGTATGACCTACTAATGTGTCAGAAATAAGGAGCTTTGTTGGTTTAGCTAGCTATTACCGTCGATTTATCAAGGGATTCTCTTCCATTGCTTCCCAATTGACAAACTTGACTAAACAGAATGTTCCATTCGTATGGTCGAACGAGTGCGAAGAAAGCTTTAACAAGCTCAAGACTTTGTTGACTACTGCACCAATTCTCACCTTGCCCGTGGAAGGTAAGTACTTCATTGTTTATTGTGATGCATCCTATTCTGGGTTGGGTGCAGTGCTTATGCAAGAGAAGAATGTAATTGCTTATGCTTCGAGGCAATTAAAAGTGCATGAACGTAATTATCCGACCCATGATTTGGAGTTGGCTGCGGTAGTGTTTGCATTAAAGCAATGGAGACACTATCTATATGGGGTTAAGTGTGAAGTATACACGGATCATCGTAGCCTACAATATGTCTTTACTCAAAAAGATTTGAATTTGAGACAGAGGAGATGGATGGAACTACTGAAGGACTACGATATCACCATCTTGTATCATCCGGGAAAGGCTAATGTTGGGGCAGACGCCTTAAGTAGAAAGGCAGTGAGCATGGGAAGTCTAGCTCACTTGCAAGTTTCTAGACGTCCATTGGCTAGGAAGGTTCAGACTCTGGCTAACGACTTTATGAGGTTAGAAGTAAATGAGAAGAGAGGATTGTTGGCTTGTGTGGAGGCAAGATCTTCTTTTCTAGACAAGATTAAAGGAAAGCAGTTTACCGATGAGAAGCTTATCCGGATCCGAGATAAGGTGTTGCGAGGAGAGGCTAAGGAAGCAACGATCGATGAGGAAGGTGTTTTGAGAATTAAGGGAAGGGTATGTGTGCTCCGTGTTGATGATTTGATCCACACTATTCTCACAGAGGCTCATAGTTCCGGATATTCTATACATCCTGGTGCAACAAAGATGTACCGTGACCTAAAGCAACACTTTTGGTGGAGTAGAATGAAGCTCGACATTGTTGATTTTGTTGCCAAATGTCAAAATTGTCAGCAAGTAAAGTATGAACACCAGAGGCCCGGGGGAACACTTCAGAGAATGCCCATTCCTGAATAGAAGTGGGAAAGGATTGCAATGGACTTCGTGGTTGGTCTTCCAAAGACAATGAGTAAGTATGACTCCATTTGGGTAATCGTTGATAGGTTAACTAAGTCTGCTCACTTCATTCCGGTGAAGGTGACCTACAATGCAGAGAAGTTTGCCAAAATCTATATCTCAGAAATCGTTCGATTGCATGTAGTCCCACTCTCCATCATATCAGATAGAGTTACGCAGTTTACTTCTATGTTTTGGAGAACATTGCATGCTGAATTAGGTACTAGGTTGGACCTTAGTACTGCATTTCACCCTCAGAACGATGGTAAGTCTGAGCGAACGATTCAAGTGTTGGAGGATATGCTTCGTACATGTGTGATAGAATTTGGTGGTCATTGGGATAACTTCTTACCCTTAGCGGAGTTTTCAAACAATAATAGCTATGACTCAAGTATTGATATGGCTCCATTCGAAGCATTGTATGGGTGGAGATGTAGGTCTCCCATTGGTTGGTTTGATGCATTTGAGGTTAGACCTTGGGGTACTGACCTTTTGAGGGATTCATTGGAGAATGTGAAATCTATTCAAGAAAAGCTTTTAGCGGCTCAAAGTAGACAGAAGGAATATGCAGATCGAAAGGTTAGCGACTTGGAGTTTGTGGAGGGTGAGCAAGTTTTGCTGAAGGCTTCGCCCATGAAAGGGGTGATGCGGTTTGGTAAAAGAGGTAAGCTTAGCCCGAGGTATATTGGACCATTTGAAGTACTTAAGCGAGTAGGGGAGGTGGCTTATGAATTAGCCTTGCCTCCAGGACTATCAGGAGTGCATCCAATGTTTCATGTGTCTATGTTGAAAAGATACCTTGGGGATGGAAACTACATTATTCGTTGGGATTCAGTTCTGCTAGATGAGAATTTGTCTTATAAGGAAGAGCCTGTTGCTATTTTAGATAGAGAAGTCCGCAAGCTGAGGTCAAGGGAGATTGCATCCATCAAAGTTCAATGGAAGAATCGACCAGTAGAAGAAGCCACTTGGGAGAAGGAGGCAGATATGCAAGAAAGATACCCACACCTGTTTACAGATTCAGGTACTTCTTTTCGCTCTTGCTTTTCTTCTTATGATCGTTCAAGGACGAACGATGGGTAAATTGGTATCTATTGTAACGACCTGTTTAGTCGTTTTGAGTAGTAGATTTTATTCCGGAAAAACTCTCTTGGTCGACGGATCCCACGACGGACCGTCGAGGGGGTCTCGTTCCAAAACACTTAGAATTCTGAAATTTGGGTACTGAAATCGACTCTCTGAACTTCGTGACGACATGGCAGGACAGACCGTCGTGGGCACGACGGACCGTCACAGTCTCTTCAAGGAATTGAGTCTCTGAACTCTGTAACGGAAGCAGCAGGACGGACCATCGCAGGCACGACGGACTGTCACAGGCTGCGTAATTCCAGGCTGGGTCGGATTTCTTTAAATGTTTTAAAGGACGTTTTGGACTATTCCTGCTATAATTACAAATTTAGTGGGTTAATGTTAATAATTTAACTACTTGAGGGTTAAAGGAGATAACCTTGTATTAATTAATGGGTTAATTCATCATCTTTTATACTTAATTATATGCTAATTAGGTTAAAAGAAGAGGGTTTTAATAAGAAAAATAGAAAGAACAAGGAGAGGGAAAGAGAACGATCGAGAGAAGAGGGACACGAAGAGGAATCAAAGCTTTGGGAAATTGCTTGCTTGATCACTAATCTTCGGTGGAGGTAGGTTATGGTTTTTATGCTATTCGTAGTAGATTCTTAATAGCGAATGATATGTGTTGGATAGTATTATAAAACCTTCTATATGTTTAATTGTGTGCTTACATGATGTGATTATATAATTGTGATGAATAAGCATGATGAGTCTATTGAATCTCTAATCCTAAATTTACCTTGTTAATGATGATGCTTTGGTATGAAAGAAGTCTTGATGAACTAAAGTAATGAGGTTGATGATGCCTTGGTATAAGAGAAGGCTTAATGAACTAAAGTAATGAGATTGATGATGCCTTGGTATAAGAGAAGGCTTGATGAACTAAAGTAATAAGATTGATAATGCCTTGGTATAAAAGTAGGCTTGATGAATTAATAGAATGAGATTAGTGGAGCAGGTGTCACGAACCGACACGTAGAATTAGGGGATCGGGTGTCACGAACTGACACGTAGAATAAGGGGATCGGGTGTCACGAACCGACACATAGAATTAGGGGATCGGGTGTCACGAACCGACACATAGAATTAGGGGATCGGGTGTCACGAACCGACATGTAAAATTAGGGGATCGGGTGTCACGAACCGACACGTAGAATTAAGGGATCGGAGTGTCACGTTCCGGCACATAGTAGTAGGGGAGCGAAGTGTCACGTACCGACACAAGAGGAATAAAGATAATGAATCTTGAAAGATGTAAATATACTCAATTTAATGAACCTATTTCCCAAATGAGTATGGTATGGAGGCTTGCGTCCTCATGGGTGTACTTGGCGTACTTATTAATGATTATAGTACTTGTTGTTGCTACCCGTTGAGTATTGTAGTTGAATTTATGATATTATCTGATATATACTGTTTTTTATTTTGAGTTGGCCGATGATATCTACTCAGTACTTGTGTTTGTACTGACCCCTACTTGTATGTTTCTTTCCTTGTTATTGTGGGGTGCAGCAAACGTACCGTCGTCTTTAATTCAACCGCAACTCTAGCCAGTCTTCATTACACCGTATTTCAGGGTGAGCTAATGCTTCTAGCTTGGACTGGATCTTCCTCTTCATGTCTTGATGCCTTGAACTTCCGGCATGGACTAGCTTTTTACTTATTTTAGCTTCTTAGATACTCTTAAATTAGTAATTTGAGGATAGATGTTCTTGTGATGATGACTTCCAGATTTTGGGGATAATGATAAGTTTTGAGATTTATAAGTTGATTATTGATTTTGTCAATGAGTTTTAAGTCTTCCGCATTGTTTTCTATTTTTTATGTTTGAAATGTTTGGGTTTAGATTGTTTGGTTCGCTCACATAGTAGGATAAGTGTGGGTGCCACTCGCGGCTCGCTTTTTGGGTCGTGACAATTATGATATGATGAATATGATGGCATGATATAAATATGTTGAATGTGAGATCATAGTAAGGCTATGATGATAAAGTTTGAAGGTGATTCTCTTGTGTGCCTTATATGATATGACTATGATGTGTTGATGTCATGACCTAAGGGTATACGTTAAAAGAAATATTATTCTAAGACTAACTTGTTAAAGAAAAAAAGAGATAGCCTATACACCTTCTTATAGCACACATAAATAATCCTTAAGACTACCAAAGATAAGATTATTCCCATTTTAGCATTTAAATCACCACATAAGGTTACTCGAAGTCTAGCTAAGAAACCGTAAAATCTACCCTTGATAGGGATACCTTTATTAAACATACATTAGCTTAAGTCATAAAAATATAGAAAGTTAATTAATATTCAATTAAATATGTAGAGGACTTCACATAATGGTCTTGGAAAAGACCTAGCGAACCTACACCATACTAGCTTCAAAACCTACTTGTCCCATGTCTGAAAAACATACCATTCAAGCTTTCCCTTTTTGCCAAATCTCATCTTCTCTTTCATGGGTGAGATTTTTAAGTAGAACTTATCTCCCTCTTCCAATTCAAGATCTCTCCTTCTATTGTCAGAATTTTACTTTTGCTGACTATAGGCCATTTTCAACCTATCCCTTATTCTCCAAATCTTCTCTAAGGCTCATATATCACTTCAGGAGCAAGGAGAGAAGACTTTCCTATATCACACAACCCAACTGGAGATCATCACCTCCTACCTTAGAGTGTTTCAAAAGTATCCATGGAGAACTCAATCAACGGTAGGTGATCGTCCACATTTCATTTAAAATCTATCACACACTCCCTAAACATATCGTCTAGGGTTTGATTAGTACGCTCCGCTTGACCATCTGTTTGAGGTTGAAAAGCGGTGGTAAGTTTCACTTGAGTAACCAACCCCTTTTTGAAAGATCTCCAAAAATGAGAAGTGAATTGGGCACCACTATTCTAAATAATGGATAAAGAGATTTTATGCAAACTCATAGTCTCGTCAAGATACCAATTTGCATTATCTTCTGCCAAATAAGTAGACCTAACGAGAATAAAGTGAGCGAATTTCAATAATCTTTATACAACAGCCCATATGGAGTCTTTTTGCCTACGTGTCCAAGGTAAACCCACTACGAAGTCCATATTAATATCTTCTCACTTCTTAGTAGGAATGTTCATTACTTGAGTCAAACCACTTGTCTTTTGATGCTTAACCTTTACTTTTTGGAAATTTCAACACCTAGCCAGAAACTCTGCTAAGGTCTTTTTGTAGACCTTCCCACCAATAGACATCTTAAAGATCACGCTACATTTTGATGGCACCAGGATAAAGAGAATATCAGTGCCCATGAGTTTCTTCTAAAATTTTACCCCTTATGTAGTAAACATTTAGTACACACAATCTACCTTGGTACTTACGTACACCATCCCCCCTCCATTGGGATACTGACCATTATACTTTCCAAGTACCGACTCCTTTAACTCCATCAATAGTGAAAATATTGATTAGACTTCACCGTAACAACTAAGATTATTCAGAGTTATGCTGAACCACAAAACCACAATTTGGAGAATCTTCCAACCATAGACCCAACCGAGCCTACCTATGAACATATTTTACTAGGTTTTTCTTATCCTCTTCCACATGAGATACACTTCCCATGGTCATACGAATAAAAGCATATGCTACTATATTGGCTTTGTCGAGGTTGTAGAGAATTCTCATGTCTTAATCCTTCAAAAGTTCCAACCATTTTTTTTGTCAAAGATTCAAATACTTTTGGATGAACACATATTGAAGGTTTTTGTGGTAGGTAAATACATCCACATACACATTGTAAAAATAATTCCTCCATATTTTAAGGGAAACACTACGGTCACTGATTCAAGGTCGTGTGTTGTATAGTTCTTCTCATGTACCTTGAGTTGTCTAGAGGCATAGGATACTACCTTCCCATTTTGCATAAGGACAAAAACCAAGCCCATGGGGAAGAAGTTAAAACTGGAGCGGAGATAAGACTATCTTTCAATATCTGGAAGATTCTTACACATGTATGTGACCACTCAAATTTAACATTGTTTTTTATCAGTGTAGTCAAAGGAGAACCAGTGGACAAAAACCCATCCACAATCCTCCTATAATTCTAATGTTTGTTGGAGTCAAAGGTCTAGGACAATTATTAACCACCTCGGTTTTCTTTGGATCGACCTCTATACTCCCTTTTGTGATAAAATGACCTAGAAACTCCATTGATCTCAACCAAAACTCACACTATATACTTGGAAAATTTTTGTGCTTGTGAAGGACATTAAACACTACCCTCCAGTGATCCATACGTTCATCTTCAATCTTTGAGTACACCAAAATATCATTAGTAAACATAATTAAAAATTTGTCAAGGTAATCTAAGAAAAACATATTTATCAGGTTCATAAAAGTCGTAGGGGCATTTGTTAGATGAAAAGACATGACTAGGAACTCATAGTTAAAAAACCTAGTTTGGAAAGTCAAATTACGTATGTCTTTTCCTCTTCCCTTAAGCTGATGATAACCCACCTCAAATCAATCTTAGAAAAGTATTTTGCACCTTGCAATCAATCTAACAAATCACAATCCTAGAAAGAGGATACTTGTTCATTATGGTAACCTTTTTTCGATGATGATAGTCGATTCACATCGTAAGATACCCATACTTCTTCTTTATAAACAACATTGGAGCACCCCAAGGAGAAATATTAGGTCTTATGAAACCTTTCTCAAGTAAATACTTGAGTTGAATCGTAAATTCATAAAACTCGGCTGGATCCATTCGGGTAGGGAGGGATTGAGATAGTTTTATTTTTGGAAAAAAGTCTACAAAATTATATTTCCCATTTAGAATGAATTCTGGGCAAGTCATCATGAAAGACTTCCGGAAAATCGCTAAACACAGGAACTGACTCTATTGGAGGAATTTTTTACTCATGGTCCTTGAACATTAAGAAATGATAAAGAATCCCTTTTGAGGTCATTTATAAATCTATTATACATGAAATAATTCGAACTCTAGGGATGGAGTTACCCCACTTTCATTCAAAGACGAGTTCATTTGGGAATTGAAACTTGACTACCCTTTTTCTACATTTTATAGAAGCAAAATAAGCATGCAACAAATCCATACCCAAGACGACATCAAAATCAACCGTATATAGTTCTACCAAGTAAATGAAAGTATCTTAATTGGGCAATGATATAGGACAACTCCAAAAGACTCTTCTAGCCACAATGAAGTCACCCACCGGGGTTGTAAACAAAAAAGGTTCCATTAGAACATGGGTAAAACATTAAAGTCTCTTACTACTAAATGAGTCAAAATTTTTAAGTTAGCACCCAAATTTAGTAAAGCATAGACTTTAATAGTGAGCACTCTTAGCATACCGATGATGACATCGGGAGACTCCTCTTGTTCACCTCTAGAGAGAAGAGCATAGAAGAGATTCTTCTTAGGAGCATTAGGATTGGGTGCACTTGCTTGTGCTTGAGTATTTAATCTACATTGAGACTTCATGTCTTCTTGTGACAACTCTTTCCATAACCATAGCAATTTCCTGTACCAACTAGACACTTTTCTTCATTTTCCTACTACATTTACTACAACTACACTTCTCAACATATTGAGCACTACCTTTTTCGTCATTAGGCTTTGATGTAGACCCTTTACCTTTGTTGACCATTCCAATGGTAGAAGTAATTTTATTGAGGAATATTTTCTTGAATTTTTCCTTATCTTGCCCCTCAAATCTAATCTTAGAAAAATTTTCATCTTTGACCATTGTCCTCTTAAATTCTCTACCACCTTCCTTTATATTTTGCTCCTTAATTTACTCAGTATGAACCATTGGACGAGATATGTCAACACTAGGAATCAGTATAGCCGACCTACATTCATTCACCATAAGGTCGGATATCCCCATGAAAAATTTGTTTGTTATAGCTCTAGAATCTGCCACAATAGTATGAGCATACTTATATAATTAAGTGAACTTCCGACTATATTCCTTCACACTCATACCCTCTTATCCTAAGTTGATGAATTCTTGCTTTTTCCTATTCCACAGTTCAAACGGAAAGAACCTTTTCCTAACATCTTTGTGTTGAAAGTCTAGTTAGGACTTTTCTATAGAAGACATCTCCATAACGTCTATTACTTTGAACACTTCATCAATGAACCCTTGCGGGTCCTCCACCAGCTTGGAGCCAAAGAATGTAGGGGGATTCATCCTTGTGAAATTCCTTATCCTTGATGCGGTAGTGCTAGCATCGGGTTCACTTGGACCCTAGAATCCCTAGAAACATTAAAAGCTAAAACTTGGGTAAAGCTATGAATGACCTCCCATATATAAGAATTAGACATTTCCCCGTCTTCAATAGGGACTTGACGGTTTAGAGGAGCCGAAAGGTAAACCAAGTCATTCTCATTATCCTCTTTGACCATTCAAGAGTTGTTTCTTCTTGTATTCATTATCCTCTCATTAGACATGAATCCACAGTTTTTCAGCCCCCTAATCACCTCCCAAAGTAAGCTTCTATGGCATTTTCCAGTTAGTGAGAGAATGAACAGAGTTTATTTTAAGAGTTGTCTTTAGGTTAATGAGGGTTGAGGGTATTTATAGTGGGGCTTAATTAACTTAATTAGTCTCCATTTAACACCCAACTAACCCCTAAACTACTTAATTAATTAAATAAAATCATTTAAAATTTAACAGTGAAACTCGACCGTCACACAGGAGACCCCGATCGACGGTCCATTTGTGTGTCGAGGGACAACCCCCCTCCGTCATGCAGTCCATCTTTTCTATTAGAGAATTTTCAAGCAAGGGTTTCCTCCTATTTTTGTGAGTGTGGGATGAAGGTGGAATCGACGGCCCCTCAATCCACACACGGACTGTAGCCTGCACCACTTCAATCCGTCAATAATTCTAGAGACTGTGCAGATGAAGGGATATTCTCCACAAGCCTAAGTGTAGGAAGACAGTGGATTCGACGCCCCGTCGATCCACACATGGGTCGTCCTCTTCCCCATTGATTCACACTGCCAGGAAGTATTGCATCAAACTACAGGGTCCTCCTCAAGGGCCCTTTATTCGTCCTTGGGGAGTCATACCTGGATGTTTCAACCATGGAACAACTCAAAAAACTATTAGAAACCTTTCCAAAAATTTTCGTACATATCCGACTCCTAAATATTACTCAAAAAGGCCAAGTAACGTTAATATACCTTTGAACAAACTTCCCGGCCGTTTTGGAATTTTTTATTCTTAAACATCCTAAATGACCTATATTGATTAGGAATGGAGTTAGAAACAATGTTTAGATTCTATGACACCTATCTTAGTCTTTACAATGTGTCTTGAATTTCCAAGGTGTTACATCATCCCCCACCCCCTTAGGAACTTTTGTCCCCAAACGACACTAAAACATTTTTGAAGGAAGGAAAATATCCAAGATTAGAAACCCAACAAATTAACAATATCAAATCAACATTAATCATGTCATTTCAACAGGGCAAATATTAAAACTCATATTACCACACATAAGGATCAAAACACTTTATCATGTGGCATTTTCCTCTCACAAAACTTATGAGTTCAACATATATGACATCATTAAATTAGCACTATGATCAACTTAACAACATGCTACCTATCATTTCATAAAGACTGAACATAAATTACATGATTCAATTAGAACAAAGTTCAACATAAACACATGCTACCGTTCATTTAATAAAGACTAACCATGTCAAAATGCACAATATATCTCAAAAAAAGCAAAAAGAAAAATTTCAAGTTTTTAATAGCAATACTAAAATAACTTTGCTGTAAGCTCTTTGAAAAAGGCATAATGTGCAAAATTCACCCAAAAAGTAAAGAATAATCAATTTCTAATCATATTTATATTATTAAAAGGATTAACTAACTTTAATTCGCAATAACATTAGAGTAACGGGATTCATGTTGGCCTTGGCCTCCCATGTTGCACCCTAAACTAGATGATTTTACCATAAAACCTTTACGGAAACCATCTCTTTACTCCTCAACTTCATGACATTCCTGTCAAGAATTTGAACCATACCTTCTTCATAACAGAGGTTATCCTTGAAACGAAGACCCTCAGTCAGAAGAATGGACTCGATATCACCGATACACTTTTTCATCATAGAAACATGGAAAACCTAATGAACCGAACCCAATTCACTATGAGATTTCAATTCATAGTAAACCTTAACAACCCTTTGCAAGATTTTATAGGGACCCATATAACGAGGACTCAATTTTCATTCTTTCCAAATCCAACCACCCCTTTCATTGGTGAAATCTTCAAATACACTTTATCACCTTCTTCAAACTCCAAATCCCTTCTCCTATTATCGGCATAAGACTTTTGCCGACTATGGGCCGTTTCCAACTGGTTCCTTATGATATGAACCTTTTCTAAAGTCTTATAATCAGCAAGTGATGATGAAATTATGGATCTCTCACTTCAAACCGTCCAATAGGAGACCTACACCTCCTACCATACAACGCTTCATAGGGAGCAATGAAAATTGATGAATGAAAACTATTATTATAGGAAAACTCCACCAAAGATAAATGCCTATCCCAACTATTTTTAAAATCAATAATTCACGCTCTAATCATATCTTCAAGGATTTGTATTGTACACTCCGCTTGACCATCAATTTGGGGATGAAAAGCGGTGTTTAATTTTAGCGTAGTATCTAAACCTTTTTGGAACGACCTTCAAAACTCTAAATGTGAATTGTGCACCCCGATCCGATATGATCGATAACAGAATGCCATAGCTGCAGACAATCTCATCTAGGAAGATTTACATAATCCTTCACCGAATATGGATAATTTTGCAGGAATAAAGCGAATGGACTTGGTCAATCGATCCACAACAACCCATATGGATTCATAGGACTTTTTGGTCCGAGGTAAACCTACTAAAAAGTCCATATTGATCTCTTCCCACTTCCAAGTAGGAATTTGAATCTCTTGTAGTAAGCCACCAAACTTAAGGTGTTTGTCCTTTATTTGTTTGTTTGCAATTTAGACAATTAGAGACAAACTCCGCTATGTCCCTTTTTATCCCTTCCCACCAATATATCTCCCTTAGGTCATGGTACATTTTCATCGACCCTGGATGAATTGAGTAGAGGGAACCATGCGATTCTTCTACGATCCGTTCCTCAACCCATCTAATTTGGGAACACATAATCTCCCTTGGTACCTTATCAAACCATTCCCCCCTAAGGAGAATGATTCATTCAACTTGTCTAGAACGGATTCTTTCAACTCCATTAAGGTTAAATCAAGGTTTTATTTTGACTTTACCTCAACCACTGAAGATGAGTTGGATTTACGATGAACTATGGCACCCCCATCCGGAGACTCTTATGATCGGTAAACACATATTGGAGACTCTTATGATCGTTAAACATCAAATAAAACTATACAAATAATGCCTCCAAATTTTTAAAGCAAACACCATGGCCTCTAATTTAAGGTAATGAGTGGGGTAATTTATCTCATGTACCTTTAGTTATGTAGTGTCATATGCTATCACCTTCACATGTTGCATAAGCACACACCTCGAACCTACTCGAGATGCGTCGCAATACACGACAAAACCCTTTGTACTCTTTGGTAAGGTCAACACCGGAGCGGAAGTAAGCCTATCTTTCAACAATTAGAAGCTCTTCTCACATGCCTTGGACCACTCAAAATTTTTACTCTTTTGGGTCAATCAAGTCAAAGGAGATGCAATTGACGTAAATCCATCCATAAACCTCCGATAGTAACTTGCAAAATCAAAGAAACTCCTTATGTCAGTCGGATTCAATGTTCTAGGCAAGCTTTTCATTACTACCATTTTTCTTGGGTCTACATCAACTCCCTCAGTAGAGATGATGTGCCCCAGAAAAGTCACCGAACCTCAACTAAAACTGACACTTACTATATTTATCATACAATTGTTGTTCTGTAAGGGTTTGCAATACTACCCTCAAATGACCCATATGATAATCATCAATCTTTTAATATACCAAAATATCATCAATGGATACAATGACAGTTGAATCAAGGTAATTTAAAAATACTATATTCATTAGGGCCATAAATGCCACCAGAGCATTAGTGAGACCGAAAGACATGACCAAGAACTTATAATGCCCATACGTAGTTTGAAAAGCCATATTTCGTATATCCTCCCCTCTCACCCTATGTTGATGATGCTCCGACATCAAATCGATATTCGAGAAGTAACTCGCCCCTTGGAGTTTGTTACACAAGTCATCAATATGAGGAAGAGGGTACTTATTCTTAATGGTAACCTTGTTGAGTTGGCGATAATCAATACACATTATCAAGGACCTATCTTTCTTCTTAACAAATAAAATCGGAGCACCCCAAATGGAAAAACTAGGCCTTATATAATCCTTATTTATTAACTCCTTTAGTTGAGCCTTCAACTCGGACGGAGCAATCCGATAAGGAGGAGTTTATTTGGTATTGTTATCCGGTAGAAAATCAATGCCAAAGTCAATTTCCCGTTCTGGAGGAATACCGAGAAGGTCAATAGGGAAGACCTCTGGAAACTCACTCACTACGGTTACCAACTCAATGGGAGGAACTTCAGTGTCTAGATCATGGACTCTTACCATATGATTAAAACACCCCTTTGAGATAATTTTGCGTGCTTTTAGACAAGAAATAATACGACCTCTACGAATATAATTTGCCCCCTTGCACTCAAAAACGGGTTCATTTAGGAAGTTAAGTCTCATCACTCTTGTCCTATAATCAATGGGCGCAAAACATGCATGCAACCAATCCATAACCAATATAATATCAAAATAAAGCATATCACTAGACTAACATAAGAAACTCCATTGGGCAATAATATAGGACAACTTCTGTACACCCTTTTTGCCACAACCGTCTCACCCACAGGAATAGACACTAAAAAAGGTTCATGCAAAATATCGGGTAAAATATCAAAATTTTTAGCTACAAGAGGTGTAACAAATGATTAAGTAGCATAGTGATCAACATACCGGTCACCACATCGGGAGAGGTCTCTTGCTCACCCCTAGATCGGAGAGCATGATAGGAGTTCATCTTTTGAGCATCACTAAAACCACTTGCTTGAGATTGGAAACTAACGTTGTATTCACTTCATGTTTTAACAATATCTCATCTTGTGACCACCGTTGCCACAACTAAAGAAATTCTCTGTCCCCTTAAAAAAATCACCATGGTGCTTTTTACCTCACTTTAATCAATTTGGCTTTTGATTTGGTTAATTAGTACCTTTTCCCTTCTTGAATTTAGGGTTATCAACCATACAACCACTAGATCTTGGGATTTCGGAAGGGACTTGATAGAAAACCGCTTCTTAATTTTAGGCTTGTCTTGAATTACAAGCCTATTCTTTGAATAACCTCCATAAAATGACCTTACCCTCTTAGAATCTATACTTTTTCGCTAATCCCTTGCCTTCTCAATTCTTTTGGCATACAGCATAAGACGGGAAATATTCATGTTGTCATGGAGCATGGCCGATTGGCACTCATTTTTAAGTACTCGAACACCGCCGTTACAAATGGCTCATTTGGTCTCTACGATTGGAGACCAAATAAGGAGCATATACGGACAACATAATGAATTCCAAAGAGTTCTCATGGACACTCTTCCCTCCCTGGAAAAGATTGATGAACTCAGTCACTTTCTCCTCACTCATCTCTCTAGGGAAGAACCAATCTAGAAAATCCTCCTTAAAGATCACCCAAGTCACCGGAACACCTCTCAAAGTCCTATTATCCCTCCATTCCATATACATGGTTTGATCTACATGTTGATTTGGTATGAAGCCAACTCGGCATTGTCACTTGAAGACACCCCAACAACATATAGTATTTTATAGACCTCATCAATAAATTTTTGGGGGTCTTCATCAAACATAGACCCATAGAAAGTAGGAGGATTCATTTGAGAGAAGTCCCTTAGATGGGAAGCAATAGTAATGACTTGTTGATGAGGATGGGGAGTAATATCCCAATTGTCTTGGGACTTCATAGCTTGGGCTTGGGCTGTCGCAACTTTTGATTGAGTAGTCATGGCTTGGTCCATTTGAGAAAGAATAGCCCTCATCTCCATCTCGTCAGAGGTGTAGGACAAACCGGGGCTTGATAAACATTAGTATTTTCCTCAAATGGAGGAACTTACTCTTCATGGGGAGGAGCTCCCGCATTAGAAACTTCCTCCTCAAGTGATCGAGCCGTATTCCTTTGATTATTCATGCTTACTATAAGAACAACAATAGGATTAGATGCAAAAGCACACCATAAGTACTCTATTGGAACTATATAATATTTCCCAGAAAGAGCGATTCCTAAGCATCATATAGATTCCTTGATAACTATGGCGTGCTTCACAATTATGAAAACAAACCTACATAGACGTGGTAGAGAGAGAGAAATAACTCAATGATATTCAACCTTACATTGTGATACCAAGTTTGTCACATTCGGGTTTACCTACGAAATGTAACCGGCATCGTCGTCCTTTTGAATGACTAAGACTAGTCTCTTAGTTTCATTTCGTTACATTCATAGGTTGAAAAATGTGGAAAAGTTTAAAGCATTCGTTATCACTACTTGGAGGTTTACATATACCTCTACATACACATAACATATATTCATATCGAGTATACATAGACCCTTTATTTAGAAAGGTCACATAGCCATCTACTTTAATTGCACATACATATATAAAAATATAGAAATAGTCTTAACGATTGTCTCATCTCAAACGATCTAAAAAGAATCACAATATGAGCATAGACCTTACATTAGTTAAACAAAACCATGTATAGGTCATACGGAAGTACAATATTCAACGAAAAAGAAAGGAATGATAGTGTCAATTAGCTCATAACAAAAATCCAAAGCTAGAAGAGTATAGCCCTCGAAGGTTGAGGACCTACCCTACTTGGATAAAAGGAAGAATCCAATCCTTCAAAAATATCTCCTTCCAAACTCTTCAACAATCGAAACCTAATATTTGAGACAAGGAAAGAAAATGGGGTTAGTACTCCACGTATACTAAGTATGAGATCTTATGCATATACACAAGAAACCACGCTAAAAAGGAATTTTTTGTCACAACATACCATTTTACCCATTTAGGGACTTAATGGAAGGTCATGTTAGTCATGAAATCAACCAACATATTTACTATCTCAACAAGTAATTCTTATCCCAACATACTTGAGACCATGATTTCCTACAACCATAACATCAAGGTATAATATCAAAATACTGAATAAGAGTTAAACTTATCATAATAATTAAGAAAACTACTCACAAGACTTTATCAAATCAACATGTACAATGACCAAGCAAAGCCCCATAACCTTACTCATTCAAGAATCCTCAACAAGAAAACATGACCAATGTCCAACTTTACATACCATAGAATTTAGGCTTGCATTTAGTCATATATTATAATTATAACCCAAGGCATATTCATAAATGAAAGAATCAACATATAGTATAAAAAATATTACATGGTCATCATATATACATCAGATATTTTCATAACATAAACAAACAGAAGAACCTCCTCCTTAACTCTCCTCAACGCTAACTACTGCAATGTCTAGATAGAGTCCAATACCCCTACCTAGACTAAGCTAGAACCCTTAGGTTATCCAAGTAAGAGTTCAAGTCCTTTAATTCATTTAATATTTTTGGAACATCTTACCCTAACAAACATAGACCACATTAGGTAGTGCCGAATTCGGTGTCGTAAGACCCTAAATCCAAAAGAGGACTACTTGCTAAGGTACTAGCAAAACTAAAAAAAATAGAAACTACGTGGATCTACTAGCTAGTGTTCCTATGGGGGCGATATAGTACAAGACCTATGAGATTTAGTTTGGACCCTCTTTATTCTCAATGCATTATAGTTTCCAATCTAGACAGTAATGTAGTGTTCGTACCTTACCTATGTGGGACAGAACACTCCTCTATCTAGTTCAGTCGGACCTAAGCTAGAGTCTTCCTCATCAAGGTCTTACCATAAACCTATAACTCAACCCAAAAATGATAACCAATATAATAATAAGACTTATTGCATCTTTATAACAAAATTAATCTTTAGATCACAACTTGAGACAAAGTACATATGCTAATTTCACATTATATTTCACAACTTAGATCACATATCAAGAAATAGCATGATTGGCCTATAATTCATATTAATTTGAACATAATAATAGAAAAGATAGTAATCAAATCAACAACCAAATGAATTGAACTATCACAATACAATATAGGTCAAGTTCACTACCTAGGGTTAGAGATTAAGGATCATATACTTCAATTTAGACAAAATCATATACAATTACCATAAAAAAGTTAAATACATGATAATCTACTCAACATAACCCTAAGAATTCATTAAAAAATCAATCCATAACTTCAATTTCGTATTTGAATTAAACCCATAAGAGAAATCAACTTTTTGAAATCTATTTTGAAAGAACCCTTTGAGGAAAGAATCTCAAAGTTGAACGGAGTTCACACCTTAATGTTTTGTTAAGAATTTAAGATGAATCAACCCTTTTTCAGCCCCAAATTAACCTCCCAAGGTAAGTTCTATGGAATCTTCCAATTCGAATATGAAAAAAAAGAGAAAGAAGAGATTTTATTTTGAGAGTTGTC
Source organism: Solanum chmielewskii (assembly GCA_027704785.1). NCBI lineage: Eukaryota > Viridiplantae > Streptophyta > Magnoliopsida > Solanales > Solanaceae > Solanum > Solanum chmielewskii. The sequence goes on from JAKWIX010000329.1 coordinate 16,392,042, forward strand.
TTTAGGTTAATGAGGGTTAAGGGTATTCTTTTTGGAACTAACTAAATTAATTAGTCTCCCTTTAATACCCAACTAACCCGTAAACCACATAATTAATTAAATGAAATCCTTTATAATATAAAAGTGAAACTCGACCCTAACAGATTAGACCTCGATGGACCGTCCATCTGTGAGTTGACGGAAAACCCCCCCTGCGTGCTGAATTTCTTCATCTCGATAAACTACTTTTAAGGTGAGGTCTTTATCAAATTTGTCTAAGTGTCGGATGACGGTGGCATCGTTTCCCCGTAGATTCGCACACGGACCGTAGCCTGCACCTCTCCTCTCTTTCGATTATTCCAAAGACTGTGTAGATAAAGGGACCTTCTCCACTAGCTTAACTGTGGGATGATAGCGACATCGATGTCCCGTGGATCCACACATGGTCTGTCTTCTCTCCCGTCGATGCACACTGCCAGATAGTGCTGTATAAAACTACAGGGGTCCTTTTCAAGGCCCCTTGGTTGGTCCTTGGGGAGTCATACCCGGACGTTTCAACCATGGAACTATTCAAAATACTACTATCTACCTTTCCACTGATTTTGTACATTTCTAACTCCAAAAATTTATTCAAAAAGGCTAAGGCAGTCTAACATCCCTTTGAACCTACTTCGCAGATGTTTTGGACATTTTGGTTCTTAAACCTCCTGAATGACCTAATTTTATTAAAAATGGACTTAGAAACAGTTTTTAGACTACATGACACCTATTTATGCTTTAAAATGAGTTTTGGGTTTTCAAGGCGTAACATTATCCCCCCCAGGATCACCTATGTTATGATCTTTCTCTTGTTTCCCTTGTCATGTAGTCTTCTATTTGTGATTACTTGGGAGGGGTGATATTAAAAGGATGGTGGGATAAAGAGGTGAGTTTTATTTGTAGAATAAAGTTATTTTAGGGGATAATGTGTTACCATGTAAGCTATGTAGAATGATAGTTGGAAATTTAAGGTATAGATTTGAGAAGCTTTGAAGAAATGTGGTTATTTTGTAAGAGTTCAGTGCTAACCTATTGTGTGTGAAATGTTCATAGTTGTTCTTGTGTTGGATTGAAGTACTAGTGTAGGTTTACTCCAGAGGAGGGATAATAGTGTGCTTACCTAGCAAGGTAATTGTGCGGTTATTCTAGCAAATGGTGGAATCCATATAGCTAGAATGTTGGTTCCCAAAAGAACCAACCTTAATGAGTAGAAAGAGAATGAAATTTTTTTTCATTCCATGATTTCATTTATGTGGTGCTTAAGGGAATTTGTCTTAGCTTGAATCCTAAGAAGAGGGTGTTATGCTTGACTTGTAAGGTTTATGTTTAGTCTTAATCGATGTGCATAAGTTAAGGGTAGTATGAGTTCCTATCTTGTTAGAGGCATGGTGGTACTCTGGAGTAAGAGACCTTGAAGATGGCTTTACCCTATGTGGGAGAGAATGAGTTGACTAGGAAGGTAGTTGATATTCTCATCCTTTATTCTATCCTTATTAAAGCTTGAGAAAAAAATCCTTGGTAGTTTGGTAATGATTAAGAGTATTGCATATTAGTATGAGCTGCATTTCTCTTTATGTTATGAGTGCCTTTGATGGTATAATGTTTAGTATGATCTTTATGATATTGTGATTACATGGGGAGATTGGTAGTGAACCTATATTTCTCTTGTTAATGTGTAGCTAATTATATTGCTTAATTTCTTCAAAGTTTTTATGCTATGTGCCACTATGTTATTCATTGCATTTTGAGCATCATGATGGTGTGATGAACATGTATAATGTTTGAGAAATTTATTCCTCCATTTATAAAATGAAAATGATGAAGAAAGTGTGACCTTTAAATTATGGAATTTGTTCCAAATTTGTTTGTGTTTCTTTAAATTGTTAAGTATATGAAGTTAGTGTTCTTTGTGAATTTAATCATTGATTATGAATGTCTTGACCTTTATATAATGTGTTATATGCTTCTAGTTGAGTCATCAATGTCCTTGAGAGTGTTTAGGTTTCATTAGGGCCAATGTTCTCAACAGGAGGAGTATTTTTACACCCTCAAAATAAACTAGGTTTATCTAGATCTAAGCATGTGTTTCTTAAGTTCATAGCGATCTAAAATAGCATATATTAGCATTATAAGTCATTTTTTAAAGTTTAAGTGTGAGTAAAACGTCCAAGACGTCTGAAAACTAGTCGAAGTTGAACTAGAATGTCGTATTGTTCTGTAGTGACGTTTTGTGTTATGGTTTGAGAGGTAAATCGTGTATCTCTTGTTTCTATGAGTAGAATGACATCTAAAGGTTCAAAATGTCTGAGAACAACGCCCCATTTACAAGCCTTAGGGTCTCCGAGGAGAACCCAAAACCGGCCATTAAAGCTGCAATGAATGCATGATTTAAGAGATGTTGCGCGACGTGCAGCCAGCACTTGGTGGGAATATTTGGCCCTGATACAGGGGGTCAAAACGAACTTTACAGTTGCAAAATATTTCCCAAAACAAATATCAAAAAATGACCTCGGGTCAGGCAACCAAGTCCCATATATAGCTGCGTAGTTTTTAAGTAAAATTTGAAGTTAAATAAGGGTGCAAATAGTTTAGGGGTATTTTTGGAATTATGGGGATCATTTGTGTACATTTACACCTCATTTTACCCCTCATTTTATCCACAAATTCAAACCCAAAACATAAAATCAAAAATCTCTCCAAAAATCATCCTCCAGAAACCTCCATTTCAAGAAACTTCCAGCTCAAAAGAGAGAACAAAGATCGTCACATTTTCTTCACCAAATTTGTGGGTTTCTTCATATTAAGGTGTGGTAGTCATTCTTGAGACTTCTTTCATTAAAGGAGCCATTTCATATGATTTAAAAAAGGATTTCATCTACAACTTCTTTATTCCTCTACTCTAAGTATGGGTCTTTGCATGGAATTGTTTTAATGATTAAACAGACTTGCTCTTTGTTTTAAATGATGATTTTAAGTTCAAAACCCCAATAGAATTATGTCTAGTCTTTTACAAAATTTTATCTTACAAAATGGGTTTAATGAGCATGATTTGATCATGTTAAAGTTTTTGCTTCGTTGTGGTTTCGTTGAGGATTAGCTACTCCCGTAACAGCTATTTTGTGATGAATTTATTGATAAATTGTGTATAGGTTGTGAAATTTTGGATTAATGGTAAGTTTAATATGTTGTTTAATCCTTATTGTGATATCATCTTGAGTTCTATTGTCCACCTTTTGTAGAAGTGTTTACTTGAAGTATATGGAGTTATATATGTATTGTGAGAATAGCCTTGAAGGAATGATATGTGAAGTGAATTGATGATTATTATATGTATATGCATAATATGAATCCATGGGTTATGTAATAATCATCTAGTTGAGGGTGTAACATGGGAGGCCGAGGCCGACATGAAGTCCCATTAGATTTAGAGAATGAAGGCTAACGATTTAAGATAACCCCCACCAATGTATATAAATGAACTAAGACTTCTTAATGTTGTAATACTTAGGGTAGGTGGTGTAATGGGATGTTACCTATCCATTTCACAAGTAGACATTTTGATTGAGTTTTGGTATGTCTTTATATGAAATGCATTAAATGGTCATTACATAATATAAATGAGAGTATTATGACTTATTGTAATGACCTGTTTAGTCGTTTTGAGCTGTAGAGTTTATTTCTGGTAATAACTGTCTGAGTCGATGGATCCCACGACGGACCGTCATGGGCACAACGGACCGTAAAGGGTGTCTCGTTCCAAAACACTTAGAATTCTGAAAAATTGGGTACTGAGAACAACTCTCTGAACTTCGCGATGACATGGCAGGACGGACCGTCGTGGGCACGCCGGCCCGTCACAGTCTGCGTAACCCTGACTGGGTCAGATTTCTGTTAAATGTTTTAAGGGGCATTTTGGACTATTCCTGCATATAATTATAAAGTTAGTGGTTAAATGTTAATAATTCAATTACTTGGGGGTTAAAGGAGACAACCTTGGAATAAATAGTGGGTTACTTTTACCATCTTTTAACTTAAATACATGACAATTAGGGTAAAATACAAAAGGGTTGGAATAAGAAAAAGGGAAAGAATATAGAGTAAAGAGAGAAATGATCGAGAGAAGAGGAGAACGCAAGGAAAGCAAAGGTTTGGGAAAGTAGATTTCTTGATCACGATTCTTCGGTGGAGGTAGGTTATGGTTTTTATGCTTTTCATAGTAAACTCTTGATAGCGAATGATATGTATTGGGTAGTTTTGTAAAGTCTCCTATATGCTTAATTGTATGCTTGCATGATGTGATTATATAATTGCTATAAAATAGCATGATGAGGCTATTGAATCTTAAACCTTGAAACCTTTTTGTTAATGATGATGCCTTGGTATAAAAGCAGGCTTGATGAACTAAAAGAATGAGGTTAGTGGATCGGGTGTCACGTTACAACACCATGATAGTATTAATGGATCGGGTGTCACGTTCCGAGACAAGGATAGTGTTAATGGATCGGGTGTCACGTTCTGACACCAGGATAGTATTAATGGATCGGGTGTAATGTTCCGACACCAGGATAGTAATAGTGGATCAGGTGTTACGTTTCGACACCAGGATAATATGATGATGATCGGAGTGTCACGTTCCGACACAAGGATAGTAAAGTGAATGAATCTTGAAATATGTTAATATACTTAATTTAATGAACCTATTTCCCAAATGAGTATGGTATGGAGTCTTGAGTCCTCATGGGTGTACCTGGTGTTATTTATCAATGATTCTCGTACTTGTGTTGCTACCTGTTGAGTATTGTAGTTGATTTTATGATATTATCTCATATATACTGTTTTCTATTTTTAGTTGGCCGATGATACCTACTCAGTACCTGTGTTTTGTACTAACCCCTACTTGTATGTTTTCTTTTTATTATTTAAGGAGTGCAGCAAACGTACCGTCTTCTTCAACTCAATCGTAACTCTAGCCAGTCTTCATCACACCAGATTTCAGGGTGAGCTAAAGCTTCTAGCTTGGACTGGATCTTCTTCTTCATGACTGGATGCCTTGAAGTTCTGGCATGGACTATCTGTTTAGTTATTTTAGCTTCATAGATACTCTTAGACTTAGTAATTTGAGGATAGATGTTCTTGTGATGATGACTTCCAGATTTTGGGGATAGTAATTGATAAATTTTAGAAGTTATTTATTGGTTATATTAATGAGTTTTATGTCTTTCGCATTATTTTTTTGTTTATTATGTTTGAAATGATGGGGTTCAGATTGGTTGGTTCGCTCACATAGTAGGGTGCCACTCGCGGCTCGTTTTGGGTCGTGACAAACTTGGTATCAGAGCATTAGGTTCGTTGGTCTCATCACACAAGAACGAGTCTAGTATAGTCTTGAGGAACGGTAGGGGGACGCCTTTACTTTTCTTTGAGAGGCTATAAGACTTTAGGAAAATTCCATTATTTCCTTCTTTCGTTCTATTGCTCGGATCCAATTGGTATCTAGGTGATACAAATTGGTATCTCACCATCTTCACTCTATTTCGCAGATGGTTAGAACTAGAGCCACAACTGCGCCAACATCGACACTGGCAAGTCAAGATGCATCTGAGCCAGTCACTGGGGCTGTAGCCCGAAGAGGAACAGTGGCAAGAGGTCGTGGTAGAGGTCGCGGGAGGACGTCCTCCAGAGGAAGAGGATAAACACCTGGCTCATCTAGTACTAGGGCGGTGACTCCTCCACCGACTGAGGAAGTATTAAGAGAGAGTGAGGAAGGGGAGAGCGAACAGGTGCAGAATGAGGAATAACCCCCCCAACCTACCCCAGAGATGATTAATCAGGTTCTTGCTTATCTTAGCGGGTTATCTGATCAAGGCCAGACACCTCCAATGTTTTCTGCACCCGCACCTCAGGTTACGGGAGTACAACATGCCGCTGCTGGGGCTCCCCGCATGGATGCCTCCCTTGAAATAGGCACATTTCCTCGTTTGATTACAGGGCCTATAATGACAAGTGATCAGCATGAACTTTCAGTAAGTTCTTGAAATTGAAACCTTCGGTCTTCAAGGGTGCTGAATCTGAGGATGCCTACGATTTTCTGGTTGACGGTCATGAGTTACTACACAAGATAGGTATAGTAGAACGATTTGGCGTCGATTTTGTGACCTATTAATTTCAAGGAAACGCCAAAATGTGGTGGCGGTCACATGTGGAGTGTCAACCAACAGAGGCACCACGTATGACTTTGGCATCATTCTCTAGTTTATTTATGGAGAAGTATATACCCCGTACTTTGAGGGATAGGTGGAGAGATGAGTTTCTAAGCCTAGATCAAGGCAGGATGTCGGTTACTGCTTATGAGGCTAAGTTTCGTGCACTCTCCAGATATGCCACCAAGATTTGCTTCAGTTTACAAGAGCGGATTCGCCGTTTTGTGAAGGGGGTGAGGTCAGATTTGCGGATCTCAGCCTTACAGGTAGCTGCTACAGCAAAATCCTTTCAAGAAGTGGTAGACTTTGTGATAGAGGTGGAGGGAGTGAAGCCAGATGATTTCACCATGGCATCAACTACTAAGAAGTTTCGTAAGAGAGGTGAGTTTAGTGGTTCTTACTCCAGAGGACAGAGTTCTGGAGGTTATACAGCCCGACCTATTCAGTCTTCACTGCATGCTGTAGCTGGGGGTCCACCACAGACCGGTAAACATTTCTCTGAGTTTGGAGGTTATCCCCAGACTCCGTCGTTCTCACAGAGACCTATGCTTGAACCCAGAGAGTGTTATGGATGTGGGGAAATTTGACATATTAAGAGATATTATCCAAAACAGAGTTACAAACCCCAATAGTCAGAGGTAGAGGTGGTCATGGAAGAGGCCTCTATTCTGGAGAACGTGGTGGCCGAGGTAATGGTGGTCACCAAATCAACCGGGGTGGCGGGGAAACTGGAGCCACTACAGCACAACATGGTAGGGGCAACAGGCAGACAGGCAATAGGGCCCATTGTTACGCTTTCCCTGGGCTGTCGGAAGCGGAGACATCCGTTGCTGTTATCACATGTAATCTTTTGGTTTGTGATTGCATGGCTTCCGTATTATTTGATCAAGGATCCACATTTTCATATGTATCTTCTTCATTTGCTACTGGTCTTAATTTACATTGTGAATTTCTTGACATGCCTATTCGTGTTTCTACTCCGGTGGGTGAGTCTGTGATAGTTGAAAAGGTGTATTGGTCTTGTCTTGTAACGTTTATGGAGAGCAATACTCATGTAGACCTGGTTATCTTAGAAATGGTTGATTTCGATGTAATTATGGGTATGACATGGCTTTCTCCCAAGTTTACAATCTTAGATTGTATTGCTAAAACTGTGACGTTAGCCAAGCCTGGGACAGATCCGTTAGTGTGGGAGGGTGACTACACTTCCAATCCGGTTCGTATCATCTCCTTTCTTCGTGCTAAGAAAATGGTTAGTAAGGGTTGTTTGGCATTCTTTTCACACCTCAGGGATGATACTACCCAAGTACCTTCTATTGAGTTTGTTTCGATAGTCCATGAGTTTATGGATGTGTTTCCTGCAGACCTTCCTGGTATGCCACCGGATAGGGATATTGATTTATGTATTGATCTAGAGCCGGGTACTCGCCCCATTTCCATACTCCCTTATACGATGGCTCCCGCTGAGTTAAAAGAGTTAAAGGCCCAACTTCAAGCGTTGTTAAGCAAAGGTTTCATTAGACCAAGTGCATCTCCATGGGGCGCTCCGATTTTGTTTGTGAAGAAAAAGGATGCAAGTTTTGGGATGTGCATTGACTACAGGCAACTGAATAAGGTAACTATTAAGAACAAGTACCTTCTTCCTCGCATCGATGATTTGTTTTATCAGTTACAAGGTGCTTGCACCTTCTAAAAAATTGATTTGAGATCTGGTTATCATCAATTGAAAATACGGGCCACGGATGTGCCCAAGACTGCTTTTCAGACTATGTATGGACATTATGAGTTCTTAGTAATGTCTTTTGGGCTTACTAATGCCCCTGCTACTTTCATGAGTTTGATGAAAAGGATTTTTAAGCCATATCTGGATCTCTTTGTCATCGTATTCTTTGACGATATACTGGTATACTCAAAGAGCAAGAAAGAACATGAGGAACACTTGAGAATTGTATTGGAAATGTTGAGGGAGAAAAAGCTTTATGCCAAATTCTCTAAGTGTGAGTTTTGGCTAGATTCAGTGTCCTTCTTGGGGCATGTGGTTTCTAAGGATGGAGTGATGGTGGATCCTTCTAAGATTGAAGCAGTGAAGAGTTCGGCAAGACCTACTAATGTTACAGAGGTAAGGAGATTTGTTGGTTTAGATAGCTACTACCGTCGATTTGTAAAGGGATTTTCTTCTGTTGCTTCCCAATCGACAAACTTGACTAAGCAGAGTGTTCCATTTGTATGGTCGGACGAGTGTAAAGAAAGTTTTCATAAGCTCAAAACCTTGTTGACTACTGCGCCAATCATTACCCTGCCAGTGGAAGGTAGGAATTTTATTATTTATTGTGATGCATCCTATACTGGTTTGGGTGCAGTGCTAATGCAAGAGATGAATGTAATTGCTTATGCTTCTAGGCAATTAAAGGTGCATGAACGTAATTATCCGACCCATGATTTGGATTTGGCTGTGGTAGTGTTTGCATTAAAGCAATGTAGGCACTATCTATATGGGGTTAAGTGTCAAGTCTACACTGATCATCGTAGTTTACAGTATGTCTTTACTAAGAAAGATTTGAATTTGAGACAGAGGAGATTGATGGAACTACTGAAGGACTTTGATATCACTATCTTGTATCATCCGGGAAAGGCTAATGTGGTGGCAGATGCCTTAAGTATAAAGGCAGGGAGCATGGGAAGCCTAGCCCACTTGCAGGTTTCTAGACACCCATTGGCTAGAGAGGTTCAGACTTTGTCTAATGACTTTATGACGCTAGAAGTAAATGAGAAGGGAGGATTTTTGGCTTTTGTAGAGGAAAGATCTTCCTTTCTTGACAAGATTAAGGGAAAGCAATTTAATGATGAGAAACTGATCCAGATCCGAGATAAGGTGTTGCGAGGAGAGGCTAAAGAAGCAAAAATCGATGGGGAAGGTGTTTTGAGAATTAAGGGAAGGGTATGTGTACCCCGCGTCGATGATTTGATCCACACTATTCTTACAGAGGCTCATAGTTCAAGGTATTCTATACATCCTGGTGCAACTAAGATGTACCGTGACCTAAAGCAACATTTTTGGTGGAGTAGAATGAAGCGTGACATTGTTGACTTTGTTGCTCAATGCCCGAATTGTCAGTAAGTAAAGTATGATCACCAGAGGCCTGGAGGGACACTTCAGAGAATGCCCATTCGTGAATTGAAGTGGGAGAGAATTGCAATGGACTTCGTGGTTGGTCTTCCAAAGACAATGGGTAAGTATGACTTCATTTGGGTAATTGTTGATAGGTTAACTAAGTCTGCTCATTTCTTTCCGGTCAAGGTGACTTATAATGCAGAGAAGTTAGCCAAAATTTACATCTCAGAAATTGTTCGATTGCATGGAGTTCCACTCTCCATTATATCAGATAGAGGTACGCAGTTTACTTCTATGTTTCGGAAAACATTGCATGCTGAATTAGGTACTAGATTGGATTTTAGCACTACATTTCACCCTCAGACCGATGGTCTGTCTCAGCGAACGATTCATGTTTTGGAGGATATGCTTCGTGCATGTGTGATAGAGTTTGGTGGTCATTGGGATAACTTCTTACCCTTAACAGAGTTCTCATACAACAATAGCTATCACTCAAGTATTGATATGACCCCATTTGAGGCATTAAATGGGAGAAGATGTAGGTCTCCCATTGGGTGGTTCGATGCATTTAAGGTTAGACCTTGGGGTACTGACCTTTTAAGGGAATCGTTAGATAAAGTGAAATGCATTAAAGAAAATCTTTTAGCGGCTCAAAGTTGACAGAAGGAATATGCAGACCGAAAGGTTAGGGACTTGGAGTTTATGGAGGCTGAGCAAGTCTTGCTAAAGGTTTCGCCCATGAAAGGGGTGATGCGGTTTGGTAAGCAAGGTATTCTTAGTCCGAGGTATATTGGTCCATTTGAAGTTCTGAAGCGCGTGGGGGAGGTGGATTATGAATTAGCCTTGCCCCCAGGGCTGTCAGGAGTGCACCCGGTATTTCATGTGTCTATGTTGAAAAGATACCATGGTGATGGAAACTACATTATTCGTTGGGATTCAGTTCTACTTGATGAGAATCTATGTTATGAGGAGGAGCCTGTTGCTATTTTAGATAGAGAAGTTCGCAAGTTGAGGTCAAGGGAGATTGCATCCATCAAGGTTCAATGGAAGAATTGGCCGGTTTAAGAATCCACTTGGGAGAAGGAGGCTGATATGCAAGAAATCTACCCACACCTGTTTGCCGATTCAGGTACTCCTTTTCGCCCTTGTTTTTCTTCATGTGATCGTTCGAGGACAAACGATGGGTAAATTGGTATCTATTGTAACGACCTGTTTAGTCGTTTTGAGCTGTAGAGTTTATTTCTGGTAATAACTGTCTGAGTCGACAGATCCCACGATGGACCGTCATGGGCACGACGGACCGTCGAGGGTGTCTCTTCCAAAACACTTAGAATTCTGAAAAATTCGGTACTGAGAACAAGTCTCTGAACTTCGCGACGGCATGGCAGGACGGACCGTTGTGGGCACGACAGACCGTCACAGGCCCTTAGTGAAAATTTAGTCTCTGAATTCTGTGACGACTCAGCAGGACGGACCTTCAGAGGCACGACGGCCCGTCACATTCTGCGTAACCCTGGCTGGGTCGGATTGCTGTTAAATGTTTTAAGGGGCGTTTTGGACTCTTCCTGCTTATAATTATAAAGTTAGTGGTTAAATGTTAATAATTCAATTACTTGGGGCTTAAAGGAGACAACCTTGGAATAAATAGTGGGTTACTTTTACCATCTTTATGCTTAATTATATGAAAATTAGGGTAAAAGACAAAAGGGTTTGAATAAGAAAAAGAGAAAGAACAGAGAGTAAAGAGAGAAACGATCTAGAGAAGAGGAGAACGCAAGGAAAGCAAAGGTTTGAGAAAGTAGATTTCTTGATCACGATTCATCGGTGGAGGTAGGTTATGGTTTTTATGCTTTTCATAGTAAACTCTTGATAGCGAATGATATGTATTGGGTAGTTTTGTAAAGTCTCCTATATGCTTAATTGTATGCTTGCATGATGTGATTATATAATTGCTATAAAATAGCATGATGAGGCTATTGAATCCTAAACCTTGAAACCTTTTTGTTAATGATGATGCTTTTGTATAAAAGCAGGCTTGATGAATTAAAAGAATGAGGTTAGTGGATCGGGTGTCACGTTCTGACACGAGGATAGTATTAATGGATCAGGTGTCACGTTCCGACACCAGGATAGTATTAATGGATCGGGTATCACGTTCTTACACCAAGATAGTATTAATGGATCTGGTGTCACGTTCCGACACCAGGATAGTAATAGTGGATCGGGTGTTACGTTCCGACACCAGAATAGTATGATGAGGTTCGGAGTGTCACGTTCCAACACAAGGATAGTAAAGAGAATGAATCTTTAAATATGATAATATACTCAATTTAATGAACCTATTTCCCAAATGAGTATGGTATGGAGGCTTGAGTCCTCATGGGTGTACCTGGTGTTATTTATCAATGATTCTCGTACTTGTGTTGCTACCTGTTGAGTATTGTAGTTGATTTTATGATATTATCTGATATATACTATTTTCTATTTTGAGTTGGCCGATGATACCTACTCAGTACCTGTGTTTTGTACTGACCCCTACTTGTATGTTTTCTTTTTATTATTCGTGGAGTGCAGCAAACGTACCGTCGTCTTCAACTCAATCGCAACTCTAGCCAGTCTTCGTCACACCAGATTTCAGGGTGATCCCAAGCTTCTAGCTTGGACTGGATCTTCTTCTTCATGTCTGGATGCCTTGAAGTTCTGGCATGGACTATCTGTTTAGTTATTTTAACTTCTTAGATACTCTTAGACTTAGTAATTTGAGGATAGATGTTCTTGTGATGATGACTTCCAGATTTTGGAGATAGTAATTAATAAATTTTAGAAGTTATTTACTGGTTATATTAATGAGTTGTACGTCTTCCGCAATATTTTTCTGTTTATTATATTTGAAATGTTGGGGTTCAGATTGGTTGGTTCGCTCACATAGTAGGGAAAGTGTGGGTGCCACTCGCGGCTCGTTCTGGGTCGTGACACTTATGTCTAATGTTAAAGAAGCATGTTGAAGTTATGGCTTATATGATGAAATTATGAATGATGATTATGTTCTACTTGATCCATAGGAATGCTCAAGGACCATTAAGTTGAAGTAGTAGTGTAACTTGCAAAACCCATTGGGTGCACTTATGTGAAGTCTTTAATGCATGAATGTTCCTCTAGTCTTTAATGCTAAATGAAATGAAGTATGCTTGTCCTTGGTTGTCTTAAGGATCACTTGGGTATGTCGTGAAGAGATTGTATGGAGGATCTCTACATGTCTTACCTAAGATAGTCTTCGGATAACATGGGATAGGAAGAGTTATGTGCTATGTGGGTTTACTATAATTATGTTTTTATGTGAGAAATTTTAAAGTTCTACCTTATTTGTTAAATGATGGTCAATGTGATGTTTGAAATATTGGTTTATGAAGGATATATCTAAATGCATGACTGGTATGTTTCAACTAAATTGTCCCTTTTTGCATGATTTTGCATATGCCATACTTAGTACAATGTTTGTAGTAACCCAATTCTTTTCTATACTCTGTAAGTATAGGTTTGAGGAAAGTTGAAAGGTAGAAGGAAAACTTGGGAATCGACTATCTCAAGACAAAGTATGTCCTCGTATATTTGAAGGCATAGTCTAAGTTTCTTTAATTCTTTTTTAAGACTCGTATTTGACTATTTATGTATTTCTTTCAATCTAAATGGTCGTGCCCCTATGATGTTTAAGGTATGTCATTACGATTTTTACATCTAACGACGAAATTCATTCCTTAGTTTGATAAAAGATGTTTCTTATTGATATATTATTCTGAAAAGTATTAATTCCCCACTAGTTTTCATATCCTATGTAATGAATGATGGCTAAGAGACTTGTGAAATACCTACGTGAGGTTAAGCACTCTGTGTTCTATTGTAAGGGTTTCCCTAACTTCTAGGGTGTACTTGCGGGTTTTAACACTCTTTTACTTAGCATAACAAACATACAAGGAGTTATTCTAATAATATTATCTCACAATAAACCATGTAAACTATGTTAAATATTTGAGCGTATCCCTCACACAAGTACATATTTCCATATAGGGCTTCGAACAACGTGTTCAAGAATAAGGAATAAATGAATATCTTTAGTCTATATCAATACTACTACAGTAGATCAACGACCCCATCCTCGAACTTGGAGGACTCACCAAGTACTTGGACGAAGAAGTCCAAGTATCCTTGAGAAATGGCCTAGAAGCTCATAAATAGTTGGAACCTACAATGTTTGGAGAAAAAGGGAAGAAATATGGGTTGGTACAACACATATAAACTAGGTATTGCTCCTATGTGTAAAATCATTTATGCATGAGGAAAAGGTATAATTTAGTCAAAACCATGCTTTATGTTCAATAACTTAATATATATATAGATAGAACATTATAAGTCAAGCAAATCATGATATAAACCCAACACATAAGAAACCCAAAGCAATGTTTTTGCAATGCCAAGAATAGAACCCTACAACCCTATCCAAAGCTAAGCAACACATTAATTCACTTATAACATTATTACATTGTAATCTCATAATTGATCATAATATTATGGATTCCTAAGGTCATATAAAGCTTAACATGCATAACATGTAACAAACTTCATCATACAACTCACTACTAGAACAAACCCTTGGGATCCCCACATGCTCAATGAGTAACAGAAATCTGACATGAGACCATGTGAGCTATATGGAATCCCGTGTTCTTCTCCCAGACCGAAAAGAGAGGTTTAACACTTGTCTAAGGTGTAACAAATCTTACATATCTATCCAGGTGGATCAACGAACTTATAGTTGTATATGGGCTCATAATTATGTGTCAAGCGGATTGTTTCAAGAAACGTTGAATTTCTAATGTGGAGGTTTCCATATCATTAGACCACACATAAATTTTGAATTTGTACTTACTAAATGTGAAAAAACTCATGTGGGAGGCCATGCTTACTAAACATGAGACCTTTATCTCATTTACAAGTTCTTTCGGTGCTAAACATCTATTACCTTTAGTAGTCACCATACATTTCGAATCTACCTGGTGCATTTTTATATCCAAAGGGTAAAACATTCCATTCATAGAAACTTTGCGGTACTGTGAATGCTGTTAATTGTTTGGATTCTTCTTCTAGTTTTAGGTGGTAAAATCCTGATTTACAGTCAAATTTGCTAAAATAATTATATCCTTGTATTTGTCTTATTTTTAGTATTTTGTTTGGTATCGGATAATTGTATGTTTTAGTTTTAGCATTTAGATTGCGATAGTCTATGACCATTCTACTTTTACCTCTTTTTTGTTCACTATGTTTTATAACTATAAATGCTGGACTTGTGTGTTTACTATTACTCTTTTGTATGTAATTATTTTCTAATAATTCATCTATATGTATTTTAAATTCTTTTAAATCATCAAAGTTATATTTTAATGGTTTCTGTGTTATTATGCTATTTTCATCTATTAGTTCAACTATAGCTATAAAAAAATTGATATAGAAGAAGATTTAGAGATAGTAAAAGAAAGATTAAGCACTTCAAGCGTACCAAATACATTGACAAGAGCTACCTCATCAAGGATGAGTACATCTAAAAGAAAATATGAAATTCCCCAAAACATATTAGGTAAAGAAGAAATAACACCATACCATTATTTCATAACAGGAATAATAGACCAAAGAAAATATAAAATATTAATAAATACAGGACAAGAAGAAAATTATATAACAAGAGAGTTAGTATTAGAAAAAGAAATTATAAAAACAGGATATACATGCCCTGGACTACCTAGTGAGATAGTAAACACAAATGAAGAAACAACAGAAAAAGAAATAATTATAGGAGGAATACCCTTAGTAATACAATTCAAAATATACCAAGGAAACCATAATATAACATTAGGAATAAAATGGTTAGAAAAAGTCAAACCATACAATATAGAAAATGAACAATTAACAATAACTTGCCAAAATAAGAAAATAATTATAAAAAGGACAAAATGATTAATGAAAATATTTATACTTGCAAAAATTATAGTAGAAGGATATCACAACAGATATTATACCCCTATGATAGATACAGGAGCAGAAGCGAATATATGTAAATATAATTGCTTACCAGAAGATAAATGGGAAAAATTAAAAACACCTATGGTAGTAACAGGATTTAACAATGAAGGAAGTATGATTAAATAGAAAGCAAAAAATATAAAAATACAAATATGGGATAAAATACTGACAATAGAAGAAATGTATAATTTTGAATTACTACAAAAGATATGTTATTAGGAATGTCATTTCTAGATAGATTTTATCCACACATAATAACAAAAACACATTGGTGGCTTACTACACCATGCGGAAATAAGATAGGAGCAAAAAGGGTAAATAATAAACAACGAAAACCTATGGAATGGATAAAAGGAAGTGAAAAAATAAACCAAGAAATGGAAAATATAAATAATAAACAAATAACGCAATTAGAAATTATTATATTTGCTATAGACAAAGTCAAATTAATTAATGAACAACTAGAACAATTATATAGTGAAGATCCATTACAAGGATGGGAAAAACACAAGACAAAAGTAAAAATTGAACTAATAGATGAAAATAGCATAATAACACAGAAACCATTAAAATATAACTTTGATGATTTAAAAGAATTTAAAATACATATAGATGAATTATTAGAAAATAATTACATACAAAAGAGTAATAGTAAACACACAAGTCCAGCATTTATAGTTATAAAACATAGTGAACAAAAAAGAGGTAAAAGTAGAATGGTCATAGACTATCGCAATCTAAATGCTAAAACTAAAACATACAATTATCCGATACCAAACAAAATACTAAAAATAAGACAAATACAAGGATATAATTATTTTAGCAAATTTGACTGTAAATCAGGATTTTACCACCTAAAACTAGAAGAAGAATCCAAACAATTAACAGCATTCACAGTACCGCAAGGTTTCTATGAATGGAATGTTTTACCCTTTGGATATAAAAATGCACCAGGTAGATTCCAACATTTTATAGATAACTGTTTTAACCAGCTAGAAAACTGTATTGTATATATAGATGACATATTGTTATATTCTAGAACACAAGATGAACATATAAGATTATTGGAAAAATTTATACATATAGTAAAAAATACAGGTATAAGTTTAAGTAAAAGAAAAGCAGAAATTATGAAATCACAAATAGAATTTCTAGGAATACAAATAGACAAAAATGGAATAAAAATGCAAACCCATATAGTACAAAAAATAATTACTATTGATGAAAATATAGATACAAAAAAGAAATTACAATCCTTTCTAGGATTAGTAAATCAGGTAAGAGAATATATACCAAAATTAGCAGAACATTTAAAACCACTACATAAAAAACTTAAAAAAGATGTAGAATATCATTTTGATAATAAAGATAAAGAACATATAAAAATTATAAAGAATCTATGTAAAAAATTACCAAAACTATATTTTCCTGATGAAAATAGAACATTCACTTACATTGTTGAAACAGATTCGAGTGATCATAGTTATGGAGGAGTTTTAAAATACAAATATGAAAAAGAAAAAATAGAACACCATTGTAGATATTATTCAGGATCTTACACAGAAGCACAAATAAAATGGGAAATAAATAGAAAAGAATTATTCGCATTATATAAATGTTTATTAACATTTGAACCATATATTGTTTACAATAAATTTATTGTAAGAACAGATAACACACAAGTAAAATGGTGGATAACAAAAAAGTTAGATGATTCAGTTACGACAAAAGAAATAAGGAGATTAGTATTAAATATATTAAATTTCACATTTACAATTGAAATAATTAAGACTGACAAGAATCTTGTTGCAGATTACCTATCAAGAAAAAGGAACACAAACTGAACCAGATACAACAGAAGAAATACTCAAAGCTATTACTACACTTTCTACAAAAGTAGATAGTATGAGTAAAGAATTACAAAATCTGAAAACTAAAAGTCAGCAGCATGACTATAAATATGCGGAGCTATGTCGATCGGAAGACACAAAAAATCCAGAACTACAAGGAGACGATGGGAAACTCCTTAAAACCCATAACAATGTTTGTTTAAATACAGCTACAGCCAGCACATCTACAGCAGGACAACCTACAAAAAAGGAGGAGACTAAAATAAAATACACAAATACAAACTTGAATAAGTTATTCTCAAAACCATATACTCCTCCAAGTACCCAGAAAGATATATTCATACCACCACAAGTACATGCCTATAAAGCCAACCTAAGTTCAGATAAACAAACATATAACCACATTACCAGAATGTATATAGAAAATATATACAAAGTACAAACATTTCTAAACCTAAATCCCAGAGTCAAAGAAACAAAGAACCCAACTGAAGACTATATAACCCAATATTTACAAGGATACAATAAGCTAATTGCACAACCAGGAACCAACCCAAATCTAGTAGCAACCTGCTACAACTACGGATTATTAAGTACTGTATATACAATAACGGGAGACGAGATATCAAAGATACCGGAATTATATAAAGCCTTTTTACAATATAAAAGAGTAACTAAAGGAACTCTTTTTTATATAAAGTTTTACGCAGCTACAGCAGAGATACTATATGACGAAGTTAAACCTACCATACAAGCTATAAAGATTGGACTTACAAGAGACATGATAATTCCAGAAAAAATAGACATCCAAAAAGAAATACAAAAAGTGGATATTCCAGAATTTTATGCAAATAAAAGAACTATTGGAATAGCTACCATACTAAGTGAGATGACAAATAATTACTTAAACGAAAATGCAATTTGGACATATTACAACAGAGACCAGACAATCATCTACTCAAATTGCAGAGAAATTAGGACAGCAGATATAGAAGACCTAAGACAATGGATATTGAGCTTGATAAAGCCAGAACAAATACCTACAACAAGAGCTATACGAAAGAATTTTATTTCAGCCAATTTGATGACGAGATATTGCAAATTAATAGGACAAAAATAATGGTTCTGGTAATTTTGTATAATATTGTTTTCTTATTTCTTTTGCTTCGTCAAAATTGTATTTAGCTTTGTAATAATATTCTTTAAATGCGCAAGTATATTCTTCTAAGTAACACATTTTACATATCGCTAATTTTGTCATAAGTTGTCTATTTATTATTTTTTCTCTATTTTGTTCTCTTATATCTGTAGTCATACCTCCAAATTCATTTCTTATTGCTGATTCATATTTATCTAGTATATCTATATTTGTTGCTGAGGCGGATCCATCCATTTTCTTATCATTCCTAAGTACTTCTAAACTTTCTGAGGGTAGATTTTCTATCCATAATTTTGTTGTTCCTACGAATGTTCTTTCTATGTATCTTGGTGTTTTTGCTATTTCTATTTTGTTATCTATTAACTGTTTAGACATATTTCCTATCCATAATAATATTGCTTTATTTATATCTGCGACACAATCTAAATCTAGGAAATTGTATTGTTCATTTGCTGGTTTAGGTGTCCAATTTTTATTTAGTCTACTGTTCCTTATTGCATTATTTCTGTCTGATTGTTGATAGCTTTCTGTATAATAAGTTGGTGGTGTCCTCCTAGGACTAACTCTAGGACTATTTCTGGGACTATTATCTGGTGTTTTAACTCTTGACGTACTAGGCCTATTCATATCTCCTGTGTTTATTTCTAATTTTTTTGGTTTATTTATGTGTTCTAGAATTTCTGTATATGTTTCACTTATATCGCTTATTTCTGATTGTTGGTCATTTTCATTTCCATCTATTTCATTTACTTCAATATCTTCATTTAGGTCTTCATTTAGTTTTTGTTCCATTTGTTTTATTTCATTTGTTAATTCTAGCTCTTTATCTTTTTCTTTTTGTTTTTGTTTATTTTCATATAATAATTTTAACCTAGCTAATTCTTTTTCTAATTCACTTATTCTTGTATTTTTTATTTCTTCTAAATTTTGTACTTCTTGTTTTGCTTGTGTTTTTATTTTTTCAATTTCTCTTGATTTATCTATTTCTTCATTTTCTTTTGTTATTCTTACCATAGCTGTTAAACTATCTTCTAATTTTGCTGTTTCTTTTTCTAGCATTAAGTATAAGTTATTTCCTATTTTCTTGTATCTTCTTCCTAAATTTGAAAATATTATTTTTATTATCATTCCATCTTGGTTTTCATATGTTTTTTCGTCTACTGCAAACTCTTCTTTGTTCATTATGATCTATGTATTATATTATGTTGTAATTCATATTCAAGACAATCTAATTCTAATTCTGACATTAATATATCTTTTCTTTGTGCTAGTATTGATTTATTACATACTCCTGCTAATATATTTTCTTCTAATCTTCTTTTTTTATGTTGTAACTCTTGTTCTTTTTCAGTTATTTGTTCCATTATTTCTTCTATTAATTGTTGTTTATAGATTTCTCTGTTCATACTGTTTTTTCAAATAGCAGACATATTTATATTCTGTTTTTGAAATTATGTTTATTAATTGATCTTTTTTATCATTATCTGTTTTGACTAGTTGTGATAATTGGTATTCTATATATAAGGATTTTAATTTTTTCCATATTTTTCTCACCTTTTTATCTATCTTAGTTCTTTTTATTTTAGTATTTTTATTTATCATAACCTTTTATATAATATTTTAAAAAGCTTACTTAATTTTTCTGGATATTTAATCTTTTTTAACCTGTAATTTCTACCATATCGTCTAAACCAATGTTCAGTCATATTTAGTCTCCAATATCTAAATCATCATATAAATCATATATGTCATAATGAAGTTCATCCTGTATACTTTGTATAGTTAACTCAGTCCAACCTTGGGTTGTTATTTCTATTATTTCATATGTTAATAATTTATTATAAATTTCTCTTTTTATATCAGTACTCAAATTTTTTAGTACATAGAGTAGTAATATCTTATAATCAACATCAAATAACATTATTATTTTCTAGTACCTTATGTGAGAAATTCATCATAATAGATCATAGGTATTCATAAGTAAGAACTACCCTTTTACATTAGAAGACAGCATTCAAGTGAGTAAACCTTTCATGCAACACTTTATAGTATCATGAGAAGTTACTATCAATAATATAATAATCATAACTTATAATAGTTGCATACTTCATACAAATTTCAATTGTCTAGGATTAAAGAGAGGAATAATTGCTATCAGCATCACAACAATAGAAGTAGTACAATCTAAGTAAATTATACCTCATGATCGAATTCTAGAATAATCAATGTTCAGATATTATTGCCCTTTTATCGCCTTCATACTTAAATTACAACGAATTACAGAGCCAATGCATAAACAAGGTAAATTCAAGCAGTAATACATAACAATATTATTGTACACATTCATATAGTCATTATCTTTCACAATTACTATAGAAAGAATACCTTAGTGATGATCTTGCAATGGATTTGAGATGAAAACCTTGGTGAATTCATCCTTGAATCTTCAATGGAGGTTGAATTTTAGTGAAGAAAGAGACTAGAGAGAAGTTAGAGAGATGTAGGTTTTGGAATTGTGGGGGTGTTGGGTAAGTTTAATGATGTTTATGTCTTATATATTCACTTAAATAAATTAATTACCATTCCAATAATTCCTAATTAACCACCTAAGAAACAAAAAAAAAATTCCCTTTCTTAAACTCAAAAGCCCAAGCCACACCATGACATACGAGACCTTAACCGATGGTCCGTAGGTCAATCGATGCACCCGTACTCTACAAATGTTGTTGGCGACTATGATTGGTCTTTTTTAACACTTATGAAATTTGGCTATGTTTTGAGCTATAGCTCCATCGATGCCTTGTCGATTGGTTTCGTAGGTAGCCATTGTCAAACATAACTTTTGGGTCGATTTCGAAATGTCCTCCTGAAGGACCCTTTGGGTGGTACTTGGGGAGTTATACCTAGACGTTTCGACCCTAAAACACTCTATTACTTATTTAAAACCCTTTTATCAATTTTCAATAGATTTCGTCACCTAAAATGTCATATCTCCAAACAACACCCTACAAGTTACAACCAATCTCGATTGCAACAGGCGTACATGAGCTCTCGGAGATATTGTACACGCCTTTTCATTATTGTTCATCACTATACATAATGAAAGATAGTACGAAATTTAAAATTTTCACAAAACATTAGAAATATTTGTAATAACATATTTTATTAGAAATCATAGGAAATACTAAGTCTGAATCTCTTCAAACATAGACACGAGCATACTCTGGGACTCGGCCCATACATCGAAATATAGAATTACTTAGTTTATTATAATACTTTGAAACGAAAAGATATATATATATATATGCTTCGACTCAATTGAGGACATAATTCACTTTTCTTGAACGAGTCTAGAATCAAATCTCTCCATCACGATTCTTGTCACCTTTCACCTACTCCTTTAGAGATAACAAAATGTATGGAATTAGTAAAAACTATTTTACATAGTATGACATTCTAAACAAAAACATGAAAATGGACATTCATTTGAAATATGCATCTTTTCATGTAAAACATCATATTATAATCATAAGAAAAACATCTATTACCTTTGAAACACATAAGGAAACACTTAAACTAATTAACCTATTTTTTGAAGTACTTTATAGTAACTACACTTCACTGGACAACGAAGTTCTTCTTTATTTATGGTGAAGTTACATACCTTAACCTAAACACCTTCTAGTATGTACTTACCTAACTACAAGCTATCCTAACACTCACTTATTTAATAAAAAGAGAGACAGCCCAAACAATCTGCTTACGAAAACCTAAATAATCCTTATTCCTCTTGTGTCGGTACGTGACACTCCGATCCCCTAATTCTACGTGTCGGTTCGTGACACCCGATTCCCTAATTCTACGTGTTGGTTCGTGGCACCCGATCCCCTAATTCTACGTGTCGGTTCGTGACACCCGATCCCCTTATTCTACGTGTCGGTTCGTGACACCCGCTCCACTAATCTCATTCTATTAATTCATCAAGCCTTCTTTTATACCAAGGCATCATCAATCTCATTACTTTAGTTCATCAAGCCTTCTCTTAAACCAAGGCATCATCAATCTCATTACTTTAGTTCATCAAGCCTTCTTTTATACCAAGGCATCATCATTAACAAGATAAATTTAGGATTAGAGGTTCAATAGACTAATCATGCTTATTCATCACAATTATATAATCAAATTCATTCAAGCATACAATTAAGCATATTGAAGGGTTTACAACACTACCCAATACATATCATTCGCTATTAAGAGTTTACTACGAATAGCATAAAAACCATAACCTACCTCCCCCGAAGATTCGTGATCAAGCAAGCAATTTCCCAAAGCTTTGTTTCCTCTTCGTTTCCCTCTTCTTTCGATCGTTCTCTCCCTCTCTTTCTGTTCTTTTCTTTTTCTTACTCAAACCCTATTTCTTTACCCAAATTAGCATATAATTAAGTATAAAAGATGGTGAATTAACTTATTAATTAATTCAAGGTTATCTCTTTTAACCCTCAAGTAATTAAATTATTAACATTAACCCACTAAATTTATAATTATAGCAGGAATAGTCCAAAACGTCCCTTAAAACATTTAAAGAAATCATACCCAGCCTGGGATTACGCAGTCTGTGACGGGCCGTCGTGCCTGCGACGGTCCGTCCTGCTGAGTTGTCGTAAAGTTCAGAGACTGAAATTTACTGAAGGGCCTGTGACGGTCTGTCATGCCTGTGACGGTCCGTCCTGCCATTTCGTCACGAAGTTTAGAGAGTCAATTTCAACACCCAAATTTCAGCATTCTAAGTGTTTTGGAACGAGACCTCCTCGACGGTCCGTCGTGCCCATGATGGTCCGTCGTGGGTTCCGTCGTCTCAGCCAGTTTTTCCATAAATAAAATATGCTGCTCAAAACGACTAAACAGGTTGTTACAATAGATACCAATTTACCCATCGTTCGTCCTCGAACGATCATAAGAAGAAAAACAAGGGCGAAAAGGAGTACCTTTATCTGTAAACAGGTGTGGGTATCTTTCTTGCATATCTACTTCCTTCTGCCAAGTGGCTTCTTCAACTGGTCGATTCTTCCATTGAACTTTGATTGATGCAATCTCTCTTGAACTTAACTTGCAGACTTCCGTATCTAGAATAGCAACAGGTTCCTCCTCATAAGACAAATTCTCATCAAGAAGAACTGAATCTCAACGAATGATGTAGTTTCCATCCCCATGGTATCTTTTCAACATAGACACATGAAATACTGGGTGCACTCAGGACAGTCCTGGGGGCTAGGCTAACTCATAAGCTACCTCCCCCACGCGCTTCAGAACTTCAAAGGGACTAATATATCTTGGGCTTAGCTTACCTCGCTTACCAAACCGCATCACCCGTTTCATGGGCGAAACCTTCAGCAAGACTTGCTCACCCTCCATAAACTCCAAGTCTCTAACCTTTCAATCTGCATACTCCTTTTGCCTACTTTGCGCCGCTAAAAGCTTTTCTTGAATAGATTTCACTTTCTCCAATGAATCCCTCAAAAGGTCAGTACCCCAAGGTCTAACCTCAAATGCATCAAACCAACCAATGGGAGACATACATATCCTCCCATACAATGCTTCGAATGGAGCCATATCAATACTTGAGTGATAGCTATTATGTATGAAAACTCCGCTAAGGGTAAGAAGTTATCCCAATGACCCCCAAATTCTATCACACATGCACGAAGCATATCTTCCAACACTTGAATCGTTCGCTCAGGCTGACCATCAGTCTGAGGGTGAAATGCAGTACTAAGGTCCAACCTAGTACCTAATTCAGCATGCGATTTTCTCCAAAACATAGAAGTAAACTTCGCACCTCTATCTTATATGATGGAGAGTGGAACTCCATGCAATCGAACGATTTCTGAGATATAGATTTTGGCTAACTTCTCTACATTGTAGGTCACCTTGACCGGAATGAAGTGAGCAGACTTAGATAACCTATCAACGATTACCCAAATAGAGTCAAACTTCCCCGATGTCTTTGGAAGACCAACCACGAAGTCCATTGCAATTCTCTCCCACTTCCATTCAGGAATGGGCATTCTCTGAAGTGTTCCTCCGGGCCTCTGGTGTTCATACTTTACTTGCTGACAATTTGGACATTTGGCAACAAAATCAACAATGTCGCGCTTCATTCTACTCAAACAAAAGTGTTGCTTTAGGTCACGGTACATCTTGGTTGCACCAGGATGTATAGAATATCCACAACTATGAGCCTCTTTAAGAATAGTGTGGATCAAATCATCAACACGGGGCACACATACCCTTTCCTTAATTCTCAAAAAACCTTCCTCATCCATTATTGCTTCTTTAGCCTCTCCTCGCAACACCATATCCCGAATTCGGTCTAGTTTCTCATCATCAAACTGTTTTCCCTTGATCTTGTCAAGAAAAGAAGATCTTGCCTCCACACTCGCCAAAAATCCTCCCTTCTCATTTACTTCTAGCCTCATAAAGTTATTAGCCAGAGTCTAAACTTCTCTAGCCAATGGGCGTCTAGAAACTTGCAAGTGAGCTACACTTCCCATGCTCCCTGCCTTTCTACTTAAGGCGTCTGCCACAACATTAGCCTTTCCCGGATGATACAAGATAGTGATATCGTAGTCCTTCAGTAGTTCCATCCATCTCCTCTGTCTCAAATTCAAATCTTTTTGAGTAAAGACATACAGTAGGCTACGATGATCCGTGTATACTTCACACTTAACCCCATATAGATAATGTCTCCATTGCTTTAATGCAAACACTACCGCATCCAATTCCAAATCATGGGTCAGATAATTATGTTCATGCACCTTTAATTGCATTGAAGCGTAAGCAATTACGTTCTTCTCTTGCATTAGCACTGCACCCAAACCCGAATAAGATGCATCACAATAGACAATGAAATTCTTACCTTCCACTGGCAGGGTAAGGATTGGTGCAGTAGTCAACAAGGTCTTGAGTTTCTGAAAGCTTTCTTCACATTCGTCCGACCATACAAATGGAACATTCTGCTTAGTCAAGTTCATCAATTGGGAAGCAATGGAAGAGAATCCCTTGTCAAATCGACGGTAATAGCTAACTAAACCAACAAAGCTCCTTATTTCTGACACATTAGTAGGTCTTACCCAATTCTTCACTGTCTCAATCTTAGAAGGATACACCATCACCCCATCCTTAGAACCCACATGCCCCAAGAAGGACAATGAATCTAGCCAAAACTCACACTTGGAGAATTTTGCATAAAGCTTATTCTCCCTCAACATTTCCAATACCATTCTCAAGTGCTCCTCATGTTCCTTCTTGCTCCTTGAGTATACCAATATATCATCAATAAATACGATCACAAAGAGATCCAGATATGGCTTAAAAATCCTGTTCATCAAGCTCATGAAAGCAGCAGGGGCATTCGTAAGACCAAAAGACATCACTACAAATTCGTAATTCCCATACCTTGTCCGAAAAGCAGTCTTTGGCACATCCGTTGCCCGTATTTTCAATTAATGATAACCGGATCTCAAGTCAATCTTAGAGAAGACACAAGCACCTTGTAACTGATCGAACAAGTCATCAATACGAGGAATGGGATACTTGTTCTTAATAGTTACCTTGTTCAACTGACAGTAGTCTATGCACATCCGAAAACAACCATCCTTCTTATTCACAAATAACACCGGAGCACCCCAAGGAGATGCACTTGGTCTAATGAAGCCTTTGCTCAACAACTCTTGAAGTTGGGACTTTAACTCTCTTAACTCAGCGGGAGCCATTCTATAAGGGGGTATAGAAATGGGGCAAGTACCAGGTTCAAGATCGATGCAGAAGTCAATATCTCTATCCGATGGCATACTAGGAAGGTCTGCAGGAAACACATCTAAAAACTCGCGGACTATCGCAACCGACTCGATTGAAGGTACTTGGGTAGTATCATCCCTGAGGTGTGCCAAGAAAGCTAAACAACCCTTACTAACCATTCTCTTAGCACGAAGAAAGGAGACGATAAGAACCGGATTGGAGGTGTAGTCACCCTCCCACAATAACGGATCTATCCCAGGCTTGGCTAACGTCACAGTCTTAGCATTACAATCCAAGATTGCAAAATTCGGAGAAAGCCAAGTCATACCCAGAATTACATCAAAATCAACCATTTCTAAGATAACCAAGTCTACATAAGTATTGCTCCCCACAAAAGTCACCAAACAAGACCTATATACTTTTTCAACTATCACAGACTCACCCACCGGAGTAGACACACGAATAGGTATGTCAAGCAATTCACAATGTAAATTAAGGCCAGTAGCAAATGAAGAAGATACATATGAAAATGTGTAGCCAGGATCAAATAATACAGAAGCCATACAATCATAAACCAAAAGATTACCTGTGATAACAGCATCTGATGTCTCCGCTTCCGACCGCCCAAGAAAAGCGTAACAATGGGCCCTATCACCAGTTTGCCCATTGCCCCTACCATGTTGCGTTGCATTAGTTCCCATTTGTCCGTCACCCCGGCCGTTTTTGTGACCACCATTACCTCGGCCACCACGTCCTCTAGAATAACGGCCTCTACCATGACCAGCTCTACCTCTAGCTATTGGGGGTCTATAACTCTGTTTTGGACAATTCCTCCTAATATGTCCAGTCTTCCCACATCCATAATACTCTCTGGAGTCAAGCATACTTCTCTCAGAGAAGTGTTGACCAGTCTGAGGTGGACCCCCAACTACAGTCTGTAGTGATGACTGAATTGGTCGGACTGAGTAACCTCCTGAACCTTGTCCTCTAGAGTAAGAACCATTAAACTCACCTCCCTTTCGAAACCTTTTTGATGTCGATGCCATGCTGAAGTCATCTGGCTTCATTCTTTCCACCTCTATCACAAAGTCTACAACTTCTTGAAAGGATTTTGCCGTAGCTGCTACCTGTAAGGCTGAAATCCACAATTCTGACCTCAACCCCTTCATAAAACGGCGAATCCGCTCTCGTAGACTGAAACAAAGTTAGGTGGAATACCTGGATAATGCACGAAACTTAGCCTCATATGCAGTAACCGACATCCTACCTTGCTCTAGGCTCAAGAACTCATCTCTTTTCCTATCCCTCAAAGTCCGGGGGATATACTTCTCCATAAACAAGCTAGAGAATGATGCCCAAGTCATAGGTGGTGCCTCTATTGGTTGACACTCAACATGTGACCGCCACTACATTTTGGCGTTTCCTTGAAACTGATAAGTGACAAACTCAACACCAAACCGTTCTACTATACCCATCCTCAGATTCAGCACCCTTGAAGACTGGAGGTTTCAATTTCAAGAACTTACTGAAAAGTTCATGCTAATCATTTGTCATTATAGGCCTTGTAGTTAGACGAGGAAACGTGCCTATTTCCAATGAGGCATCCATGCGGGGAGCCACAGTAGCTGCATGTTGTACCTCCGGAACCGGAGGTGTTGGTGCAGAAAACACTGGAGGTGTCTGGTCCTGATTAGATAACCCGCTAAGATAAGCAAGAACCTGATTGATCATCTCTGGGGTTGGTTGGGGTGGCAATTCCTCATTCTGCACTTGTTCATTCTCCCCATCCTCACCCTCTCTTACCACTTCCTCAGTTGGTGGAGGAGTCATCGCCCTAGTACCACATGGGCTAGGTGCTCGTCCTCTTCCTCTAGAGGGCGTCCTCCCACGACCTCTTCCACGGCCTCTTGTCACTACTCCTCTTCGAGCTACAGCCCCAGTGGCTGGCTCAAACGCTTCTTGTCTTGCCGGTGTTGGTGTTGGCGCGATGTGTGCTCTAGTTCTAACCATCTACTAAATAGAGTGAAGATGGTCAGATACCAATTTGTATCACCTAGATACCAATTGGATCCAAGTAATAGCACGAAAGAAAGAAAGAAAGAATGGAATTTTCCTAAAGAGTTATAGCCTCTCAAAGAAAAGTAAAGGCGTCCCCCTAACGTTTCCTTAAGACTCTACTAGACTCGTTCTTCTGTGATGAGACAAATTAACCTAAGGCTCTGATACCAAGTTTTTCACGACCCAAATCGAGCCGCGAGTGGCACCCACATTTATCCTCCTATGTGAGCGAACCAACCAATCAAAACCCCAACGTTTCAAACATAATAAAAAGAAAACAATGCGGAAGACTTAAAACTCATTAACAAAATCAATAATTAACTTCTAAATCTCAAAACTTATCATTATCCCCAAAATCTGGAAGTCATCATCACAAGAACATCTATCCTAAAATTACTAATCTAAGAGTATCTAAGAAGTTAAAATAAGTAAAAAGCTAGTCCATGTCGGAAGTTCAAGGCATCAAGACATGAAGAGGAAGATCCAGTCCAAGCTAGAAGCATTAGCTCACCCTGAAATCTGGTGTGACCAAGACTGGCTAGAGTTGCGGTTGAGTTGAAAATGACGGTACGTTTGCTGCACTCCACAATAACAAGGAAAGAAACATACAAGAAGGGGTCAGTACAAACACAAGTACTGAGTAGATATCATCGGCAACCTCAAAATAGAAAACAGTATATATCAGATAAGATCATAAAATCAACTATTATACTAAACATGCGGCATTTACAATTACCATAACCCTTGGTCACAACGCCAAGTGCATCAATGAGGACTCACGCCTCCCCGTCATACTCATTTGGGACTTTGGTTCATTAAATTGAGTATATAACATCTTTCAAGATACATTATCCTTATTCCTCTTGTGTCAGTACGTGACACTCCGATCCCCTAATTCTACGTGTCGGTTCGTGACACCCGATCCCCTATATCTATGTGTAAGTTCGTGACACCCGATCCCCTAATTCTACGTGTCGGTTCATGACACCCGATCCCCTAATTCTACGTTTAGGTTCGTGACACCTGATCCCCTAATTCTACATGTCGGTTCGTGACACCCGCTCCACTAATCTCATTCTATTAATTCATCAAGCCTTCTTTTATACCAAGGCATCATCAATCTCATTACTTTAGTTCATCAAGCCTTCTCTTATACCAAGGCATCATCAATCTCATTACTTTAGTTCATCAAGCCTTCTTTTATACCAAGGCATCATCATTAACAAGGTAAATTTAGGATTAGAGGTTCAATAAACTCATCATGCTTATTCATCACAATTATATAATCAAATTCATGCAAGCATACAATTAAGCATATAGAAGGGTTTACAACACTATCCAATACATATCATTCGCTATAAAGAGTTTACTACGAATAGAATAAAAACCATACCCTACCTCCCCCGAAGTTTCGTGATCAAGCAAACAATTTCCCCAAGCTTTGTTTCCTCTTTGTTTCTCTCTTCTTTCGATCGTTCCCTCCCTCTCTTTCTATTCTTTTCTTTTTCTTATCCAAACCCTCTTTCTTTTACCCTAATTAGCATATAATTAAGTATAAAGGATGGTGAATTAACCCATTAATTAATTCAACGTTATCTCTTTTAACCCTAAAGTAGTTAAATTATTAACATTAACCCACTAAATTTATAATTATAGCAGGAAAAGTCCAAAACGTCCCTTAAAACATTTAAAGAAATCCGACCCAGCCTTGGATTACGCAGTCTGTGACGGGCCGTCGTGCCTGCGACGGGCCGTCCTGCTGAGTCGTCGTAAAGTTCAGAGACTGAAATTTACTGAAGGGCCTGTGACGGTCCGTCATGCGTGTTACGGTCTGTCCTGCCACTTCGTCACGAAGTTCAGAGAGTCGATTTCAGCACCCAAATTTCTGAATTCTAAGTGTTTTGGAACGAGACCCCCTCGACGGTCTGTCGTGACCATGACGGTCCGTCGTGGGTTCCGTCGTCACAGCCAGTTTTCCAGAAATAAAATCTGATGCTCAAAACCACTAAACAGGTAGTTACACAAAGCTTCAAGAGACTCCTCTTAACTGCCACCTACACCTTAAGCGATAAGATAATATATGAAATTACTACATTAGATTGCACTAACTATGGTGACATGCAATTAAATCGTGCCTAAAAGGACTTTTGCTTTATAGTATGCCTTCATGCTCTCTTTAGAGAAAACTTTTATAAGATGATTATAAGAAACCACCTTTAACATAAACTTCATATATAAGAGATATTCCAAGTCATCGACTTAATCACAATGTAAACACTTCAAACCACATAAGAATATAAAACTCCTACCAAAGGTTATCCTAAGACTTACATAAGTAAGACAATAAGAGACTTCCCATACACCCTCTTCAAGCACACCTAAATAATCCTTCTAACTATCTTAGAAAATATTATTCCCAGTGAGCATTTAACTCGCAACCTAAGGTCACTTTAAGATTCACTAGATTAAAACATGAAGAGACCCTCAATAAACTCGCTGGTAGAATACCTAAGAAACCCTCAAAGCTACACTAGATAGAGATACATTTATTAAACTTACATTCACTAAATCATCATGTAAAATACATAACTTAATGATCTTGAAGTATACCAATACAATCTCAACCGTATCACTTTTAAAGCCTACTTGTGCCATCTCTAGATAGCGTCCCATTACACTACGTAAAATTTGTAAAACTTTTCCAATACTACAATGTATGCTACATGATGAGAATAACAAATAACCGAGATAACCAATAATATCTAGGCATTGAATCAAAAGTCTTCCCTACTCCTATGGAGGGTGTTCTACTTGCCAAGGGTAGAACTAGGACACATCCCATGTAGGCACATGGTTAAGAACTATCAAGGGTTTCTTTGTACACTATTATCAACTTAAGAAGAGTCACTCCCCAAGAATACTCACTCGGTGCTAGTCATTGTTCTCATAGAGAAGTTCAATCACACAAGACATATGACAAGACAACACTTCTAGCTTTACCTTACCATAATTCCTTACCAAATATGGGTCCTCTAGGGTTTCCACTGAATTGTTAATAGGATATATACATGACTTTCTTAAATATTTTTTCATGCCATTTCAACCAACCTATCCCTATGTCTATCATTCACAAAAGAAGGATATCATTACGACTTTCAACTTCGAAGAAATCTCAACCTCATTTCAATTTTGAAGGTTCCGAGTTTATGGCCCTCTTATGATGTTCAAGGTCATAATTTAATCACACATACACATACATTACAAAGGTTCTTTACCCTACGAAGTAAAAAGTTCATATTCAAATTCTTCATTCATCAAATAAGGGGTTATAAGTCCACCAAAATAAGACACACACATATCATCTTATCACATATAAAATAATATTCATGTATGATATAGGTAAAACTAAGTCTACTATATGTAACCCTATTCAGTCCAATAGAACGTCAGTGTATTCAATCATAAGACTCACATAGTAAAGTAGGAAGCATCATACATCAACATGAAGTATACTCACATCAGGGCATCACGATACTCTATCATGATCACCTATAATTATGTAGGAGAATTAATGTTTGTACTTCATACACATACACATATACATACTCATACTTCACATTGATAAACTTCACAAGCTATAACACTATAACGTCACAATTCATAATGTAATTCCTATAAGGCCATGTTCTTCAAAAGTTTAACACATAAGAACCGCCACCGTAAGTGGACAATACTAATCTACAAAATTCAAGACCTATTCTACAATAGATATATAAATATGTATATATATATATATATATATATATATATACATATATATATATATATACATATATATATATATATAATTAGTTGAACATACAATAATTCCATCAAGAACATGTTCAATCCATAGCTATTCCAACTAATTCAATTCACAAAGCTCTTACCAAAAGCCATATACATCAATCAAAACAAATACTCAAACCATACAATGATCTAACAATATATAATATGAAAATCACTAAATTTAGGAGGCCTACATAGAATCTAAACATGATCTTTATATAATTTAATAGCGTAAAATAATCTACACAAGAATTCAATACAATAAATCATTGATCAAATAACCCACATTATAGCCAAAAAAAAGAAATCACGATTTGCGTCGGTTCATAAAATTTATGATCTTAAATCATAAAATTGATATCAATTCAACCATAAATCATTTATTGAAATCGTTTATGCAAGAACAACGGCTATATTTCAATTTAAAAGTTTTTTTTTGTTTGAGAAGTCTCACAGAAGCCGTTGAAGTTTGGCTTCATGAAGAAAGATCGTTCAACGATGAAACACCATACCTTGATTGATGAAAAATCAAGAAAATTATGAAGATTTGATGTATAAATCAATTTCCAAGCTTCAATCTTTCTTCAAGATTTAATGGAGTTCTAGAGGATTCTATTCGGGATCTTAGGTTTTGATTTGTGAAAATTAAATTGACATGGTGTTTTAGACTTCTAAAAAAACATAAAATTTTCAAAATGACCTTCAATAGCATCCCATTTTATTTTTATAAAGATAGGTGAAATTACAAAAAATCCATTGGCTTGGCTAAGGTACCTGCAGATAATTTGCAGTTGTCAATCGATGGACGAAATGCACCAGTCATAGATCAATCGATGATCCCTACTGGTAAGCGTCTTTTAGTGAAGAAACTCAAAAAATGGGGGCCTAATATACAACAATTATGTGAAGATACACCATCAAACTACAGGCCATTAGTGGGACTACTGGAGTCGATTTCCTTTGTCGATTGGGACTGTTTTGGACAGCTTTGACCCAAAGGTTGGGTTCACCTCAAAAACCCTTAGGTTGTTCCTTGGGGAGTTGTGCACATATGTTTTAATCCAAAACACACCCGTCTTTGTGTTACAAAACTTCTCTATAAATTTGATCTTTAAAGAATGCGTAAAACATGCCAAGGCAAACTTGAACACACAACCACGTCTCATGCCATCTTTCGAACGTCTTGGACGTTTCACATCAAAACATTATACACTTCCTCTGAACACTATTATTATAAATTTTAGTACCTTAGATTCACATTACACACATGTCAGGATCTAGCTTCAGCTAGGTCATTTTAGGGATGCTACAGTTGATCTCGCTAGTGATGGTTTATGTTGAAAGGAAGTTCTTATCCTATACCTAACGAGATAATAATATTATTATACAAGGTGTTAGTCTTCTATGGCCTGCATTAATATTTATGATTAACAATGACTTAATGACATTTCAAAAAGGGACTATTGTTTAGTACCGAGCGAACCAGGTATGAAAGGTGTCCCTTCCTGATGAAGGAAGGTAGGTTCACAATGATTCTAATGAGATAAAGACTACCATGCATTGTGCATACATTAGTTTCTAGTATATCTCCTAGTTCCATAACTATGTTGCACCAATAAGAATACTAGATAGTGGATCCACCTATAATGTTATTTTCATGTTTTCGTTCTACCTTGGCAAGTACAGTGCCTTCTTTTAGTGTAGGGTTTCATCACACCAGATTCCATGATTAACAACAATAGTCTATTTTCGGGTAAAGCGATTGATCCCAAAAATAAAATGAATGAAAGAAAGTGATAAAGATAGGGACTAACTAGGGTGACTCAAGGGGTTCTATTTAGTATAGTTAAGGGTGTGAGACTTTACCTATGAATTGCACAAGTTGTGCTTGAGGGTAGTCGTAGGGGGTTGTTCTTACATACTTATAATTTCATGATATGTATATATACTGATTCTATAGAATGTTTCTCTTATATGAAATTTGTGTTTTTTTGATGGACATGATATTAGTCTAAATTTATATATAGGATGATGACTATGCATAAGGGTATATATACGAAACAAGGAAATATGTATGATCTCTTTTATTGTTTACATGATTATGTGGGGTTACACGGTTTCGCATTAGCATTGCACTTGTAGGATTGGATGGTATTATGGATGGTCTTGTATGTTAATGATGTGAAGTACTAAACATGAAAGGTTGATATTACATTATTATGATGTTATCCTTGTTTATGAACATATATTATGTTGTTTTGATCCCTGACTTTTATATGCTCTCTTGTGTGTGCATAAAGGATTTCAACATAACATATCATGTTTTCAAAAGAAATGGTCCCTTTCATACATTTCTTCAAAGGTTTTATTTGTATATATCAATATATAGTACACGTTTTTATACTAACCTATTTTATTTACATTTATACAAGTATGTAAGTTTGGTATGGTGAGGGTCTTCGAGGACATTTGCAAGAAGACTTGGACTTTTCCCCAAGTGGTTGCTGAGTCCTCAAATTTCGAGAATGGTTCCACTTTTATATATTATTATTATTGCTGAAGTCTAAAGATAATATTGTTGTAACCCTATATGTGGCATATTATATTTCTTTAATGGCTATACCCAAATGTATAAATTTTCTTTAGATACTTATATCTGAGACAAGATATTAGACTTTAGAATGAATTGTCTATTCTAAATGAAAAGTCTCTGTGAACTTCATAAATTAGAGTCTATATAAACTCCATATATGATATGTTACAAGTCTAAGTGAACTTCCCAATTTATAAGTTTTAAGTTTTCTACATCTTCTCTACCGATGATATGCCATGATACATGCTAAGGGCTATTCACAATCCTCTTCGAGGACGAAGACGTTGGTTATATCTGCGGGTGCTCCCCTGTTGTGTGAAAGTTGGTATCAGATAATGAGGTTGAGTAACATTAAGTTTGATGTCTTACTAAATTACGTCTTTGTACAGTCTTGTTCATAATTGTGAGGCTCACTACACTTATTAATAAGAGGCTATGTGATGCTTAGGAAAATCTCATCTTCTTGGTAATCCTATGTCATTTTTCAAGAGTATTTACTTAAAGTATCCTTTACATCTAACCCTTTTGTTGTGGTTATAGGATATGACTACTACAAGAAAAGCTGAAACAAGATTTGAACAAGATATCTCTAATGAGGGAGCTCGTCCTCGAGGAAATCAAGCTCCTTCGGATTGAAATCAAGCCTCTACTTAAGAAAAAGTTCCTTTGGCTTACAATACTCCAGTCTATCCTGCGACCTTTAAGGATGATGCGATAAGGTAGGCTTTTTATATGTTTGGATTAATCTATTAATACTCAATATCAAGCCATAAATACTAAATCCCAAGCTATGATGGCTCAAGAAAACAAGGAAGTTGGACCCCTCGTGCACAAGAATGCTGGTACCATGGCTTCTCTCTTAAGGGACTTGACTATGATAAACCCTCCAATGTTATTTGGTTGTAAGGAGAATGAATATACCCATGACTTTCTTTATGAGCTTTACAAGATCTTGTACGCTATAGTGGAGAGTTCTAATGAATAGGTCGAGCTAGCCGCTTATAAACTCAATTTAAAATGATTTAGGAGTCATTCGTGGACGAATAGTCCTAACTAGGGGGATAATGTGACACTGCATAAGTCATATGATCTATAATAGAGCCTCACCTATTAAATAATTATTAAAATGATGTTTAAAAACCTAAAATAATATAATAAAGCTGATTTAGATATATTAGAGACTAGATGTCAAAGAAACATGTTGACGTCCATAAACTGGCGTAATTTAACTAGTATATGTCCCTATGTTTTTTTAAGGTTTGGGAGTATCATTTCAAGTCTAAGACTTGTAAAAATACGGTTAATAGTTAAAATAATGCTCATATGTTCAAAACACCCAGCAACGACTCCCCAAAGACCACCACAAGGGACCTTGAGGAGGACCCAAATGTTGGCAAGGAGGCTGTTAAAGAAGCCTGCATAGTAGGCCCTTTTTGATAGTTATGGCGCATCGCGCAGCAACCACTTTATATTCAAAAATTTCCTGGCGATGAGGGACTTTCACGTGGCTCACTCCCTCAAACTGTATTTCAAAGAAAATATTTGGATGTGCCCCCGCGATGCGCAGCCAAGTTCCAGATTCGATCGCATCATTTTAAAGACAATTTTACTTCACAAAAAGACCAAATTAAGTTATGGGTCTCTTTGGTAATTTATGAGACAAGTATATATTAGTTTAGGGTCAGTTTTAAGTCATTATGAACCATCCAAATCAATTCTGCAAATTACTCTCACTTCTCTTTGAATTCTCTCACTACTCAAACTACATTGTAGAGCATTCGAAGCTTAGACAAGCAGACAAAGTTCTAAACTTTTGTTATCAAATTCGACGATAAGGTATTCACTAAGGTATGGATTATTCACTCTTGAGATTCCTTTCCCCAATAGGTCCATTCAAAGTTAATTTCTAAATGACTCAATTCCAAGGGTTTTCCTCTACAAATGGTTTTTCTTCTAAACTTGAAAGTGATGATTGATTATGATGAATTGTAATTACAAAAGGATAATTAAGTTAATATTATTCATTAATTGTTGTTGATTAATTTGAATTTCTTGTGATACATGTCCTTTCCCCCAATTTCTCAAATCATGTATCTTGCTTATGAATTGACTGGAAGTAATAAATGTATTGAGTGTAAGACTTGTGTTAACTATGATATTTTGTTCATGCAATGCCTATTTTCATGTATTGTTTTGATTGGATCTACTTCTTGGATGTATTCAAGGATGAACCCTTTTCCTTAGCCCCACTAATAAATTGGACTTGTAGATGAATAGGGTTGTTGGAATTGATTATGATATTATTTAATTCATTATGTTATGATAATGATTATGAGTGGATCATTGGATAATGGTGATGAATTGAGGTTAACTTCTTGAAGGAGTTTTTGGAAACAATTGGTAAGACCTTTATGATTATGAGTTCTCTACTTCAATTACGTTTGTCTATTATTAATGATGATATCCAATTCAAGTATGATTATGTGAATTTAATCGGATGATGATATGATGGTATGTTATGAATATGTTGAATGTGAGATAACGGTAAGGGTATGATGATACAAGGTTGAAGATGATTCTCTTGTGTGCCTTATAAGATATCCCTATGATATGTTAATCTCACTAAGAGAAATGACATAAACACACCATCGAAGTTGTCCCATATTTGCATAAAGACACCTAAACTTCTGAAGTGTCCTATCACACCACTAAAAAACTATATATCGTTGTAAATTGGCCATTTTTACTCATTCCATCGTCTATGTAATGTGCGTGTTGCTCACTCTCTAGGTAACCCAACCCGACCCTTTTTTTTGAAGAAAATTCGTGAACTCCTTTTCATTTCATTTTTCAAATTTTCCCTAATAAAACAAACAAAATACACAGTGTTCTTGTTGTTGATTGTGTTGTTGTTGACAATCTCATTGTTGATCATTGTTGATGTGTATTTGTGAAGATTCTTGGAGATTGAAGGTCTAACAGGTTAGGGTTCTAAAATATGCACTTTATTCGATTATTCTGATTTTATGGATTATTATAGTGTAGAAGTTTTAGAATCGACCTCTTACAGTTGCCATTGTTAGGATATTTTTGAGTATGTTGGGTAATCGACTTAGTTAGTGTAGGGTATTATGTTATTGACTTAGTGCAACTGTTAGTGATTAAGGTTTTGTGATTGTGTTTTAGGTTAGGGTTTGATGTTATCCACTTAGTTCGAATCTTATTATTTGTCTCTTATACATTTGTAGACTTAAATTTGTACACTAACGACAGCTATTGTTAGTGTTTTTGTTCTGTTAGTACTGTTAAAGCTTAATGTTAGTGCTTTATTCTACTTTTGTTAGTTAGTGTTTCTGTTGTTGTTGTTTGTTAGTGATTATGTTTGTTGTGAAAAACTTGTTAGAGTTAGTTATTGAAATGTGTGTTTGAATTGTGTTTGTTGTTGTTACATGATTTTTAAGGATGGCTATTAATCTTATAACTTTAAGATGGTATCATGGGGGGGGAAATAGAATTTGGTCCACCACCTAAATATATTGGGGGGCATGTGACAGAATTCCTAGATGTAGATGTTGATAGGATGTCTTATTTTGAGTTGAGGGACTACATAAAGGAAGAAGGATATACAATAGATTGTGATTTTTGCATCATGTGGGATGGGTAATTGGTCCATGTTGATAATGATAAGGTTATATTTTACCTTTTCAATATGGTGAATGATGGGGATACAGTGGAGGTGTATGTTTTTCATGGGGTTGGTGAAGCTAATCAGGCCCCACATGAATTGGAGATTGTCCCCCATATGAGTGAAAGTGGGGTAGGTGAGGAATCTTTTAATGAGACTTCTAATTCTTATAATCAGCCTCCTACTTCTACTTTTCCTTCCATCCTTACAACTGGTCCTTCTGAAACTTCCAGCACTCCATTTGATGCTCAGTCTTCTACTGTGCCTCTACCATCTCCTTCTATTGTGCCTCCTTCTTCATCTGATTATCCTATAATAGATGATGATCCAACTGATGATGAAGTGGAAGATTAATCAGGATATGAAGGGGATACTAGTGAAGATACTGAGGTTGACAGTAATGTTCATCATGAGTATGTAGATATAAGGGTAACCAAGAGGCATTTCAAAAGGTCACAAAGGAGAAGTAGAGGAACTACTTCAGATCAAATTAATATTAATGAGAAAGGTCCAGATATAGGGTATGATGAGACAAATAGGGGTATTAGGGAAAGCTTAGTTGGTAAGCTAGGAGGTGATGAACCTTATTATCTAAGTGATGAATTTCCTTGCTTTGAAATAGATTGTAAAGAGGTTGATCATGTAGTGCATAAACCTGTTAGGAGGAAGAAAACCCCAAATAGTTGTGTTTGATACAACAACTGAAAAGATTGTTTGGGAATTAGGACTGGTTTTTGGAACTTTTGAAGAATTTGGAGTGGCAGTGACAAGATATGCAATCCAAGAATATATTCAAATCGAAAAATATATAAATGAGCCTGGCAGAGTTAGAGTGCGCTGTTTTAAAGAGAGTTGTCCTTGGTTGTTGTGAGCAAGTATGAATAAAACTAGTGGAGATTTCATTATTAAAACATATAACCCTATCCATAAATGTTTGACATCGACTCATAACTACCTGTGCAACTAAAAGTTTTTGGCCACCAAATACAAAGAAAGAATAACTCAACAGCCAAACATTAGCACTGTCTTGTTGAAGGACATTATTAGAAAGGAGTTGGATATTAATGTTGGTAAAACAACAGTGAGAAGAGCAAGGACTAGAGTGTTACAAGATGTAACGACCTGTTTAGTCGTTTTGAGCAGCAGATTTTATTT
Source organism: Solanum chmielewskii (assembly GCA_027704785.1). Classification (NCBI taxonomy): domain Eukaryota; kingdom Viridiplantae; phylum Streptophyta; class Magnoliopsida; order Solanales; family Solanaceae; genus Solanum; species Solanum chmielewskii. The sequence continues at coordinate 16,431,569 of JAKWIX010000329.1, forward strand.
CTGGATAAACTGGCTGAGACGACGGATCCCACGACGGACCGTCATGGGCACGACGGACCATCGAGGGGTTCTCGTACCAAAACACTTAGAATTCTGAAATTTGGGTACTGAAATCGACACTCTGAACTTCGTGACGAAGTGGCAGGACGGACTGTCACAGGCATGACAGGCCGTCACAAGCCCTTCAGTAAATTTGAGTCTCTGAACTCTGTGACGGAAGCAGAAGGACGGACCGTCGTAGGCACGACGGCCCGTCACAGGCTGCATAATCCTATGCTGTGTCGGATTTCTTTATGTGTTTTAAGGGACGTTTTGGACTATCCCTGCTATAATTATAAATTTAGTGGGTTAATGTTAATAATTTAACTACTTGAGGGTTAAAAGAGATAACCTTGAATTAATTAATGGGTTAATTCATCATCTTTTATACTTAATCATATGATAATTAGGGTAAAAGAAAGAGGGTTTGAATAAAAAAAATAGAAAGAACAGAGGAGAAAGAGAAGAACGATCAAGAGAGAGGAGAAACGAAGAGGAAAACAAAGCCTTGGGGAATTTGCTTGCTTGATCCCTAATCTTCGGTGGAGGTAGGTTATGGTTTTTATGCTATTCGTAGTAAACTCTTAATAGCGAATGATATGTATTGGGTAGTGTTGTAAAACCTTTCTATATGCTTAATTGTATGCTTGCATGAATGTGATTATATAATTGTGATAAAATAAGCATGATGAAGCTATTGAATCCTAAATCTTGAAAACCCTAATCTACTTTGTTAATGATGATGCCTTGGTAGAAAAGAAGGCCTGATGAACATGTAGTGAGATTAGGGGATCGGGTGCCACGTTCCGGTACCAGGATAGTATATGAGGATCGGAGTGTTACGTTCCGACACCAGGATAGTATATAAGGATCGGAGTGTCACGTTCCGACACCAGGATAGTATATGAGGAATGGAGTGTCACGTTCCGACACAAGGATAGTTTATGGATCGGGTGCCACGTTCCGGTACCAGGATAGTATATGAGGATCGGAGTGTCACGTTCTGACACCATAATAGTATATGAGGATCAGAGTGTCACGTTCCGACACCAGGATAGTTTATGGATCAGGTGCCACTTTCCGGTACCAGGAAAGTATATGAGGATCAGAGTGTCACGTAACGATACGAGAGGGATAAAGATAATGAATCTTGAAAGATGTTAATATACTCAATTTAATGAACCTAATTCCCAAATGAGTATGATGGGGAGGCGTGAGTCCTCATTGATGTGCTTGGTGTTATGACCAAGGGTTATGGTAATTGTAAATGCCGCATGTTGAGTATTGTAGTTGATTTTATGATAATATCTGATATATACTGTTTTCTATTTTGAGTTGGCCGATGATATCTACTCAGTACTCGTGTTTGTACTGACCCCTACTTGTATGTTTCTTTCTTTGTTATTTGTGGAGTACAGCAAATGTACCGTCGTCTTCAACCCAACCACAAGTCTAGCCAGTCTTTATTACACCGTACTTCAGGGTGAGCTAACGCTTCTAGCTTGGACTGGATCTTCTTCTTCATGTCTTGATGCCTTGAAGTTCCGGCATGGACTAGCTTTATATTACTTTAGCTTTCTAGATACTCTTAGAATTAGTAATTCGAGGATAGATGTTCTTGTGATGATGACTTCCAGATTTTGGGTATAATAATTAAGTGTTTGAGTTTTAGAAGTTATTAATCTATTTTCATTGATGAGTTTTAAGTCTTCCACATTGTATTTTGTTCATTATGTTTGAAATGATGGGGTTTAGATTGGTTGGTTCGCTCACATAAGAGGCTAAGTGTGGGTGCCACTCACGACGCGTTTTGGGTCGTGACAAACTTGGTATTAGAGCATTAGGTTAGGTGGTCTCATCACACAAGAATGAGTCTAGTAGAGTTTTAAGGAACGGTAGGGGGACGCCTTTACTTTTCTTTGAGAGGCTATAAGACATTAGGAAAACTCCATTCTTTCTTTTCTTCTTTCGTGCTATTACTTGGATCCAATTGGTATCTAGGTGATACAAATTGGTATCTGACCATCTTCACTCTATTTCGCAGATGGTTAGAACTAAGGCAACAACGACTGCGACAACACCAACATCGGCAATACAAGAAGCGTCTGAGCCAGCCACTGGGGCTATGGCTCGAAGAGGAGTAGTGACCAGAGGTCGTGGAAGAGGTCGTGGGAGGACGTCCTCTAGAGGAAGAGGACGAGCACCTTGCCCATCTGGTACTAGGGCGGTGACTCCTCCACCAACTGAGAAAGTGGTAAGAGAGGGTGAGGATGGGGGGAATGAACAAGTGCCGAATTAGGAATTGCCACCCCAACCTACCCCAAAGATGATCACTCAGGTTCTTGCTTATCTTAGCGGGTTATCTGATCAGGGCCCGACACCTCCAGTGTTTTCTGCACCAACACATCCGGTTCCGGAGGTACAACGTGCAGCTACTATGGCTCCCCGCATGGATGCCTCATTGGAAATAGGCACGTTTCCTCGGTTGACTACAGGGCCTATAATGACAAATGATCAGCATGAACTTTTCAGCATGTTCTTGAAATTGAAACCTCGACTCTTCAAGGGTGCTGAATCTGAAGATGCCTACGATTTTCTGGTTCACTGTCATGAGCTACTACACAAGATGGGTATAGTAGAACGATTTGGGGTTGAGTTTGTGACTTATCAGTTTCAAGGAAATGCCAAAATGTGGTGGCGGTCACATGTTGAGTGTCAACCAACAGAGGCACCACCTATGACTTAGGCATCATTCTCTAGCTTGCTTATGGAGAAATATATCCCCCGGACTTTGAGGGATAGGAAAAGAGATGAGTTCTTGAGCCTAGAGCAAGGTAGGATGTCGGTTACTGCGTACGAGGCTGTGTTTCGCGCATTATCCAGGTATGACACCCAATTATGTTTCAGTCCACAAGAGCGGATTCGCCGCTTTGTGAAGGGGTTGAGATCAGAGTTGTGAATTTCAGTCTTACAGGTAGCGGCTACAGCGAAATCCTTTCAAGAAGTGGTAGACTTCGTGATAGAGGTAGAGGGAGTGAAGTCAGATGACTTCACCATGGCATCGACATCAAAAAGGTTTCGTATGGGAGGTGAGTTTAATGGTTCTTACTCCATAGGGCAGGGTTCAGGAGGTTACCCTGCCCGACCTATTTAGTATTCACTACAGACTGTAGTTGGGGGTCCACCTCAGACCGGCCAACATTACTCTGAGTTTTGTGGTTATCCCCAGACTTCGTTTTTTTCACAGAGGCCGATGCTTGAATCCAGAGAGTGTTATGTATGTGGGGAGACTGGACACATTAAGAGGTATTGTCCAAAACAGAGTTATAGACCCCCAATATCTAGAGGTAGAGGTGGTCATGGTAGAGGCCGTTATTCTGGAGGACGTGGTGGCCGAGGTAATGGTGGTCACCAAAACGGCAGGGGTGACGGGCAAACTATAGCCACTACCGCACAACATTGTAGGGGCTACGGGCAGACAGGTGATAGGGCCCATAGTTACGCTTTCCCCGGGCGGTCTGAAGCGGAGACATCTGATGTTGTTATCACAGGTAATCTTTTGGTTTGTGATTGCATGGCTTCTGTATTGTTTGATCCTGGATCCACATTTTCTTATGTATCTTCCTCATTTGCTAATGGTCTTAATTTACATTGTGAATTGCTTGACATACCTATTCGTGTGTCTACTCCGGTGGGTGAGTCTGTGATAGTTGAAAAAGTATATAGGTCTTGTTTGGTGATTTTTGTGGGGAGCAATACTTATGTAGACTTGGTTATCTTAGAAATGGTTGATTTTGATGTAATTCTGGGTATGACTTGGCTTTCTCCAAATTTTGCGATCTTGGATTGTAATGCTAAGACTGTGACGTTAGCCAAGCCTGGGACAGATCCGTTATTGTAGGAGGGTGACTACACTTCCAATCCGGTTCGTATCGTCTCCTTTCTTCGTGCTAAGAGAATGGTTAGTAAGGGTTGTTTAGCTTTCTTGGCACACCTCAGGGATGATACTACCCAAGTACCTTCAATCGAGTCGGTTGCGATAGTCCGCGAGTTTTTAGATGTGTTTCCTGCTGACCTTCCTGGTATGCCACCGGATAGAGATATTGACTTCTGCATCGATCTTGAACAGGGTACTCGCCCCATTTCTATACCCCCTTATAGAATGGCTCCCGCTGAGTTAAGAGAGATAAAGGCCCAACTTCAAGAGTTGTTGAGCAAAGGCTTCATTAGACCAAGTGCATCTCCTTGGGGTGCTCCGGTGTTATTTGTGAAGAAGAAGGATGGGAGTTTCCGGATGTGCATAGACTACAAGCAGTTGAACAAGGTAACTATTAAGAACAAGTATCCCATTCCTCGCATTGATGACTTGTTCGATCAGTTACATGGTGCTTGTGTCTTCTTTAAGATTGACTTGAGATCCGGTTATCATCAATTGAAAATACGGGCAACGGATGTGCCAAAGACTGCTTTTCGGACCAGGTATGGGCATTACGAATTTGTAGTGATGTCTTTTGGTCTTACGAATGCCCCTGCTGCTTTCATGAGCTTGATGAACGGGATTTTTAAGCCATATCTGGATCTCTTTGTGATCGTATTTATTGATGATATATTGATATATTCAAGGAGCAAGAACGAACATGAGGAGCACTTGAGAATGGTGTTGGAAATGTTGAGGGAGAAAAAGCTTTATGCCAAATTCTCCAACTGTGAGTTTTGGCTAGATGCAGTGTCCTTCTTGGGGCATGTGGTTTCTAAGGATAGGGTGATGGTGGATCCTTCTAAGATTGAGACAGTGAAGAATTGGGTATGACGTACTAATGTGTCAGAAATAAGTAGCTTTGTTGGTTTAGCTAGCTATTACCGTCGATTTGTCAAGGGATTCTCTTCCATTGCTTCCCAATTAACGAACTTGACTAAGCAGAATGTTCCATTTGTATGGTCGGACGAATGTGAGGAAAGCTTTCAGAAACTCAAGACCTTGTTGAGTACTGCACCAATCCTTACCTTGCCAGTGGAAGGTAATAATTTTGTTATCTATTGTGATGCATCCTATTTGGGTTTGGGTGCAGTGCTAATGTAAAAGAAGAACGTAATTGCTTATGATTCAAGGGAATTAAAGATGCATGAACGTAATTATCCGACCTATGATTTGGAATTGGCTGCGGTAGTGTTTGCATTAAAGCAATGGAGACATTATTTATATGGGGTTAAGTGTGAAGTCTACACGGATCATCGTAGCCTACAGTATGTTTTTACCCAAAAAGATTTGAACTTGAGACAGAGGAGATGGATGGAACTACTGAAGGACTACGATATCACTATCTTGTATCATCCGGGAAAGTCTAATGTTGTGGCAGATGCCATAAGTAGGAAGGCAGGGAGCATGGGAAGTCTAGCTCACTTGCCAGTTTCTAGACGTCCGTTGGCTAGAGAGGTTCAGACTCTAGCTAACGACTTTATGAGATTATATGTAAAGGAGAAGGGAGTATTGTTGGCTTGTGTAGAGGCAAGATCTTCTTTTCTTGACAAGATCAAGGGAAAACAGTTTGACGATGAGAAACAAAGCCGAATTCGGGATATGGTGTTGCGAGGAGAGGCTAAAGAAGCAATAATGGATGAGGAAGGTGTTTTGAGAATTAAGGGAAGGGTATGTGTGCCCCGTGTTGATGATTTGATCCACACTATTCTCATAGAGGCTCATAGTTCCGGATATTCTATACATCCTGGTGCAACCAAGATGTACCGTGACCTAAAGCAACACTTTTTGTGTAGTAGAATGAAGCGCAACATTGTTGATTTCGTTGCCAAATGACCAAATTGTCAACAAGTAATGTATGAACACCAGAGGCCCAGAGGAACACTTCAGAGAATGCCCATTCCTGAATGGAAGTGTGAGAGAATTGCAATGGACTTCGTGGTTGGTCTTCCAAAGACAATGAGTAAGTATGACTCCATTTGGGTAATCGTTGATAGGTTAACTAAGTCTGCTCACTTCATTCCGGTCAAGGTGACCTACAATGCAGAGAAGTTAGCCAAAATCTATATCTCAGAAATCGTTCGATTGCATGGAGTTCCACTCTCCATCATATCAGATAGAGGTACACAGTTTACCTCTATGTTTTGGAGAACATTGCATGCTGAATTAGGTACTAGGTTGGACCTTAGTACTGCATTTCACCCTCAGACCGATGGTCAGTCTGAGTGAACGATTCAAGTGTTGGAGGATATGCTTCGTGCGTGTGTGATAGAATTTGGTGGTCATTGGGATAACTTCTTACCCTTAGCGGAGTTTTCATACAATCATAGCTATCACTCAAGTATTGATATGGCTCCATTCGAAGCATTGTATGGGAGGAGATGTAGGTCTCCTATTGGTTGGTTTGATGCATTTGAGGTTAGACCTTGGGGTACTGACCTTTTGAGGGATTCATTGGAGAAAGTGAAATCTATTCAAGAAAAGCTTTTAGCGGCGCAAAGTAGGCGAAAGGAATGTGCAGATCGAAAGGTTAGAGACATGGAGTTTATGGAGGGTGAGCAAGTCTTGCTGAAGGTTTCGCCCATGAAAGGGGTTATGCGGTTTGGTAAAAGAGGTAAGCTAAGCCCAAGGTATATTGGACCATTTGAAGTACTTAAGCGAGTAGGGGAGGTAGCTTATGAATTAGCCTTGCCCCTAGCACTGTCCGGAGTGCATCCGGTATTTCATGTGTCAATCTTGAAAAGATACCATGGGGATGGAAACTACATTATCCGTTGGGATTCAGTTTTGCTTGATGAGAATTTGTCTTATGAGGAGGAACCTGTTGCTATTCTAGATAGAGAAGTCCGCAAGTTAAGGTCAAGAGAGATTGCATCCATTAATGTTCAATGGAAGAATCGACCAGTTGAGGAAGCCACTTGGGAGAAGGAGGCAGATATGCAAGAAAGATACCCACACCTGTTTACAGATTCAGGTACTCCTTTTCGCCCTTGTTTTTCTTCTCGTGATCGTTCGAGGACGAACGATGGGTAAATTGGTATCTATTGTAACGACCTGTTTAATCGTTTTGAGCAGCAGATTTTATTTCTAAAAAAACTGGCTGAGACGACGGATCCCACGACTGACCGTCATGGGCACGACGGACCGTCGAGGGGGTCTCGTTCCAAAACACTTAGAATTCTGAAATTTGGGTACTAAAATCGACTCTCTGAACTTCGTGACGAAGTGGCAGGACGAACCGTCACAGGCATGACGGGCCGTCACAGGCCAATCAGTAAATTCGAGTCTCTAAACTCTGTGACAAAAGCAGCAGGACGGACCGTCGCAGGCACGACGGCCCGTCATAGGCTACGTAATCCTAGGCTGGGTCGGATTTCTTTAAATGTTTTAAGGGACATTTTTTACTATTCCTGTGATAATTATAAATTTAGTGGGTTAATGTTAATAATTTAACTACTTGAGGGTTAAAATAGATAACCTTGAATTAATTAATGGTTTAATTCATCATCTTTTATACTTAATTATATGCTAATTAGGATAAATGAAAGAGGGTTTGAATAAGAAAAATAGAAAGAACAGAGGAGAAAGAGAAGAACGATCGAGAGAGAGGAGAAACGAAGAGGAAAACAAAGCCTTGGGGAATTTGCTTGCTTGATCACTAATCTTCGGTGGAGGTAGGTTATGGTTTTTATGTTATTCGTAGTAAACTCTTAATAGCGAATGATATGTATTGGGTAGTGTTGTAAAACCCTTCTATATGCTTAATTGTATGCTTGCATGAATGTGATTATATAATTGTGATAAAATAAGCACGATGAAGCTATTGAATCCTAAATCTTGAAAACCCTAATCTACTTTGTTAATATGATGATGCCTTGGTAGAAAAGAAGGCTTGATGAACATGTAGTGAGATTAGGGGATCGGGTGCCACATTCTGGTACCAGGATAGTATATGAGGATCGGAGTGTCACATTACGACACCACGATAGTATATGAGGATCGGAGTGTCACGTTCCGACACCAAGATAGTATATGAGGATCGGAGTGTCACGTTCCGACAGCAGGATATTTTATAGATCGGGTGCCACATTCCGGTACCAGGATAGTATATGATGATCGGAGTGTCACGTTTCGACACCAGGATAGTATATGAGGATCGGAGTGTCACGTTCCGACACCAGGATAGTTTATGGATAGGGTGCCACGTTCCGGTACCAGGATAGTATATGAGGATCGGAGTGTCACGTACCGACACGAGAGGGATAAAGATAATGAATCTTGAAAGATGTTAATATACTCAATTTAATGAACCTAATTCCCAAATGAGTATGATGGGGAGGCGTGAGTCCTCATTGATGTGCTTGGTGTTGTGACCAAGGGTTATGGTAATTGTAAATGCCGCATGTTGAGTATTGTAGTTGATTTTATGATATTATCTGATATATACTGTTTTCTATTTTGAGTTGGCTGATGATATCTAGTTAGTACTCGTGTTTGTACTGACCCCTACTTGTATGTTTCTTTCTTTGTTATTTGTGGAGTACAGCAAACGTACCATCGTCTTCAACTCAACCGCAAGTCTAGCCGGTCTTCATTACACCGAATTTCAGGGTGAGCTAACGCTTCTATCTTGGACTGGATCTTCTTCTTCATGTCTTGATGCCTTGAAGTTCCGGCATGGACTAGCTTTATATTACTTTAGCTTTCTAGATACTCTTAGAATTAGTAATTCGAGGATAGATGTTCTTGTGATGATGACTTCAAGATTTTGGGTATAATAATTAAGAGTTTGAGTTTTATAAGTTATTAATCTATTTTTATTAATGAGTTTTAAGTCTTCCGCATTGTATTTTGTACATTATGTTTGAAATGATGGGGTTTAGATTGGTTGGTTCGCTAACATAGGAGGCTAAGTGTGGGTGCCACTCACGATGCATTTTGGGTCATGACACAAGAGATCATGGGTGATCACATTGTGGAGTATGGTAGGATTTTTGATTATAGAGATGAAATATTAAGGAGTAATTAAGGTAGTACTTGTGTAGTGAAGGTTCGAGAAAATTCTTAAACAGGGCAGAAAATTTTTGAAGGATTTTATGTTTGCTTCAATGCATTAAAGAAAGCATTTTTTGGAGGTACTAGAAGGTTGATTGGTTTTGATGGGTGTTTTCTCAAAGGTGTATGTAAAGGCTAGTTGTTAGTGGCAGTTTGTAGAGATGGAATCAACCAAATGCTCCCTATTGCTTAGGTAGTTGTTGAGGTTGAGAATCATTATACCTGGACATGGTTTCTTGAACTAGTGAAGAAAGATCTTGAACTTTGAGAAGGGCATCAACTATCCATCATTAGTGATATGCAAAAGGTAATTACTGATATCCATCTTACTATTTTATGGTTGTTGATTTTTGCACTTTAATTGATTCTTTTTCTGTTATGTTGGTTTGTTAGGGACTAGAAATTGTTGAGGATACTTTATTGCCACTTGTTAAACATAGAAAATGTGCAAGACATGTTCTTGAAAATTGGTCAAAAAATTGAAAAGGAGTTGAAAGAAGAAGAGTGTTTTAGACGATTGCTTAATCCACATTTGAAGCTTAGCTGAAGGACAATATAGAGACAATGTGGAAATTAGGACAAGAAGGTTTAGATAATATTTTATGGTACGATTAGAATACATCGTGCAAGAAGTATTTTGAAGAATATAGGAAATGTGATGTTGTTGACAACAATATGGCAGTAACCTGTAATGCTTGGATATTGTCTGCAAGGTATAAAACCATCATTACAATGCTTGAATAGATAAAGGTGAAGATGATGAAAAGAATTGGTGATTTGAGAGAGTTCTCAAACATTTGGATCTTTGAAGATTTTGCAAGAAAACATTCAAAAGTTTATGAAATGTAACTTGACTAGGAATGGAGAAAGAGGTTTTTAGATTAAACACCATGGGTTAACACACACTGTGGACATTGTTAATAGGAGGTGTAGTTGCAGATGCTGGCAGCTTAGGGGAATTCCTTGTCCTCATGGTGTTGCTGCCCTTCATTACAAAAACTTGGAACCAATCCATTATGTGGCTAGCTGTTATAGCAAGGAAACCTACCTCAGCACATATGCCCATTTTTTTCAGCCAATGAATAACATGAAAATGCGGTAAACCTCAAATAATCCAATTGTAAAGCCACCAAAGATCAGAAAGTTGCTTGGAAGACCAGTTAAGGTTAGAAGAAAGGAAGCAGAAGAAAGCAGAAAAATTGGAAAGTTGAGCAAAAGAGGTGCTGTAATGACTTCTATCAAATGTGGCACACAAGGACACAATAAAAGAGGATTTCCTACAAGAAACCAAGCTGATCCAAGTCAATCAACTGAACCAGTTTCTCAGGCAAGAAGAACTGGTCCAAGTCAGTCATCTGAACCATCTTCTCATACACAGGTACTTTTATTTTTTACTCTCAAATGTATGTTATATGTAGATATATATATATTGATATATTAAAATACAGTCTACCGAAAGTGGTAGAGGAAAAGGCACAGGAAGAGCAACAAGAGGAAGAGCAACAACAGGAAGAGCAATTGGCAGTGGTGTTCAAGCTCAATCACATTAAAATGTTACAAACACAAAGGTAATATATCTAATTATTATATCATTGTAAGATAATATAGATATGCTTTAATATTTGATTTCAAAGTACAGACTGTAAATGGTAGAGGTAGAGGTAGAGGTAGAGGTAGAGGAGAAGGATCAGGAAGAAAAATGGCTCAAGAAAGAAATGTGAATGAACGACTAAGCAGAGGAAGAGGAATGACTCAACATAGTCAAACTAGTTCAGAAGCAAACTATAGTAGAGGAGGGCTAGGAAGAGGGAAGAGACCAGAAGACACTAGTGGAGGACAAACAAGACCTTCTATAAGGCCAAGAATGGTAGGTGTTGGCATACCAAGCTAAAGATGGATTTACAACTCTCAATGTAAGTTTACAACTATCAATGCAAGTTTACTATTGTGTTTGCAAACCTAATTGTCTATTATTTTAGTGTGTATTTATTTGACTAAGCAGCTTGGATTGCCAAGTAGAAGAGTCATTAATACTGGTAAAAAGTTACAAAGAGGGCTGACGTTGTCACTGGTGATACTTGCTACACACCAGTACGTGGATTAAAATGGAAGGGGAAGATAACTATTTCCTGTAGCAACCTGGAAAGAATGAGGGCTGAAAAGGTTATCCAAACTAGGTCTGTAGCTGCTGCTAATGCTGCTAATAGCCAAGGCCAAACAACTTCAAGTAGAAAAACTTATGTGCCATGTAAGTAGGGCATTTTGATGTTGTCTTGTTCGTTTTGACAAACAAAATTTAACTATGCATATATTTATGTTGTTTTTTATTGGAAACAAACTCAATTTTGGGTGTAACCAAACAAACTTGAATGGTTGGAATCGAACTCGATTATCAAGTCTTCTTTTTTGTCAGTTTTGTTATTGCCTTTTTAATTGTAATTGACATATTTGTGAAGCTTCACAAATGGTTGCCACGATAATATAGATTAGAGAACCAAATACATTAACTAATTGTTCAAATCATAGTAATTTTGACAACAAACAACAACAATAACTTGAACATTCAATAATCTTTCAAGTTACACACACCTACAACAAGCAAGATCAAGACAATTAACTTCTAGGTACACACACCTACAATTTAAAAAATTTGAAAGTAACAAAACATGTCTATGACAATTTTGGTTGCACACACCTACAACTTCCATTTCACATTCTTGGTTAGACTTAAACATGGAAAACACACAATAATGATCAAGACGATTAGCTTCAAGTTACAACATTTGCTCTTCTTTTTCTCCTTCATCATGACTTGGTTACTTTCAACACGACTTTCATAAGGTGTCAATATTTCTTCGAACTCCTTAATTCTCTTTGCTAATCTCGGATTAACATACTTGGATCTTATATCAACTTCTTCTCGGTCCCTCCATCTAAAGAAGTTGCATGTATCCTCCTAAAATACGCAAAACACAAATTAAAGAAAAATACATAAACAAAAGATCTCCATAAAAAAATTAGTAAACATACACGATAGCGTGGACAAGACCAAGCTCTTCGAGCTGGGTTATGCTCCGACCATGAAGTTTGCATTGATAGTAAGTCACCACGTTTGCATCGCAGTTTCACTCGCAACATCGGATCATTCTCGTCATTACAAACACGATTTAACATTGCATTTGACATTTTCCATCAAAAACTAACCACACAATTGAGAAGAAATTCAACCATAAAAAACTTCAAATTAACGTTTCTACTGGAAATTAAAAGAGAAAAGACGAATTCCTACCATATTTTCTTGAGAAAGATATGAAGTCGTCAAAAAGGGAGCACCAATAGTGTTCTTGCCATGGAAATCAATATTTTAGGGCTACCAACGGCTATTTTTGAGTTTAAATTGGGGAAGATACAGAAATTGATTAAATAATTAATATTAAAGAAAGAAAATGACATGTGGCTGTTTTAAACTTGTAAATAAAAAGGAATAATAGCCCATGACGCGCCTAACGTGCATGTAAACAACCCAGATGAGTTAATGGGTAAAAATGGCCAATTTACAACGATATATAGTTGTTTAGTAATGTGATAGGACACTTCAGAAGTTTAGGTGTCTTTACGCAAATATGGGACAACTTCGATGGTGTCTTTATGTCTTTTCTCTCTCACTAATGATGGTCTTTGATTAATGGAAGTTCTCATCCTATAACTAATGAGATAATGAAATTATTATGCAAAGTGATTGTTTCATATGGCCTGTATAAGATTGATGATCAAGAATGACTTAAAGGCATATCAAAAAGAAACTTTAGCTTAGCACCGAGCAAATAATATATGAGAGGCGTACCTTCCTGTAACGACTCGAGAGTACCTCATAGAAGTTACGACATTCTCAAATCGTCAGACGGCGTACTTGACGTTTTCGAGGTCTTGTACAAAACCTCAAATATCATTCATTGATACATGTATGAAAAGTAGTGCAGAACTAAAACATTTCTTACGAAATATCATAAAACAACTTTCATATTATAATCAAAAGAAAACACTATGTCCACACTTATGCCAATCTTTGACTCAAGAATACTTGGGACACCTCCCATACAACATGAAGAATAGAAATACTTAGTCGATTACAATACTTTGAATAAAAAAATCTAAAGATAGTTATACCCGCTAGTTAAGTTAGGACATACTTCAACTTCGCTTGAACGATTTCTAGATTCCAAACTTTACTTCAAACGCTTCTTACCTTCCACCTAAACCTTTATATATTACAAAGATGTATGGAATTAGTATAAACACTTGATATAAGTATGGCTTAATGCATAAAACATGAGAAAATGACATTTAAGAGAAACATTCTCTTTACGATTAAAACATCATATTAAAATTATATGAACCATATTTATGTACCAATAATAACAAATAGCATCAAGCATACATCAAAACATATACACATAAGATCCTCCTTCTAAAGCTGATTCTAAGGCACACTTGAGTGAGTTATGAAGCGACCGCCCATAGAGTTTCTTCATACACATCTATGATATCCTTTAAACTACCTAAGATAAGATCATTCTTACTTACCTCATAGTATACATATAATATGACATTCTATTCCCAAAGGTTATGAAAAGTCTTACTTAAGTAATGCAAGAATAGACCACCCATACACCCTCTCCAAGCTTACCTAAATAATCTTTAAGACTACCTAAGTTTAGATCATCTATATTTTATCAATTTAATTACTTATCTTGAGTAATTTTGAAGAGTTCCCTAGGTAAGACATGAAGTGACCATTCCTATACCCCCTTCCTACCATAACTAAGGAACCCTTAAACTAATCTAGGTATATAGTTATTCAATTACATGCTTTCTATATTATGGCATTATCTTCATTAGTTCACTAATATGGACATTGAAGTAATGGTCTTGGATAAGACATAGGGACTCACTCAATAACATCTTTAAAGCCTAATCGTGCAATGTCTAGATAAACCCCCATACCACCAACTAAACTTCATAGAACTTCTCCAACACTAGCGGGTATTCCATATGATGAGAATAGGACATAACTGACACAGACCGTACTAGCTATGCATGGAGTTTGTGGTGATGAACATACTCCGTTGCAGGTTTTTTTTACAGTCCAATGGTAGAACTAGGACACAGTACATTTAGGCACATAATTAAAAAATATGAAGGGTTTCTTTGTGCTCTATCCTCATCCTTAACTAGATTTACTTCCCCAACCATACTCACTCGGTGCTAGACTTTGTTCTCAAAGAGTAGTTCAATAAATGAATTGTTGAAGAGGTTCCATATCTTGTTCATAACCCAATCACATTACATCATAGCAAAAAAGGTCCACTAAGGCTACTTACAATAGTCAAGAGGACAACTCGATGACTTTCCTAAGGATGATTTCATATCATCCATCCAATCAAACTGTAAGTTCACCATTCACACAAGAAGGATACCGTTATATCTTTCAACATCAAGGATATCATAACCTTCCAACTAGAATGAAGGTTCCACATAAAGGACCTTTCAACAATGTTCAAGGTCACATTTCAATTACACATACTAGACTAAGAAGCTTTAGCATAATAAGTCAAGACCTCATATTCACATATAGGTATAACCAATATAATCTATAGGTCATCCTACTCACTACTATGGTATCATCAACTTATGTATCGCAAGTATTATATCATCTGTCAATAAATATCATACTTTAACATCTACTAATCCACATAATGACTACGTTATAGTCTACTACAGACACTCATCATCAACTAGAAGAACTAATTCTTTGAATCCACATAATAACATAAGTCATCATGACATTCATAATATCCACGTAATCAAGTTATAACATGACAAATCCATAATACTTGAAGTAATGCAGAAGAGGCCACATCATTAACATTTCATAAAGTAATGCCGACAAGGCTACATTTGTCACAAGTATAACTCATAAGCACCGCCACCATAAGTGGACCACACCAAGCGTTGTTACTTTATTAGGACTATACTATAAAATTTTTGGAATGTTAGATCAACATACCTTAAATCAAACATCACAACTTTAATCCATAGCCAATTCATCAAACGTAATATACAAAGACCCTTACCAATGACCATGATCATCAATTCAACCCAATAATTACAATATTCAACATGAATTTGTGAAATTAGGTCACCCAACTAACAATTCTAACATGACTTTTTGATAATCCAATACCTCTAATCACACTACATAAGAATTCAATAACATTAAGACATAATAAAATCACTCATAACATAGTCAAATTTAGGGTTACATCAATTCCATGGGTTCATAAATATTTTAGGTAAAAATCAATAAATTAACAACAATTAAATCAATAGACAATGATTCAAAACATTTAATTCAAGAACCCATTGATAAATTACTAAATTGGACAAGTTCATCATTGATAGACTTTAGAAATCACTATAAACATTGCCTCCTTGAATAAAAGAGATTCAAGGATGAATTCAATAACTTAATTGTGATGAAAATCCCACAAAAATTATAGATAAAACTTGAGAAAATTAGTCTTCTTCCTTGGATTTTCAAACCTTCATCAATGGAGGTGTTGGAAATAGGAAAGGAGAGGTTTTATTTTGAGTTCAGGTTTAGCTTTGATTGGTGTGTTTAGGGGTATAAAAGACTCGTTGACCGAAAATTAATCATCCCTAAATTACACAAAATATCCCTGCACTTATTAGACAATTTAATTGATTAGAGTATGACTTAAAAATGACGTGACCAAATCTACGAGTTTACTATGCATCTTGGAGACATTTCCTAATGTTATTTCTGGAAAATTTTTAGAAATAATGGTTCATGAAATCCCTGAATCAAAGGCCCATCCTGTGTTGGATTTGCGTTGCGCAACAACTTCCATATCTTTGTTGCTTGGCAGCTTCGATGGCCCATGTTTGGGTCCTCCTCGGGGACCCTTAGGCTGGTCCATAGGGAAACGTTCTCTGAGGTCTTAAATCTTTAAATATCAGGATATGCATAGGAACAAATTATACTTAATTTAACCCTCAAACCATTCTCCAAAACTTAATTACAAAACACTAAGACACAATAGTTCAACTTTGACTAATTTTTAGATGTCTTGGACGTTCTTGGACGTTTGAGCTCCAAACACTTCCAAACTATATAAAATGCCTATAAACAATATTATTAACAATTTTAGGACTTTAAAACAACATGCCACACATGTTAGGCCCTAGTTTAACCTAGGTTTTTTTTAGAGGCGTTACATTCTCAATCAGGGAAGGGATGTTTGCAATGATTCTCATGATGTAGACACTACCATGCAATGTGGACACATGAGTTCCTAGAATATATCTTAGTTTCATATCTATTTCCCCCCCCCCCCATATAAATACTAGCTAGTGGATCCACCTAGACAACATGTTCACGTTTTTGTCTACATTGGCAAGTAGAGCATCTTATTTTGGTGTAGGGTTTCATGAAAACAGATTGCATGTTTAGCTAACATGACCTATTTTCAGTTAAGAGGATTGTTACAAAAATAAAAATGGATGAATGAAAGTAATAAAGATTCGCACTAACTAGGGTCACTCAATGGTTCGACTTAGTATAGGTAAGGGTATGGGACTTTACCTATGCATTATACAAGATAACCATGAGGGGAGTCCTAAGAGTTTTTTCTTATGTACTTATGATATCATGAAATTTATATATGTTTATCTGATATGTTTTTGCTATTATATGATGTTGTCTTCATTTGATGAACATGATATTGGTATAAATTTCTACATGGGATGATGACTACATATGATGGTATATATATATATATATATATATATATATATAAGGCATTCATTCTGATCTCTTTTCATGCTTACTTGATTATGTTGTGTTCTGGGATACATATGAGCATTGCACTTGAAGGCTTTGATGGGATTGTTGGAACGGGTTTTGTATATTTATGATGTGAACTAGTGAACATGAAATGTTGATATGGATTTATGATGATGGTATCCTTTTTTATTAACATGTCTTATGTTGTTGTGATCCTTTACTTGTATATGCTCTCTTGTGTGTGGATAAATTCTTTAAAAATGACTGAGTATGTTTTCTAAAGAAATGGTCCCTTTCATGCATGTGCTCGACGGTTTTATTTGCATTTATCAATACTTAGTACAAGGGGTTGTACTAACCCATATTCATTATTTCTACAAATATGTACGTTTGGGTCGTTGAGGTGCTTAAAGGAAATTTGCTAGAAGACTTGTACTTTTCCCCAAGTTGTTGGTGAGTCCTCACAGTTCAAGGATGGTGACACTTTTCTATCTTAGTAGTATTTCTTATGTGTAAAGATGATTGTTTCCTTCCTTATTATTGAGACTATTGGCATAAGCTTATATGTGGAATATTGGACCTGTGAAAGAGTTATGAATAAATGTTGTATTTCTCTTTAGTAAGTTATATGTGAGACAAGATATTAGACTGTTAAATGAATTGCTTATGCTAAATAAGAAGTCTGTGTAAAATTCATAAGCGAAAGTATATATAAACTCAATATATGATACATGGAAAATCTAAGTATACTTCACTACGTATAAGTTTTAAATTTTTCACATTTTGTCTACCGATGATGTTCCATGATGTATGCTAAGGGATAGTCCAAAGCCTTTTCGAGGATGAAGAATCCTATTACGTCTGGGATGCTCCCTGGTAGGGACACGAACACACATATTCTCATAATAACACTTCTCGTTGGTGGTGGAGTTCTACTCAAATTGTTCAATGTATTTAGCTTCTAAGAACCCCCTATCACATACTTCAATACCAACCCCAACTCTATTCTAATCCGTGTCATATACTCACGTATCTCATATAAAGATTAATTTCTTATGTCTTGGATTGCAAATGTGTTTCTCCCATTATCAGTCTTTTTTAGTGTTCATAGCTTTGTTTTTACGAGAGATATTCTCTAATTTCTCTATGATATGCTCAAAGGTTCAATCTCTATATGAAACCCACAATAGTTACAAGCACCTCCTTATTCTTGTCATCCTACCCTTTGTATAAATACTCCTTTAGCGATTCATTATCAATGTGGTTATTCGGAACACTTCTAATGAATACGGTAAACCGATCCTATGAACTACTCAAAGACTATCAAGGTATAACCATGAAGTTATTAGGCTTATCCTTCCTGTTATGGTTCTTAAACACTCGAATGGAATTTTCTAAGACTTATTAAGTATATCTCTTCAATGTATAGATAGGGTTATAAAAGAGTTCATTAGAAAAAATCGTTGCATCGCTGGTCAACGATAGTGAAAATACTCGTAGCCCAATAACATACATGACCCAATATGGTCGTGCCTCAGAACATTTGCAAACAACCCTGAGATTGACTATGTGATCATAAGGTTTATCAAACGCCAACGTTGATTATAAGCCTCTCATTGGGAGTATTTGCATCAACTTACTCATTATCACAAAGGTATGCGAGGCGTTAGGACAAGAGGTCCACTAGAGTCCAGAATGTTGAAGTTGAGGCAGCAGTTATTTTGAGGTTGTTGCACCTATGTCTCCTGCATTCTCAGTGCATCTCCCAATCTATTCTCAGCTGGAGCCTAATTGTTTCCAATAACCACATCCGGAGGTTGCATCCCTACACCGTCTCCTAATTCTCCTTTGAAGGATTAATTTGTACTCCCTGATTGTTCATTGTCCGCAATTTTGTTTGAGTTCTACATCGTAGGGGGTGAGTTTTTCTTCGTGACTCAGTCTATTTGGTATACACTAGTGTTTGAACTTTGAGAGAGACCAAAAAAAAATAAAATTAGGAAATGATTGACTAATGTGCAATAATATCGATAAACATTATCTAAAACCCAAATTACCACGTAGCTGTTCCAAAATTTGATAAGCTCAAATTCCACCTCCCTAAAGAAGAATAAAAAATCATTATCATATAAATAACCCAACTTTAGCTTGGAGTCGATCCCACAAGGAAAAAGGTTTAGACTTAAACTTGACTAACAATTATATTTGGTTAGCCAATGTATTCCAGAAACAACTAATTAATGGGGGAGGGGATTTTGGTAACAAATTAATAATCATGTGGTAATTAAATAATGAGCAAGATTAAAACTTTAGTTTTTATAAAGATGAGAGAAGAACTAGGGCATATGCGTTCCTCAAAATCTTATAATGTGTCAATCCAAGTAATATCAATTCTCTTCGAGTGCATTACATTGAAAATGAAAACTTAAGTATCGCTAAAGGCTTGGTCCGGCATCTAAATAATTTCACCATGCACCTTGATCCGGCTAAGTGTGTAGAATTTACAAACCATTACCTTTACCTCATATTAGACATCATATCGATCTATGGCTTATTTTTCATCCTCGCACCAATCAGTACTAGACTATTAGATAGTGCATTCCTAAATACATGTTTATATTACTTTTCTAATGCACTCCCTCCTTATTCTGGCAAGTAGCAACAAGGTGAGTCCTAACGTTGGTCGCCTTAAAAAAGACTTCTACACTAAAGAATTATCAATGCATGCAATAACATTATTAAAGAATTTCTTAGTTACTGTTCGTACGTGGTAAATCGATCATGGTTACCACAACAGTTGTTGTGATTTTAGTTACCATATTCACAAAAACACAATTCATGTTAAAAGATTAAAAATTATGAACTTACGTAATAACAAGAATAAGCCTAAAATCTCAACTTGAATTTCAAAGACAAATACTGCAATAGCATACTTTATGAATCAAAAGTTTCTAAGATTTGTAATTCTATCTTTGAATGAATAAACTAAACAAGAATAAAAATGTCTATCCCTAAAAAACGCGGTTTACATCCCATATATTTTTTAAAAAATCCTAAACAGAAAGGAAAACAAAATAAGGAATTTCTGTTCAAGAATGTGTTTTCATTCCATGAGACTTACTTACGATCCTTTAACATATTTGCAGTCTGTAAGTCCCTTCCATTCAAAACGACTCTTAAAATATTTCTGCGTAAAAAACTCAGCTTCTATGAAGCAAACAACGGTCGGAAGATTAGTCACGAACCATTAATGGTTATCATGTTTCCCCGCTTATTTAGATTCCCTAAATTTTCTTCCCATGGCTTACCTACTAATCTACGAGCGTCATCAATTGAGTGTGAATGGATCTATGGTTTGTACGTTACCTCTGTATCTTCCATTGTATGCACTTTCTCATTTATCTGTTTATTTCTTTTGCTAAGCATATTTTCCGCAAAATATGATAATAACATATAAAAGAGGCTCTATACATACAAAACTCTTAAATGAATAGTATCAAAAGTTTAGTAAACTAACAATACATTAATATCCTTTGCCAAAGGTCTCTTGGTTGCACATGATTAAGCTAAGCGACCCATAATTACAATTTTTCGATTCAAAGTACCTGCCATAACATTACACTTGCCTAGATGGTATTAAATTGTAACATAATAATCCTTGACAAACTCCATCTATCTCCAATGTATAAAATTTAGATTACTTTTAATTAACACGAGCAACAAACTATGATGATAAGTAAACAAGTCAGACTTAACAAAATAAAGATAGTGTCGCTACATCATAAGATCAAATACTATCACCGCCAACTCAAAATCATGGATCAGATGATTTCCCTTATGCACTATCAACTCCATTAACACAGTGCCCAGTCAAGAATGAGAAGCATCAGAATATACTATAAGATACTTACCTTCCACCAATAATGATAGGATAGGTGAAGTACTCAAGAGGGTCTGGATAATTTGAACTTCTCTTCTCATTCTATCCATTTAAATTGTATTTCATACTTTGTAGAATTAGTCATATGAGTCGTTACAAAAGAAAAACTTTTCACAAAACATTGCTAGTAGCTAGAGATCGCCACAAAATTCCTAACTTTTGTCAAAACACTAGGACGAACACAATTCTTAATGTTCTTTATCTTTTGAGGATCCCCCATTACCTATTATTTTGAAACTACATGTCCCTATGAATGCAACCGATTTCAGAAAAAATTCACACTTCAAAATTTATTTTATAACTTTTGCTTTCGAAGAACACCCAAAATAGTACAGACCTTGTAGCACACTTTACACCCTAGGAAACATGATTCTACCCTTTCCAGATTCATTCCTCTTGTTCATTGTCTTGAAACAATCAATAACATACGGGAATCAATACAAATCACTATTTACATAGATTACTAAAAAGTTTAACAAACCCTAGGCAAACTCATGATCTCAACACTACAACCTAGGCTTGTTTTAACAAATTTTTCAATATCAAAATTATCTCCCATCAATATCGACCCATAATATAGATTCTAGGGGCAGAAAAACGAGATGAGGAGTCAAAACCTTACCTTTAGCATCAACAATGGTGAAAACGAGTAGAAATCTCCAATGGGGTCATTTCATAGCTCTTAAGGATGAAAATTTAAAAATAATGACATTGTGGAGTTCTATTAACAAATTAATTTGCGCTTGTGCCTCTACAACGACCTTCATCCCACTCTAGAGACAAAGCTAGATCTGCCAAAAATCCTGTCATTATGGAATTTTTGGAACAATGATAACTTGTTATGTTTCTACGATTTTATGTCCCGTCTGATCTGCCACAGCGTTCACCAGACCTTTACAGCAGCCCCGCCAACACGGCAATATTCGTACGAGAGCGGAAAAAATTCAACCAATGAGTCTCTTGAAGGAATTCCAAAATCTCTTTTCACAATGCTAATATCAAAAAATACATTTCACACAAAGATCAAATCTCATAGATCTACTCGTCATAATTTTATTTTAAAAACTTGATAAATCCTCAAATTTGACTCATCTAGGGCATTATTTTAATTCAAATAGTCTCCTCTATTGTGTATTTCATTTTGATATCCAAAAAAAGTTTCTATGTTTTAGGTATTGGAGGATTTGGTAGGAGCATGAACACTTGGGAGCAAGCAAAACCGAAGAAAAGAGCTGAAGATACAATTGTGTGTCACCAAGCACACTTGGTAATGTGGCGTACATAAGAATCCCACATAATGATGGAGCAACTAAGCCGTGAAGGAAGTGGATCAAAAGGTGATGAAAGAAGTAGTTTGTGCTTCGCCGAATAGTTATGCCAAGCAGAGTTATTCCGCCCAATATTGAAACATGCATGGATATAAAGGCATAGTGAAAATAGCGACTAATCACCGAAAGAGCATATCAGCGAATCACTCGGAGATTTGCAAATGAAAATGCCGAATGGAACAACAAACACTAAATCTAATTCCTATAAATACTAAACTCTTTTATTTGTTTTAGAGAAGTTTTTGGGTTTTAAACTTTATAGTGAGGAACACTGGAAACTTAATGTTTTATTTTTAGAAACTATATTCTTATGTTTTCTATCAAGTTTGAAGAGGGTTTTGAGGAAGCTTTAAGAAAGATGTTCTTCTTTCAATCTTTGAAGTTAGTCTTATCCATTTACCTTACTTTATAATTTTTTAATGTTTAATCTCTTATAACCATTTGATTCCTTTATCATTTTAAATATTTGATTTTTTCTTCATCTGTGGATAAAAACCATTCTTGGGGTGTGATTTACAAATATATGGTTATATTATTGTTCGGTCTTTCTTGCAGGTAGGATTAGATGCATTTTAATGGTGACTTTACTGAGTGGTTGTTGCTGTATTTTATGGGTCTTTAGTTGCAACTGCAAAATCACCTATGTGTTTTCATCTTGCTCAAGGGGAAGGTTGATAAACCAAGACCATTAAATTGATCGCCTAAGGAGTGGGTCGACATGAGGTTCAACCCAAGAGGGTGATACCTAGTCCTATATCCAAACACCATCTATAAAAAAGGTCGGGGTGTGGGTAAGTCATAGGCTTGTTAGTTTTGATAAGTGGGTGTCGGAAAGGAATCAATTTTATATGGAGTAAGTTACTTGAAAGGGAACATACTTTCACCTATATCTTAGCCTAGTCACCATTTTATTGTGAATTTTCTTATTAAAAGCAAGGACCATTAGTTTGTGTCAATATACATTGCGTTCACAACCTACGAACTCTCTCCTGTATTTGTTTTCTTCTTTACTTTTTTGTTGTTTACCTATTTGTGATAAAAACCCTTTCTTTATATTTGACATTTTGGTGTCACATATTGAATTTAGTTTTGTTTTAATACTCAAAAATTTCTTGATCAATTACTATTTAAAATGGAATTCTATGTTGCTACTACATTCTCTACCACTCCCTTGGGACCCCAACATTGGTTTGGTTACTTTACAAGCATCGATTCGTAGACACTCGAAATGTAGGTTCATGTCCTTTATCAAAAATGTAAGAGTTACACATATTGTAGCATAAAAAGTGTTCACCTTACTAAAGTACTGCTAAAAATAAAAGAGAAACTATTGACAACACACAATTAACAATTCTTCAGAAGCTTCGTACACAAGATATCATTATCAAATGGTTTCAAAAGAATGACGAGGTGTTAACACAAATAGTTGAATCATACTCTAGTTCTAAGCATATGAATGAGACACTCATAAGGAGTGTAGTGCCCCCTTTTGACTCTACCAGAAAAAGAAAGATTCCTTATGGATCCACAAGACCTATATGATCGTGACTGAGGTGTGCGTTGTGGCACGGAGTTTAATAGGCTGCTTCGTGGGAGGCAAAATCTTGAATTATAGGATTTCAGTTTTATAAATAATGGTGTGTGATTGATGTAGAATAATGTAAGGGAAATGTTTAAAAGGTTAATGTTGATAAATAGATATCCCATTTTGTGTATCATTAAGCTACTGAATTAAGCCTCATGGAAACAATCATTTCACAAAAAAAGTGGAATACACACATGATCAGCGATTCACCGACTAGAATTGTCTATACAGTTGAACATTGCCGATTTGAGAGAAAATTCACAACATATAGAACCAAAAAATACTTTTCAGCACTCCTTGTCACTTTAGAACCTCATAACTTCGCGCAAGGTAGCAATCTGAGCTCTCTCACTCTAAACAGGTGTTTTTAGTCACATGTTAGATCTTAGATCTCATATTCAAATTGCTTTTTGTGTTGCGATAGTGTTTTACCTCATAATATAAAAAGGTTAGTTTTGAATATCTCAATATCATCTTTGGAGAATCTAGTGTCATTTGCAGTACAGATATCTACTGATGCATGTTAGACCTCTTTGTTCACAATAACATGATTAAAATTTTGTTTTGATTTGCAAAGTGATGTCTATTTGATTATTATTTTGAAAAATATTAATTAATTCTAGTCTAATTAATATTCACGATATGGGTGTATAATGTGCATGGGATGAATTTTATTTGTGCATATTTTGATTTAATGGGTGTATAATGTGCATGGGATGAATTAATATTCAAAATATTGAGTTTAGGGTTGATGTTTTGGAACGACGGGTTATTATGCAAACTTGCTCAAGTCTGCATAACTTTTCAGTGGTACTCTCTATAACCTCTGTAACCTGTAATCCCAAAACTTGAGTGTTGTAGGTTCTGAATATTGGCTAACATAATCGTGAAGGCTAACAGATCTAAGCTATACACCGATAGTGATGTGATTGCAATTTACTTACCTCAACATATTTCTTACACTATAAACTTCGGTGGACAATGTAACGACTGAAATCTAGACTCCGTACGAGACCGGCGTCGTTTACCTCTAAAAGATCACAGAGAAACCTACTTATTAAGGGATAAGTAACGGAAATCATACTTCACCATCAACCATCTAACATTAAGGAATATGCAACTTAAAGAAATAGTTCAATTCTTATTAAGTGTATAATTGCCAAAACGGCACCAATACATAGTCTGAATAAAAACAGGAAAGAAACGCTAGTGGAACATGATGCACAAGCTCAACTCTAAAACTAATTTAGGATATAAAACAGTAGCATCCTCGAAAGCATGAGCACATATGATCTTTGGATGAATGCTAGACGTCCGGATGAATGCAGCGATAATCCTATAGCTCTATCATCCACTTTTGCCTGCACCTAAAATAGTAGAGTTTGTATAGGTTTAGTATACAGTTGTACTAAGTATTGGTATATGCAAGCACACACCATGGACATGCATGAGAAACAATAGCTCTTTCCGAACAACATGATTTTTGGAAGTCAAGTAAGTGGACTTTCCTACTCGAGATTAGGAAAGTTTCCAAGTTGAGATTAGGAAAGTCAATGAGCTTTAAATTTGGATTAGGAAAACCAGTGAGCTTTCTTAATTTTAAATATGAAAGTTATGCCATGAGATTAAAATACATCAAATTAGTTTTCACATTTGCACACATCACATAACATTTACATATAGCACATATCATATAACATACAACACAATTAGCATGAAGCACATAACTTCTTTAATATCATTAATTCATATGCCATGAGACCATGGAATCATGGACGTAAAATTAAGACATCCCAGAAATGAGGGCTGAACAGATGGGACCTCAACTAGTGAGTCTTTATTTGCAAACACAGAGTCTGCTTCGTTCATTCTTATGTACTCCATTTCATTTCATTCATAGGCCAATGTAAACACCATTTATACCTAGGATGTAGTTTAAGAGTTTCATTAGGTTTGTTGTGCAATGACAAAGAATGACCTTATCTCATTACTTGAATCTAACTCATCTTTTGATTATCTGATCCTAACACTTTTGGTATCATTCATTTCATTATGTACATCATTTGAGGCTAGCCTCATTCTTTCATTGGGAAATTTAACTATAACTTACATAGATTACGTGAGCATCATGAAATCCAGTGTATACCCCACACAGAAAAGCGGTGGAATCACCGGCAAAATTGACCCAATAAATGCTAGCGTACATGGGAATCGAACTTTGCCAGATCCTACATTGACAGCATAGGTTCGAAGACTACGAGATATAAGTATACCCTTACCTGGCATGCCGGACAGTCTCATCTCATGAGAGTTACGTGAACCTCCCCCCTTCCCAAAAGAAGGCATCACCGCTCATAGCTAGTCTATCGGTCCTCAGTATGAAGTTCCATTTCATTCATCTAATACGTCACATACACTTTCTTCTAGTATGAGGAAATCATAGCTCATTAGATGATTTCTCATCTTATCATTTGTATTAAGTGTGTTAAGCTCAATACCTTCATTAGAGTGTTCATAGAGATTAGTCTCTTCCTTAACTTACACTCTCATAGCTTAGTACGTCTTGGTAACATTTACATAGGCTCATTTGAGATTGTTCTCATCTGTTACATTAGCCTCATATCATGTTGTCACCACATTCATTAACATTAGCACATTTGCCCTTCATAATTGCTCACCCCTTTTTTACATGAATCTTCATTTCATCACATGCCAATGCACTTGGCTATTTATGTGTTTCACACTCTTACTTGACCCTTCTAGGTTTTCATCATTTAATTACATAATAATCATTTCATCGTATGCCAATGCACTTGAACATTGAGGGAATTTTACACTCGTACTTAACCCTTCTAGGGTTACATCATTTCATTAGATATATCTTAGTTTCACTTACTGTTGAACATATGCTAGAGTTATGAGTCTATATACACAAGCTTTAGGGCTTCATTCATAGTTTGTTACGTATTTCAATTATTCCTAAGATTATGGAGTACAAGACTTGTGTATCTTATATATATGGAAAGATCTTGATTTTGATCAATGTAGGTGGAATTATTCTTGGATAATTTTTTCATTTATGACTTATGTGTTAATACGGAACTTTGGGCAAGGAAACCAAAATTTGAATCAGTTGGATAGAATTTACATTTATCATTGATTTTATTTGTAATCTCCACAAAATTGGGATTCTAGATTGAACATCAACATTAACATTGTATCTTAAATTTACTTGATTGCCTCTTAAATTGGCCGAAGGGTTGTGGGTTCGAACCTTCACAACCTCTTTCATTTCATTTTTTAATTTTCAGAAGGGCATTTAGAGGTTGTGGGTTCGAACATCCACAGCCTCATTATTTTTGTTTTAAATTTCGCTAGAGGTTGTGAGATGGTGGGTTTGAACCCCCACAGCCTCCTATTTTATTATTTTTTATTTTTTTAAATTAAGTTCATCAGGATAGGGGTTTCAGCAGTGACGTTGTGGGATCGAGCACCCACAACCTCACTTTTTTTTCTCATTTAATTTTGTCGTTCACCTTCCCAACCTTGAGGTCGTGGGTTCGATTCCCACACCTCACATTTCCGTTTCTTTATTTTCTCTTCCTTCACTTGCTACATGGAGGTCGTGGGTTCGATTCTCATGCCTCCTATTTATTTATTTTAATATTTTTTCTCTTCTTACTAACCCAACAGACCCAATTTGGATTCCCCCAACCCCCTTTTCTTTTTCCTTTCATGAGGTCAGAGGTTCGAATTCTGGTGGCCTCACCTCATTAAAATGAAATAAATTTCCATATTCCAACCTCATTTTTTGAACGAAATTAAAGTACACTAAGCTGGAAATTTATTCATAATTTTTAGCATCCTTTCGTTAATCTTTTCATGTTGGTTTATTTGGGCATTTCACCAGGCATTTAGTGCTCTGTTAGGAGTAGTTTTGTAGTTACATTAGTCAAGGGTTTTCACACAAAATGAGTAACTTCACACCCCATATGAACATCACATTGTATACAAATTTTGCACATAAAATTCAAGGATTATACATACCTTTAGACATCTCTAAACAGTGACCAACTTCACTGCCACACATTGCACATACATATCACTTTTTCACATGATTTCAAAAAACATAACCATTATTCAGAAAATTTCGAACATGCATACTTAAGCATAAACATCACAAAAACATATTTCATCCCTACTTTGTACCAGAAAACATACCCAACCTAAAGTTCATTGGGAGCTACTGACAGGGACATGCAAAGGGGGAACAATCCTAGTTTTAGGAATGAATATCTTAAATCTTAAGGGATATCTTGGGAAAGGGACCAAGAGGAAAGAACCCATACCTTTATTAATTTTCAAAACGATGAATTTGCTGCCAAAACCCTATCAGAAATCAGTCCAAGCTACCTCAACGTCCATACCAATCAACGAACAACTTTTCTTATCCTTAACATTGTTTGTTGCTTTGTTGTTCTTAAAATTTTCATGTGAATTCTTAAAGTGTGAAGAGCTCTTGATATAATTTCTGTTCTGTGTTGTTTTTTGCAGAAACCAACGTGATAGAGAGATCGTTAGAGTAGTCTAATGATAGGAGTTTTACGTTTGGAATTTGTCAAAATAGGACTGCTTATTAATTTAAATAAAAACTTTATTTAATTAGCTTAGTGAAAGGACCATTATTCCCTCAAAAAATCATATTATAAACATTAATTAAATCACCGACTTGTTCCTTCTAATGGGGCTCGATCTCAGGTAGAGTGTCCCTTGTGAAATGGACCATTTAGGGTCAACCTGAGTCGAATTCGTTCTGTAATTAAATTAAATAAATAATTAATTAATTCCTTAGGGTAATTACGATATTATTCTTGGCCTGGAAAAGACCATTTTGCCCTTGGACCCTCAAAACTTAAGATTTCTTCTTTTTAAGACCTGTGAAGGCTCCTTTGATTAAATCTTCATTTTTTAAGAGCCCTGTATAATAAAATCTTCATTTTTTGAGGTCTGGTTCTACGTGTATCAATATGTGTGAACTCTGGTCTAATCGCAAGCATTCTCGACACATTAAGCTATTATCCAATTAATTTTTAGGGTTGTTACATACACAATCATCCTCACATAAAAGAGTCGGTGTTCAATTTAATTGAATAATTCTTTGGCGACCTACGATAAATATGGAGCTAAGTGTTTCTGGAATCTCACTCTTGTTTGCCTAACGTTCTTGGCGATTCGCTAATCAAATTGTAAAACCAGTCTATTATTCTATACTCCCCAATTAGTTAACCAATAAATTATTTTTCTGATATAGCCGAATAATTAAACCAAAGACAGGAAAAATGGAAATGTGCTAAGTTAAAATGCACATACACAAAGGGGGAAGCTTATAGGGCATTCTATAGGCAAAGGAAAGGGAATGTTCTTAGTCATTAGATGCAAGTGATGACTACACAGATATTTATGACTTTGACACTATCTATTATAACATGGACTCTTAAGAGGAAGATCATGAAGAAGCACAAACGATAGAGAGAATAACAAAAAGGCGAAAGGACCCATCTAGGATCAAGAGCCTAGAACTAGTTGTCTTGTCTTCTTCTAATACTTGAAAAATCTATGACGCTAGCACTTCTAAAGCAAGAAATCCCACACAAGTAAAAAATTGATCTAAGTCTTACGGGTTTTGGGATGATTATTAAAGAAAAGATATTTTCAATTAATGGAGTCGTTGATGAATATCTAGTAGTAATAGAGTGCCTAAAGAACTATAAGTTTTAGATATTAACAAGGACACACAACCCCTACATCACAAGATTTGTTAGAGATTCGTATTGATGCATACAATGCTATTCTACTTCAATGGAAAAGAATGGTATTCAACTTCAAACTTGTGGATTATGTGGAAGTTCAAAAAAAAAAAGTAGCTTGCGACATCGGGGACATAAACAGAGCTCTAGAATTTACCTTTGAAATATGTGATCGCTGTTAGATCTTTATCAGGAATAAGAAGCTAAACAAGATGAAGACATGGCTAGCTCCACTAGCTGCAAGATGTTAGTTTGGGTTAATTAGTAGCATAATTATGTATTTTTAGAATGAATCATTTCTATGAAACGGTAAAGCTTCTCTACTTAGATGTTTTATGAGGTCAGAAAGGACCAACCCAACAACCATCATTGCTTTAGAAATCAATATGCGGGCAGAGAAAAGATGAACATTGTAACAATTCTAAAAATTAATATTCTAAGTAATGCTTAATGTGTCTAGAATGCCGACGATTAGAATGGGTTCACATGGATTGATGTGCATAGGACCAAACCTCTTAACCCTTGGTACAGAAAAGACAACTAACTTGGGGAGTTTCTGGAGCTGGAAAACATTGAGTCTAACCATGTAGGGCTCTCGAGTACGAAGATTTACTTGAAGGAGTCTTTACGAGACTTTAAAGGGGAAAATCATAGATTTGGAGGGTTTAGGGATAAAATTATAATTTTCCAGGTTAAGGGTAGTGTCATAAATACCCTAAATATGTAATTAATTATTTAATTAATAAGGTGGAGGGTCATTTTGGGGAGAGAGGGCCGAAAATTGGCTCTTGATGTGAAGTCTTGCTCCACACGGGTTTGAACCTAGGTGGAAGCAATGAATTAAATTAATTTTAATTTAACTTGGTAAATTAATGTAATTAACTTATATTTATTACATATATCTTATTTAAACTAAAAGGAAATCATATTTTAATAATTAAATAAAAACCTTAATTGACTAAGTCTTAAACTAAACACCTAATCATAAGAAAACTCTTCTCTCCCCCCATCACCTCTCTCTCACGTCTCTATCACTCTCACTCACCATTATCGCATCCAAATAACTTAAAAAAACAGTAGGCAAACCAAAGTTCTTCACACTTGAAGAACCTACAAAGAAAATAAAAGAAAACAAACGACATCAATCATGTAGGCAAAGACAAGTTTATCCGTAGAGTTTGTGCTGACTTTGAGTGGATTTGGACGAGATCTTTAATGATGTTTTTGTGCATAAAGTCGAGGTTTTAACATAAAAAAGGTATGGGTTCTATTCTCTCTTGGTCCCTTTACCTAGCGACCCCTAAGATTAAGAGGAATCTATTTCGAAAACTAGTGTTGTTCCCTGTTGCATATCCGTGTCCCTAGCTCCCATTGAATCAAAGTATGGTTATGATTGCTGGTATAAAACTACGGATGAAACATGTTTTAGTGATGATTATGTATTTTTATGTATGCTCGGAATTATGTGACTTAAGTTGATGCTTTTACGAAATAATGTGTACGTGCGTGTGCAATGTGAACCGTATCAATTGGCCTAGGGTTAAGGCTTTAGAAATGTGATGTTGTAGTTGTATTTCATGTACAAATAATTGTGTAATTCATGATGTTCATATGAGTTGAAATGTGGCTGATTTAAGTGAGAATCTCTTGGGTAAACGAATCCATGAAAAATTTGCCTACGAACGTATTAAAAGAACTGCGAATTACCCTATGAATTGACGTGTGAATGTTGAAGGAATTGAGCTGAAAAATGTGACAAATTTCCAGAAAATTAAAAGTTAGTTTCGGATAAACATAGGTGAACAAATCTTTAATTTTTAATGAGTATAAATTAGGTGAGGTCATTAGGAATCAAACCAGCGACCTCACCCGTGAAAAGCACTAAACAAGTGAATATAGAAATAGGGCTGAGGGGAGTTCGAACTTGGGTACTTCTGGCTACAAATTAATACATGAAATTAAGAACTAAGATGAATAAAATGAAAAGAAAATAAATATAAGGCATGGGAATAGAACCTACGATATGAAGGCAGTAGAGTAAGTTAAAATGAAAAGAATGATATGTGAGGCGTGGAAATTGAACCCATGACCTCAAGGCAATAAAGGAGAGCTAAGAGAAAATGAAAAAATAAAAGAAATGTGAGGTGCGGGAATTGAACCCACGACCTCTAAGCAGTAGAGGCGAACTAAAAGAAAAATAAAGAGAGGTTGTGGTTGTTTGATCCCACAACATCATGGTCAACTCGAGATAGTCAATGAAAAAAAGGGGGTTGTGGGGGTTCGAACCCACAACCCCTCAGCCAACAAAAAGAATTTTCAAAGGATAGAAACAAAAAGGAAATGGGTATGTTTGGGCTCGATCTAGGGTCCCAATGTCATGTGAACTGGAATTAAATAAAAAGAAAATGTAATGTGTTTTCCAAGGGATTTGAAGCCCTATTCCCTTTCCCAAATTCAGCTATTGATTCATATATCATACATGAATCAAATGTTCAAGAATAATGCTTCCTACTTAGATCAATATCGAGATCTTCGCATAAATACATGATGCATAAGTTTAAAACCACATAATCTTAGGAAGATATGAATCACATAAACAAATGATGAATGAAGCCTCGTGACGTGTGGTATAGACTCATTAGTCAAGCATATGTTATAAATTAGTGAACCTAAGATGTATGTAATGAAATGATGTAACCCTAGAAGGGTTAAGTAAGAGTGTAAAACACACTAAATGGACAAGTGCATTGGCACATGATGAAATGAACAATGAAATGATGAAATGGAAAATGAAATGATGAAATAAACAATGAAATGATGAAATTAACAAAGAAATGTGAATTAAACAATAAAATGATGAAACCCTAGAAGGGTTACGTAAGATTGTGAAACACAATAAAATGGGGTGAGTAATTATGAAGAGAAAATGTTCTAATGTTTATTAATGTGGTGACAACATGATATGGGTCTAATGTAAAAGATGAGAGCAATCTAAAATGAGCCTAAGTAAATGTTACCAAAACATACTCACCTATGAGAGTGTAAACTTAATGAAGACACCAGTTTCTATGAACACTCTAATGAAAGTATTGAGATTAAAACAATTAATACTAATCATGGGATGATAAATAATCTATTGAGATATGATGTCCTCATACTAGAAGCCAACTTCCATGACGTATGAGTTGAATGTAATGGAACTTTATACTTAGCACCAACAGACTAGCTATGAGTGGTGATGCGTTCTTTCTAGAAGGGCGAAGGTTCACGTAACTCTCATAAGATGAGACTTTTCGGCATGCCGTGTGTGGATCGCCTTATGTCACTAAGTGTTTAAACCGATAATGCCAATAAAGTGATCTAGCGGGGTTCAATTTCCATGTACGCTAGCATGTTTTGAATCATTTTGGCTGGTGATTCCACCTCTTTTCGATGTACGAGAGGCACTATATTTCATGATTCTCACATGATCTATATAAGTTAAAGTCAAAGTTCCCCATGAATGAATAAGTCCAGCCTCAAATGATGCACATAATGAAATGAAAGATATCAAAGGTGCTAGGATAGGATAATCAAGAGGTGAGCTAGACTTAAGTAAAGAAACTAGGTTATTCTTAAGTGTTGCAAAGCAAACCGAATGAAATCCTTAATCTACATCCTAGGTATAGAAGGTGTTTACACTAGCCTATGAATGAAATGAAATGAAATGAAGTACGTATGAATGAGTGAAGCAGACTCTGTGTTTTCTAATGAAGTCTCCCTAGTTTAGGTCGCATATGTTAAGACCTCGTTTTGGGAAGTCTTGATGTCAAGTCCATGATTCCAAGGTCTCATGGCATATGAATGAATCATATGAAAAATGTAATGTGTTATATGCAATATATTATGTGCTATGTGTAAGATTTTATGTGCTGCGTGCAATATGATAAGTATGATGAGTCATGTTACCCTCATGGCATGGCTTTCCTAATCCACATTTGGAAACCTCACTCTCTTTTATAATAAAAATCTGGAAAGCTCATTAACATTCCTAATCCCAATTTGGCAAGTCCACTGACTTAACTTTCCATAATCAAGTTGTTAGGAAAGAGCTATTCTTACTCATGCATATCCTTGGTGTGTGTTTGTGATACGCTCAAACTTACTTCCCAAATAAGAAGTAAAGCGGTCGTGTCAAGTAAATAACCTAACTAGTGAGGTTGGGATTGTTCCCACGAGGAAAATAGTCTAGACTTAACTTCAACCTGTTATTACTATTGTTTGGTCAATGACTTCCTTGGAAAGTAAAAACAATAAAGTGGGGTTTCTATTTCTAAATGAGTAAAAATAAATAACGAACTTGAAAGAGACAGTTAATAGCTTTGGCAGTTGGATTAATTAATCAAAGTAACTAGGGTTTACGTGTTTACCACAGGTTCATAACTTGATAATTCTAACTATAACAATTCTTTCCTAGTATCTTGCATGCAAAGTGATAAGTTATTTATTTCTAAATCCTTGGTTCGGCATCAAGAGAATCTCACTCTGCACCTAGGTCCGGCTACGTGTGTTGCTATCCTAACCCTTATCATTACATCATATTAAGCATCATATTCGATATTTGACTAATTTATTACCTCGTACCAATCAATACTAGCCTATTAGATAGTATACACAAAATCTATGTTAATAATTCTTTTCCTATTATCTACCTCCTTTGTTTGGCAAGTAGAATTAGGGCGAGTTCTAACGTTGGTCATCCGTTAAAAAGAATTCTAAGCGAAAGAATTTTTAATGCATGCAAGACACTAATCTAGAATTGTTATTTTTGTTAGGGTTTATATCATTATTTGCTTATGGTTCCCACAACCCTAGTTATGGAGTTTAGTTACTCATTGTCATAAACACAATATTCAAAGATAGTAGATAAGAATTCATGTACTTACTTCAATGAGAAAGATTAAAATCCAAAAGTTTGCTTGATTAATATCCAAAAATCACCTGCAAGAATCTCAAAATCCAACACTAATACACAAAGTCTAAAAATCTGATGTCTAATCTCATAGAGTCTAACAATACGGAGTCTAACAATACGGTATATCAGTTTGCATATACCTATACTTAGTACAAATGTGTACTAACCCGATACAACTCTATAATTTTTGGTGTAGGCATAGGTGAACCCTAGAGCTACAGGTTGACGCTGAAACTATCCGGACATAGAGCATTAGTCTAGACTTGGTAGGACCTCATGCTTTAGAGGATGCTTGTCCATTTTATCATAGCGTAGTTATAGGATTGATTTAGTGAAGTATGTTCTACTAGGGTTTCTTTACGCTTTTTTTCATACATTGAATTGGTACTATTTTTTAAAGTATACAGTTAATGCTATACTATACTATTTCATTCATTTGATGATTTTAATGTTAGATGGTTATTGGTGATCAATTATGAAACTAATAGAATTATTACTATATATGTTAAGAAACAAAAAGTTTCAAATTTTCTGATAAAATTTTATCTAGACGAAGTATGAATGACGTAAGTAGGCTTGTCATTGACCTTTGAGAGGTCCACGATGCTGGTCTCGTCT
Source organism: Solanum chmielewskii (assembly GCA_027704785.1). Taxonomy (NCBI): domain Eukaryota; kingdom Viridiplantae; phylum Streptophyta; class Magnoliopsida; order Solanales; family Solanaceae; genus Solanum; species Solanum chmielewskii. The sequence goes on from JAKWIX010000329.1 coordinate 16,466,738, forward strand.
GGGGTCTAGACTCCGATCATAACAAACATATATTTTCTTTCCAGTATCGATCACTGTGTTATGGAGAAAACTCAAACTGTCAGTAGATGAACAGAAGGATATGGTAGTAGTTCCCTCAACCACCATATATGTGTGGAAGATAGAAGTTGAATTTGTGAAAGACCAAGCTGACTCAAAGCCAAAAGAATCCCACGAAACTAGAGCTATAGTATTTTAAAATCAAAACACACCATAGTTTTAATGATTTGAGGTATAACTCGCTCAACTATTTTTTATGATAACAAACCAGGTGTTTCAGTTGCTGTAAAATCTCCTAGGTTTATAGCATCTATCACCGCAATCACTATAATTTTTTTGATCTGAACTAGACAATAGGCACACTCAACTGAATCGCAGGTTGAAAGTCTAGAAAGGACCATTCCAGAAATAAATTTAATTGCACTACATGATGTTGTATGACAAGTCATTTCAATAATTGCAAATATAGAAGATATGATAACAATGTATAAACAAGCCCAAGAATCCCAAAGAAGGTTGCAGTACTACGATTTACAAAACTAAAGGATGAAATTCGCTAAGTCCATAGACATTTTAAAAAATATTTGCATGGTTCAAATCCCAGATATCGATGACATGCACAATTCTCTTCTGAACCTTGAGACTGTGCAAAAATGGTAGTTGATCACGAATCAAAAGCGATGGAAGCTTCACAAGGTGAAGTATCCATAGTGGAAGATTGGGAAGAGAAGTATAAACTCATGATGTATGTAGCTCTTAAAATTTCACTTAAAACCATAACAACTTTCAAAGTTAACTGAGTTGGATCCTCCGTTGTCAACTTGAGCTCCAAGGAGTAAACATGACTCCTTTTTACCCAATCATTTATGTCACATACAATGCATTTTTGAAAATTTCTGGTGGGGGTGATATGCAACCCCCTTTATTTGCTTATTTGGACTAGTTTGTCTATTTTATTTGCGATTTTATGTGTTTTCATATATGTTGGGATAGTTTGTTCAAATTAAGTTTTACAATTTCTTTGGCAAATGTTTGACCTTATGGCTCGCTTTTGGGTCCTAATTTCATAATATTTTTACCCGCACAAAAAAAATTCAATTTAGAAAAGTTCACCATCTCTTGCGGTGAAAGTGGATGTTCTTTTACAAATTTGAGTCTTGGTTTTGATCAATACATATGACTTGAAAGGTACCCTCCATAGAACAAAGATGAATGTTCATCTCCAATGGGAATGAAAGAAGTTACATAGGAAACATGTAAACTCTATGTATCTCGTTATGATAAGCCCATTACTGAACAGTTTATTTTGCATTTACCATTGCACACTAGCGAAAGTGTCTTCTTTTCATTGACTTTAGTGTAATTGCCTTGTGTGATGAGCTTACATTAAACCTTGCATAAATAATTCTAGAATTTCCCGATTATTCTAATATATTTTGGAATGTATCCTCTTAATATGATCATATAGTTTGAGTGAACCTTGACACACACCTCTTTTGTTTCCTACCCTTAAGTCTGTAAAATAATTTTGAACACCATTTGAGCCTTACCTCTTCCTTGGAAGTAACCTTAATGAAAGCTAAACCTTACGTTATCCACTACTTATAACCCTCTTTCAGATGTGATATATGTAAATAGTAAGCACATGCCAAAATCCTAAGCTGGGGATGTGGTTAGAAGGGAATGAATAAAGTCAAGAAAACTCGCAAACCAATGGTATTGTATAAAAATTGAAGCCCTCTATACGAAAAAAGAGAATAAAAATAATGAGAAAAGAAAAGAGATAAAAAAAGAAAATGAGAGACGTGAAAGAAAAGACCGAAATAACAGAAATCGTGTTTCAAAGCAATCTATGAAGGGAAATAAAGATGACCTACAAGCACATGACTAAGGATTAAGAAAGGAAGAAAGGGCATAGCTTAAGTAAATCACATTTCATCAGAGAAAAGTCACTGAGCATATATAACCATAAGAATATAAAGGCTAACCTATAGGTGAAAACATGCATGGTGTTCCTCTTTGTGATTGTGAACGTTGCATCAGATTTCTGATCCTAGTCTTAAAATGAAGTAATTGTTTGCATGACGACATTTTGATACTTCTGTTAAGCTTGAACTTGCATTAGTATTGAATATTGTGATCTCAAAAATCATTGGTCATGGTGTGTAGTTTAATCTATATCCTATCCTAATCACCATCGTCTTGCAAATTTTAATATCAAAAGCATGTACCCTTTAGTTTTTGTCTACATATATTACGGTCACACCCCAAGAACTCTCTCTAATACTTGTTTTCTCCTTTATTTTTGCTATTTTACTACTTTGGACAAAACACTCAACAATTAAACGTCTTATTTTAAATACTCAAAAATCTCTTGAGCTATCACTATTTAGAATGAAATGTGAAGTAGCTACTACTTTTACTAGCACTCTCTTAGGACATTACCCAAACCCTTTGTTGGGTTACATTATTATCTTTGATTTGTAGGAACATAAACTGTACGTTAGTGTCGTTGATCAATAAATATCAAAGATACAGATATGGAAGCATCACCAAACCTTTTATGAATGTCATAATCTGTTGAGTTAACACAAGATCGTTGTGGGATTAACTGTAGTCTCTATGACACCTCTTCCTCTTCTTCATTCTCCTCTACATATCTACACTAAACATCATTATCTACATTTTCATTATGTATTGGAGGGATATCATTTATAGAAGTACTATCAATAGGTATGTCATGCCTAGAAGTTGCTACTCTCTCACAACCTCTACCCCTATGTCTAGCCCTTCCCTATCCTTGACCAAAACCTCTCATTGCATGTTTCTTAGCCAGAGCATTGACGGGAGCTGCATAACGAACATAGTTGAACCTTTTACTAACCATCTATGGAAATAAGAGTGAAGGAGTTTAGATACAAAAAATGTATCACCTAGATACAAATAGAACGGATGTTATAGAGCGAAAGAAAATACGAGAAAATATAGAGATTTCCTGAAGTCCTATGCCTCTTGAAGAAAAGTAATGGCGTCCCCATACCATTCCGCGAGAATCTACTAGACTAATTTAGTACATAAATATCAAGGAACCTAGGATCTAATATAAACTATGTCACAACCAAGAACGTCCTTATTGGGACCTACGCTTACCCTCTAGTGGGCGAACCACTACTACGACCCAACTGGAAAAAATAATCTATAAACTAAGGCATTTAAGTTACAAATGCAATTTCTATAAAATAAGTAAGAATCTTCCATAAACTATAACAAGGATTCAAAAAACTAGCTAAATAAATGTGGAAGTAAACAACCAAGAACCTAACAGTCAATGTACCAAAACATCAAACAAGATGCATAGATGAAAAAGAGTCCCATGTCAGCTGATGAGTCCATATATTATTGGGCTCATTTAGATCCATATTTTAATAAAAATATTGTAGTCAATTGCTTATTTTATCTTAATCATGTTGAAAACTTGTAGTTTAAGCTATTTGATGATCTAAGGAAAACATGGACAGTATGTCACAAAAAAGAGCAATAAGGCTGAGAAAATTTAAGAAATAATAATCTGAGCATTGCTAAGGTAACTTGGTGAACCGCTGATAGGCTTGGATTCCATATTTTGTTCCAATGTGTTGAGCTCTGAAGGAAACGGTCAAGTCAGGGGAAGAGAGGAGTAGTCGGTGAAATACCGATTAGTTCCATGAAGCAGGACCTAATCACCCAATGAACAAAATCAAGATGATTCTGAATGTTGTACTTGAAGATGGTGGATTTCACCAATGGGAAAATTGCCAAGTCAATAAGTGATTCTCACCGAAATCGCCAGATTAACCGCTATAACATATATCTTAAAGTTATAAATACTGGTAGAATAGTTTTTTTAAGAGAGTTGGATCATTTTCTTATAATTCAAACTTAACTAAAAACAATACCATATTTTCTTTGTAATTAAATTTTACTCTGAAATTTTGTAAGGTTTTTCGAAGAAATAAAGAAAAAAGGGTTTCATCCTCTCCAAAATGCAAGTGGGTCTTATTGATTCTTCTTTCTTTTTTCAGATCAAGACTTTATTACTCATTTAGTTTCATCATCATTGAAGATATACTTTTTTATTTCTTTAAGTGTAGCTAAAAATCCCAATTCTTGGGTTGCGATTTAGCAAATATGGCTTAATATTGTTGTGAGGTCTTGCTTATTGATAGATTAAATGTAGTTTAATGGATATTTTTTCTAGTGGTTGTGGTTTAATCTAATGGTTTTTTAGTTTCAAATAAAATATCACCCATGTGTTTCAGCTTACTCGAGAGAGAGGTCGGGAAATCATAACTGCTAGATTGATGGTCTTTTATGTGGGTAGACATGAGGTTCAGCCCGAGAGGGTGAACCCTATTCCCAATGCCTAATGGTTTTCTTGAGAGAGTTAGTGGGGAGAGGCATAGTTTGGTCTTCATGTAACCAATGGGTTTCGTAGACCCATTTGAAATAGGGTAAGTTGCTCAACAGAGAACATCTTTCCATATAATATTTACCGTAGTCACTATTTTTCTATAGATTTTCTATCAAAAGCATGAACCAAATAATCTATATCAACACGTATTGCAGTAACATCCTGTGAATTTCCCTTCTCATTTCTTAGATTTCATTCTGTATTCAGTATTTTACTATACTTCTGACATAACCCCCTTTGATATTTGACACATTTTTGTCACCCCATTTACCTTTTAATGTTTTTAATTGATAATTTAATTAAATATGAATAATTAGCATGTAATTCTTACTGACTACATACTCTCAAATCTCTACCTTCGGACATCACCCCGACATTTTGTGGGGTTACTGTATTATCACGATCTTAGACACTTGAATTGGAAGTTGTGTCATTTGTCACGATAAGCATCAAACTTGCGCCACTACAGAGGATGGTGTTACGTGAAAATGTTGTTACCTAGAGTTTTTTTATTTGATTAGTATTATCTCTACTAACTAAACTTTTATTTTTGTTTTTTATGCTTGGGAAACCATTTAAGGAAGCATGAGTGTAAATTGGATCAACGGTAGCCAAGTGGGCCACCAAGACGACATTCGAAACCTCAACGATGTCTTAGAGCCCAATATCAACTTATTGGGGTGTTGGAACCATCTGTTAACCCTCAGTTGTGGGAAATGTAGTGTTCCACATAAAAAGCATCATGTTGCAACTCTTGCACTTAAAAGGACTTTCAGTGGATTGGCTAAGAGGACCTTCACGAGCATCTTCAAAACTTGTACTTGTGTGTGAACTTTTCTCTTTCAAAATTATCTCTCCTTCACGAGCATCTTCAAAACTTGTACTTGTGTGTGAACTTTTCTCTTTCAAAATTATCTCTCAGGAATCCATCCAGTTGAGTATATTCCCTTTCTTATTAATGGGAGAAGCGTGCAAATGACTGAACAAGCATCCACGAGAATCCATCACTTCGTGTGAACAATTTTTGACCACATTTGATGTGCGATAATTCAGTCCTTTAAAGATGATGTAACTCTTCGATGGAATTCAAATCTTTAAGGGTCTGAACAAGGAGCCTCTAATTGAAACATTGTTGCTGTTCAAAAAGATAGTGCTGCAACGCCACACCAATAATCTGCGTTGTAATGTCCTCCTTCAACACATTTTTATAGCTTTGACTTGGTAAACTCAGGTGTTGTTGATCAACTCTCCCCGGAGGATTAATGCAGCAGCCATATGCGGTAGCATCAATGAATCTTGAGAAAAATTAAAAGATTAATGTGAGACCCAAAAATAAGGAAGAGATTATGAAACAAGTGTCATCTTATCCAAAATGTCAAGGAGGATTATGCCCGAAGTGTCATTGTTGTGGGGGTTGGGTATACAAATGCTGATGAGGTAACATTTAAACGCCTTGTATAACAAGGAGGTGAACTTTCTATCCAACATGTAACGGCCCGCAAGTATACCCTAGTAGAAGGGATCAGTCTAAAGTCGTCACACAGCGTACTTGACCCTTTTGAGGTCTTGTACAATCCTCTTATCAATCATTCATTGCTTAAGATATGAAAAGCAGTGCGGAATTAAACATTTATCATGAATATAAATAAGAAACTTCTTTTATAAAACACTAAGGAATAAGTCTCATTGTCAATACACACTTAAAGACACATCTTAAATACCTTTGTAACACGACCCTTTACATTGAATGAAATATAAAATAAGTCTTTAGAAGTCTTAAAAGTAGTAATTAAAGAAAGAAAGACTATGTCCTCAAATATATGAGGACATATTGAGTCTTAAGAGAGCGAACTTCCTAAGATTTGTCTAGTAAACATCCACCTGCCTCCAACATGTACTTATTGCGTATTGAAAAGTATGTGGTTAGTACGAACATTGTACTATGACATTATGTAAAATCTTGAAAAAGAGGACATTTATTTGAGATAAATATTTCGTGCTAGTTTAATAAAACCTTCATTAATCAAGTCACAAAATATAAAATAGATCACCGTGCATCATACAAAGGAACATTTTCATAAACCTTAACATATAGTGTCATTTACAATAAACCATTATTCACATAAACCTTCCTATCCTAAGTTATCCTAAGATTCAGTTAAGTAGGACATGAAGAAACCGCCCATACACCTTCTTTAATTCATCCCTATGTGATCATCAAGGATACCAGGGATAAGCATAGTTCATTAAGACATAACAAGTCAAAATTCAATTCTAAATACAAAAGAAAAAGAATCCATACACTTAGGAACTTCACATAAGTACCATCCTACAAAATAAATCCCAAATTACAAACAGAGTAATGTGAAAGTATCCCATACTACTACTTCCACCTTGGCACTCCTTGAGAACCACGTCACCTTCATTTAGACATAATCTCTACAACATATACAATTCAAACATGCTAAAGCATATCAACATGAACATTATCATCACTACTTGACTTTCAATATAATTCCTTCACGGTCATACTCACAATACACCTATATGTACCTATTCACATACATGAAGTAAACATCACCACCAAAGGTGGAACATACCACCCAAGATCATTTCCATGGAAACTAGACAAGATAGAACAACTTACCCTTCATCCAAGCCTTTACAAACTTTTCTCAAAAATTTTCCAGCAATATATCGTAAAATAGCATTTACGGCCATAGCTAGTTCAAAATATAGCATAAGAAACTCAACACTAAGATTATCTAGACAAATTCAACAATCCCCACTTCGCAAGACAAAAGTTCATAATATGCATAAGAATGGGTTCATTGGGGTTTTGACATTAAATTCATTAACTAAAACTATAAACAACACATTTCAATCATTAAAATTTATCAATGAAAAGACCCATGCTTAGATTTCTAGTTAGAGGAAGTTATACATTGAAAGCCCTTTTTGAAAGTCTTGGAAATGGATCCTTGAATGAAATATGTTTCAAGGATTAAATATCATGCCTCAATATGAAGAAACCCACGGAACTTGGTCAATAAACTTGAAGAATTTTACCTTTTACCTTGGAGGTTGAAGCTTCTTGAAAATGGAGGTTTTTCGAGGAAATGTTTTGGACAGATTTTTGTTTTGAACTTGAGGGTTTCCATTGATGGGTGAAATGGGGTTTAAAGTGACATAAAATCTAATCCCCAAAGTCCCCAAATAACCCTCACACTAATTGGACCCTTTTCCAATGTCTAATTTGACTTAAAAATGATTCTACCGAATCGAGGAAGTGGTTGCGAGTCGCGATGGAAGATGCTTATTTTGAATCTCAAAATTATTGAAGCAGTGAGCCTTGTTTTAGGTGCACGATGCACATGAAGACTCAGTGCCAAGCACACAACGTGTGAGTGGTTGCAAATCGTGGTGCTGCACGCTGACTTTCACATCTTTCTTGTCCAAGGTTAATGTCCTGCTCGGGGATCTTTAGGGTGGTCCTCATGGATTCGTACCAGAACATTTTGACTCAATAAATATCTATTAATATTTTAGGGTCACATATACTACTTTTATCCTCAAAACCAAACCTAAAATCATGCACAACAAACAATGAAACGCTAGCATATCCAAGTCTTGTTTTTGAATATCTTGGTCGTCCCTTGAGGTTTGACTTCAAAACTCACAAAAGTGACCTCAAACACTCAAATTCATTGTGTTAACACATTATTACCTCATAAAACACCTGTGAAGCTCTAGTTCAACCTAGTTCATTATGAGGGTGGCTATGCAACCAAATTTTTGTATATCATTCAAACAACCCTCGACATGGTGATAATCAAGGTTGGGGTAGAGATCATGAATGGAGGGACCTTAATAAAAATTTGAAGGATATGGAGAAAGATCGATATGTGTCCCCCATGATGGTCAAAAGACAAAGGGTGTGGAAGGTTGACAGTTTAAGGATGTGCTTTCGGGTATGCTCAACAATGTTAAAGGGTCAAAAAAGATGCTGAAAGGAATGAAAAAAAATGTATCCACCATTAGTCACTTTTACCTCCCATTAAGTTTCTATAAAAAATATGGGAGCTTAGATGGGTCATATCTCATCACATCTAAATCAGAGACAACAAAGTGATTTTCCTAGTGATACTATGGCCAAACCCAGGAATGAAGTATGAAACTTGACTTGAGTCGTGCTACGATTTTAACTAAGAAAATGTTTTGGATGCAACCCAAAAATGTATGATTACTCTTTATGCCTTTATAAAATAATAATGTGTTGCTTTCACAGTCTAAAGTTAGGGAGATATTTTAAAGTGGTCTTTTAAAGACAACAAATTAAAGGTCATAGTGCACTCTTCCTCACTTTTTCCTCTTCACAAACTCACACCAGCACTCTAGTTTTATAGTTCTTGCACTTTTAGACTGCTTTAGTTGTTGATATCGTGCTCAGAATCTAGATTTCATTATATCCTAGATTTGACGTGGAATTTCATTAGCATACAAGGTTAGTAGTACTAACAATGCATTTATTTCGCCAAAATTGTACTCATTTGCATAATGTGAATCTTTTAAGATATATGCTAAATGTTTCTCTACAAATTGGATAAAATGCATTATTGATTATCCTTTGATGACTCTTTCTTTAATGAAAAAAATCTAAATTTTCCAGTTCTTTGAGTTGCATTATTTTGCCATGGGAATATGCATTTGCTACAATTCATAGCTAAATTTTGGTTGTAGAGCTTTGAATTAAGTTACCAAATGTTGCGGAGTTAAATTAGGAAGATGCGTTGAAAATAGGTACAAGGAGTCATTTGGTGAGCTAGGACAAACACGCCAAACCACTCGATAGTTCGCCTAATGTTCTGTTTATCATTAAATTCAATGTTAAATGACTAATGATCTTGTAATTTTATGCGGAAAAACTGATGTAGACAATAATGCTTTGGGGCTAGCCGAATGATTCTCCATTCTCATGTTGTCTGCACCTTTATGGCCTCCGTGCATTACCTTCAGCGAATCATCTAAGTGGATGAACACTTAATCAACTAGTTTGGCAAAGTAATTCTACACTCGATATATGATGAAGGTGGCAAGGAGACATATTCCACCCCGACAAATTAGACCACCTGAGTTTAGAAGAGACGAAATGTTAATTGAATTAGCAAAGGAAAGGAGAGAGAAGAAGAAGGAAAGTTCCAGGGGGGGGGGGGTTCCTATCGACCCAATTATCCCATTGTGGAAATGTGGAGCCTACACACTATAAACTCCATTAACACAGCCAAAGACTTGGAGTGGATGATTGTGGCTAATATCGTCACAGAGGCTAAGGCAAATCAACACAACACTACAATAAAGAGGAGATACAATGACATTTTTAATGTTATACTATGATTCTTAAATGTCAAAAATTTGTTTATTAACATTTATTTTATATTTGGACCAAATGTTGTAAATTTTAGGGTCAGGATTTTTCCGATATTTAGATAATTGTTGGGAAGAATTCGTAAAAAAATTTTGTGACATTTAGAAAAATGGTGAAAAGAATTTGTGTCATTTACTTTTAGACACATATGTAAATGTTTGTAAGATTCATACAAAAAAATATTTTTTACATTTAATTGGGTGTTGATAACACATGTATGACATTTATTTTAGACATTTAAGTGAATGTCAGTTTGAGATATATGACATTTATTATTGACATTTAGGGATATTTAAGCTTTATATATATGAAATATATTATCGACATTTCGGTTAATGTTGGTATGAGATATATATGACATTTTTTTATGATAAAGGAAATGATTGTAAGGGATATATAACATTTCTTTTTGACATTCAGGTAAATGTCGATATGTAATGTACAATAATTATTTGTGACATGTAAGCAAATGTAGATATTACATATATAAAATTTAATAATGTCACTTAAACTTTTTGACATTTAGTGTTGTAAGACCCCAAAAATTAAATAGGATTAACTAGAGCTTCACATGTGTTTTATGAGATGATAACATGTTCGGTTTGGTTATGTTTGAGGTCAAACGTCAAGGAACTACAAAGACGTTCAATGACTAGTCATTTATGTGCTAGTGTGTCGTTGTTGGAATAGAGATGTTATTAGAGGAGCAAGTCATGTGGAGATGACTTATATTAGAGGAACATAGCTTTTCCCTATTTAACATATGGGTACGACTTCCCAAGTACCCACAAGGGGACCTTGAGAATGACTCCATCTTTTAGCCAAGAAGCTTCCAGGGCAGCATGATTGATGGCTCTAAACCATACCTCGCCAATATATTGACGGCCTGTCAGTATTGGACGTCGATCAGGCCTGCAAGGCATGCAGGTGTTAAGCCTTAGTTACAAGCCACAGACCCGATTAACGCGGCGTGAACCAGACCACAGTCTATGGTCAGGTGGGCGTCAAAAGCATTTGCAATTTTGCAGTTACTTCCGCAAAGGTTGGGGTGAATTTGTAAATGTACGTCAAGTCTTTTAAAGGGTAGAATCGGTTATTTTATGTCATACAGGTATTTTAAGAGTGTTAAAATATTTAAACTCTTAATTAGAATTCATTATTTCTCTTTCCCCTATATTAAAATCCTCTCTTCCTTATGTACTCTCGAAAAAACCCCATGGAAGATAAATGTCAAACATGGAGCTAGGGATGTGGATTCCAATGGATTTCTTCTTCAATTCTATTGGTATTTCTTCTAATAAGGTATATGAATTCTTTATCCAAGGTTATCTATCACCCTAGATCCATTTTAAAAGTGATTTCAATCTTTATGAAAAAAGTTCAATTACTGCTCTAATTCAAGGATTCTTGCATGAATCAAATTCAAATAATTTGATATGATATTATTGATGTTATATTAATGCTTACAATGTAAATATACATGAATCCTTGATCTAAAAAATTCCCTAAATTTGGCTTATGTATTGGGTTATTCCTTATTATCAATGTTGATGGAATTGTGCTTATAATGAGTTTTATTGTTGATTTTTATTTTTAATTATGCCATTATAATGTGACTTGTTGTAGTAGTTAAGGAATGGTGATTTCATCTTTTTGAAGAAGGTATATTTACCTAATTCTGTTACTAATGTAGAATTGATATACAATTGTTCTTGTGTGATCATGTCCTTGTCACCATAATTATATGAATTGTAGGAGTTCGTATTATGGTATATATGAAGGTTTAATTTTTGTTTGTTATGTGAAGTACTCAGACTATGTATAAGTTTATATCGCATACATTAAGGTATAAGGTGAAGGTATTATGTCATATACATGTGATCTTGTATAATATGAACGTAATGTGAAGGTTATCTTGTATAATGTGAGTGAAATGTGTTTAAAAGCACGAGTCCTCTAAATGATCATGTGTTATGATGACAGACTATGAAGAGTCTTTAAATGTTGATATGGTGTCTTGATTAGGTAGACTTGTTTGTCCCTACTCGATACATGAATGATATGATTAATGTGATTTCTTCACTTGGTAGGCTTAGGCATCCTATCTTGAGAATGAATGAATGAATGACTAAAAGTCTAGAATTGGGAGACCTCCGTTTAGTGCCCCTTAATGAATGATACATGAGGTATTCTACAACATGTCTTGAACCGGTAGACATAAGAGTGGTGCCCCTTTTTTATGAGTCAATAAGCCTATGTTAACATGAAACCTTGAATATGAAAAGAAGGCTAATAATAAATCTTTAATCATATAGACCTAGCATGGTACCCGTTTCATGAATGAGCTATCCTAATGCACCTTGATCAGTAAAACCTTGTGGTGCCCTTCTTTGAAATTGTATTATGAGTTGTTAGGCTTAGTGATGGTACCTTCTCTAAGGAGCTTATGTGAATGAACTTAATGTATGGGAACTTAGCCAAAGCACAAACTAGTTATGCTTAAGAATGTACATGTACTTGAGTACAAATATGTGTTTTGATATCCCCTAAACCATGTGCTTACATGGGATTTGTTCTAGTTTTACCCATGAAAAGTAGTCCACTTTCCACGAGGTGGGGCCTTATGACATTTAATTACATGCCTAGATATAATTGTCTATATCGGTTAAGGCCAATTCTTGTCATATAGGATGTTCACTCTAGTTATTGGATAGGTTATATAATATGGGATTCTATCTACACTTGTCATGAGTAGGACTTGAAGATGCGAGAGTGAGGTCCCTTGGTCTTCAAAGACCATTATGTGAAGTCCCCAATTTTTGTAGTTTTCTCTTAAATGACATAAATAAATAATGTCCACTTAGTGAAAGTATGTTAAATTAGAAATGTTCTTATCTATGGTGTCCTTGATGAATGTGTAGATGTTCTTGAAGAAGGTGTATGAGCGGTCTCTCTCTGTCTTACATAGATGGGTCTTAGAGTAACCTTAGGTAGAGATTCCATATAATTAAAAGTCTTACTTGTTTAATATGGTATTAAGTGAATTATGTTTATGCTAGTTTATTATGCCTTATATGTGAATGTTGACTTGTATTATGTCACTTAAACTATTATGATGAAGTTATTTATGGAAATTTTATCAAAGCATATTTCTTTACTAAATGTCCCTTTTGCATGTTTTTGCATTGCTTCCATTGTTTGTGCTTAAATGTCCTAACCCCTTTTTTTTCCCTTTTGACTACAGCTTAGGGAATTGGAGGTTTTGTATGCTATTTATGATGCATAGGTTTCTTATGTGTTGAAGATGAAGTTTGGTGAGTCCTCATAGATTCGAGGACAAGACCCCATGTATTCTTTTATTTTCTTTTAGTCTTTATTTTATGTCTTGTATGGGTTTAGTCCCAAATGTTGTACTCCAAAAGTTATTAGATGGTTTTATAAGAAATCTTTTAAAGTTAGATGTTTTAAATTCTATGGCTTCCTTATTAATGAATTATTCTTCGTGTATGAATAAATTTTAAATTCTTATCTAATTTTAGGTGTCATATTCAATGAATGATCCATCTGGATTGTATAAGACCTTCGAGAGGTCGAATACTCAAGTTACGACTAGGGGTGCTCTGAGGTCGTGACAAACATGGTTACAAAGCATAACATTATAGGATGGTATTAGGTTTTCTCAAAGCCATAACTGATAGAGTGTTGTTCATAATGTGAAAAGCACGAACATTATGAATAGAAGGTTATTGGGTGTTATGAAATATTAATTTCTACATTCTTCTACTCGTTCCTAAGATTTTTTCTATGTGATTTCTTTCCCTTGTCCGTTATGTGATGTTCTTTTGGGTGTGTTTTCCTTGTAAGGGTTATGTTTCAAGGTTGAGGGAGAGAAAAGGTTGTTTTTTATTGGTAGATGCGGGGTGAAAAATTTTCATAATGACCTTAGATTAGATTAGTTTTCTTATAACAGTGAGTATTGACGGCTTAGGTATTTTGTGATTTTGAGTTGGTTGAAAGAGATTATAAAATGTGGTGTTAGAAATGTATCGATTTGATGATTTAAACGGTTTGATGTTGTTTTTTGTCAGATAGAATTGGAGGAGGTGATGTTTGGAAGGGCTAGTATGAGTTTCTCCTAAGTGGTGGATATTGTGGATAGATTGTGAGGACATTTGAGAATCTTTGGTGTTCATGAGTTAGGCTTCATTGATGTTGTTGTTTCAAGAGGTTTAGTAAATTTAAGAGTTGGGTGAGAATGATTTTGGTTAGGTTGATTGTTTCTTGATTGAGATTCTTATGGTATGTTCATTTTAACATTAGATGAGTTTATCCCAAGATGGGGCGTATGGTAAATACTGAATAGTAAACTTGTTACAAGTAAGTTTTTTTTTTCGTTATATGACTATTCAAGCCTAAAACTAAGAGTTCATAGTATCTTTGTTCATGTTGTGGAGTCTTTTGTGAAAAATGATTTGCCAAATATTCTCCTTTTGAAAGACATTTTTCATTTAAATTCATAATAATGAAGAAAATGAGTTTCTAAAATAGGAAGTTATGTTCCATATATTGATATGAATCCTTAATAAGATGTCAAAAATGTTGCATGAGTTTACTTGTTGAAGTGTGCTCTGTTAGTATTAAAAGGAAAACAATTGTTCACTTGTAATTCCGAATAGATTTATAGAGTCTAATACCAATTCCTATATATTTTCTATTATTACAGTCTTAATGCATGACCTGTGAGTGCGTATGTTTAAGAGTTATCAGTGTTTTCTCTTAAGACTGATCATCTTCACTTTTGAGATCTTATCATGCCACTAACTTTGATATACTTCAAAAATAAATTGACAAGCTAATATCGAAGAAGGAAAGTAATTCAAACAAGCAGTATAACAGGAACTAATAAAATGTAGAGGCCAAGAAAAAAGACCAGTAGAAAATGATGATTAAATAAAATGCAAGTAAACAGAAATCAGATAACCAGTTACAAAGAAAATGAAATAATGCTTTAACAAAACTGTAACTTAATGTGCAGCACCACAAGAATTAATTTACATTAGTTTTTTCAACCTTTGAAGAATCAAAGTTTCATATCATGCAAACAAATATTTAAAAAATAAATGTTATAGATGCAAACGAAGCTATCACTGTTTCAACCTTCAATGTTCAGCACCGCAGGAAGTCATTTATTTTAGTTTTATTGCTTTTGACATAGTTCATCAACTTCAGATCCAAATGAAACTGTTACTCAATAATATAAGGACTGATCCGCTTCATTTTTGGATCATATCACACTACAAAAGTTAATGATAGTTAAGAAAATGATTAGTAGATAGTATAAAAGAACAAATGTTCAATAAAGAAGAGATCTAACTCTAACAATACCAACAACAAACTGATTTCACAAATGAAATCAATCAAGTAGCGTAACTTGAAGAAATCAAATAGAGAGAAGAAAAAAAATAAGCGTAGAAAAGAAGGCTTGCGTGAAATATGAACAAATGAAGAACAACTATTGTTTTAGCTTTACAAAAACGGAAAAATATCATGCTATTTCTGGAATATATATTCTTGAAATCTATAGTTGTTTCTACTCACTATATACAGTATGTATAAGAAGTAATTTCCATAAGGTATATGTGATACTTCATCTTTCATCAGCTAGAGTTAATTTCATCATAAAAATACGATCTATTCTTCGGGAACACACTATAATCTATGCTATAAGAAGAACACAATCAATAATTCAAATTTTAAGTAGAAAAAAACTCTCAGAAAAGGATGTGTGGCTAGATACAAGTAGATAGACATTAGAGAACCCGTTAGGAAAAGATGAAAGAATGCTTTTAATTAACCTGTAACTCAATGTGTAACATCAAATGAAGTCATTTACATTAGATCTTTCAACCTTTAAACTATTAATGAGACCAAGTATCACCAGATGCAAACAATGCTTTAATGAATCCATGTTTCAGATTGTTGACACCCAATTTTGACCCTCCACGATTTGATTAAATTTTATAAGCTTCTTAGATCTTAAACAAATGAAAATAATTGATTTTATCTATAAAATAAAAATTAAAAAAAATCTACCTTTCCCACATCATTTCTCAAACAATTTTCAATTTTCAATAGTCCCACATAGGCATTTTATCCCTTTTGAGGATTTTTGGGTCTCTATATAGACCCACTTCATTCAATATTTTAGAAGAGGAGGGAAGACAAAGAATACTCATAAAATTTAGAGAATTCTTGATTCCCATAGTTAAAAATTTTTCAAAGTGTTTTGTGGTTTTTCGAGTTGAGGAGGTGGAGTCGTCTCGTTCAAACTCGCAGTTCCGGTTCGCTACCCAGAACCAGGTAAATTTTTTCTTAGCCTTGTTTTATTTAATTCCTAGCTCTTTTATGCTTTTTTGTTTATTATATATGCTTAGCTTTGTTTTAGTAGTCATGTGTTACACTTTGGTTTGATCTTTTAGTAGTTAATAATGTTTATTTTGTAACTACTGTTTTACTTATTTTCCGAGATGTTTTTCCAATAATCTTCCAATTTCATGTCTTTGTTTCTTCATGTTTCACTTATGTGTTTCTTTACTAAAATGTAGGCTTTCTAGTTAGTAATAAATTACGATTTATTGAGCTAGTTTTTCTTTATATACATATATCTGATTATATCCTTGAACATAGAAATTGTCCCCCTTTTTTTTTATAAATCCTGTTAGTATTGCTGCTAATGCTTTATCATTTCGTATTAATGAGGATGGTCATTTGTTAATGTTCATGTACCATTAAAATTACTAGTTGCTCTTTTATTGAGAATACATATTTGTATTGTTACTTATCAATTCTCTGCTATAATACACTTCCGTAGTGCATATCTTAAGATATTTAACTTAATGCATAGCAATTTGTCTATTATCTTAGGAGTGGATTTAAGCTCTGTGATTGAATTTTAGATTATTATGTGTCTATTTGATACGTGTGGTTAAAGTTGTGGGGTTTGGTATATCCATGTTTATCTTCCTTTGAAAAATTCCATGCCCATTTGAAGTGGTTCAACTATGAGATTTGACATACTATTGTCACTAAGCTAGATGATTTGAATATTTCTGAAAATTCTTCAATCAGTTGGTAATTTTTATTTCATTCTATGCATGTACCTCTGTCTTAACTGAGTCCATCTGGACTCCCTTCTCTTTCATTATTCCTCTTCTTTAGTCAATCTTCTTCGGAGTTGTGAAAGGGAGTCATGTTATTGGGTTAAACACTCAAAAATCAGCAGCAACAACATTTCCAAAGAGCTAAAACGGAGAGCAAAATTGGGTCCATTTTTGCAGCAGTTTCAGCAGTCCCCTAAGGGCTGAAAATTGCACTTTTTTGGCTTAAAAGTTCGGAAATTGCACCAGTAACAGCAATTTGCAGCAGCCAAATAAAGGCTAAAAGTTTGGGCGAAAATCCTAGTTTTCCCTCATCTTGTTTATTATCATGTTGTTTAGTTTAGTTTCTCTTTATCTCTTATTATTGTGTGTTGTGTTTGTTAATTGTTTATTTATTGTTATTAACTTAGATGAATCCTTTGGAGTTTTTCAAATGGTTATTCTATTTCGTTAATTGTCTACTTTAAATTTTCGAAACTTATTTTTTTGTTAAATAGCTTAAGCTTATTAGAATATCTTGAGAACCTTTTTTTTTTTTTATGTTCTTTCATAGTTGTTAAAAAGCTTTGAATCCATGTTACGAGTTTGAACTAACTATTTAGTTCAAATTTTTGAATAGGATAAAATTGTTAAGTTTCTTAAACTAAATTAGTATTTAATTTAACTTATAACTTGGTATGAATGACTTGAGGATCTTTAATATCCTTTCATAGTTGTTGCACAAAGTCTTGTAATCCATGTTTATGTGTTGAATTATTTGTATGATTCAAAATATGACAATGGATAAAAGTTTTAAGTCTTAAGATTATTTTGAGATCTTGCATAATATCAAGAGATTATCATCTAAGTTTTCAACAAGAATTTTTTTGAGTAGTTTGAAATAAATAAATAAGATTTTTTTAAGTATTCACATGTTTTTTTTCTTAAAATTAGCCAACTTTGAAATTCGTCGGTCAACCGCGTGTTAGCGGATTTTCTAAGGTGCCTAAACCCTTCCTTAGAGAATTATTTGAACTCTTACCCAATTTCTATTAACCTTCTTTTTTTATATTTTTATTTATTTGGTTTTCTTAATTTTTCCTAAAAGTTTAAGTGGCGACTTCCTAAAATTAAACATTTTCCAAAATTGGCCAAAGTTGC
The DNA here is from genome assembly GCA_027704785.1 of Solanum chmielewskii. Classification (NCBI taxonomy): domain Eukaryota; kingdom Viridiplantae; phylum Streptophyta; class Magnoliopsida; order Solanales; family Solanaceae; genus Solanum; species Solanum chmielewskii. The sequence continues at coordinate 16,484,928 of JAKWIX010000329.1, forward strand.
GAAATCGGCTTCGAAACCCTTTAGTTTTCGAAATCGGGTCGTAACAGAAATGACGACTTCACTGGGGATTCATCTAGGTTCTAACCAAAAGGATTTTATTGTTTGGCTAATTATTATTGAATTAATTGTTATTTGATGCGATTATGTATTTAAATTTTGACTATTAACTGTTATTTTGCATTCATGGCATCTTCTGATATTATATGTTAGTATATTAAAGAATGGTTTGCGGAACCGCAGCCAGACTTTTTATACTCAACCTTTTTCGGAATGATCGATAATTTATTGGTTCGTCATGCGTCCAATGGTTATCGTGAATTTCAACCTAAGTTGTCCGCTTAGGTCCCGGTCCTTCAAAAGCCACTCTTAGTTAACTAAGTTAGAGCTCAACTAAGACCCTTTTAGGTGCATTAACCTAAGACGATTCAATACCCAAGGCATATTGAGTCCATTAGAAGACCACCTTGAGTCTAATTGACCCGCGGTCAACTAAGGCGATCATCCGATTATTTGTTAAATTTGAAGGATATGTATGTTGATTTGTAAGTACCATTGTTCTTTTGGGTCGGGTTTTTTTTTAAATTTTGTTTTATTAGGTAGTTTCTTTGTTTAATTCAAATGAAGATACTCCTCATCAAGAAGTAATTCAAAAGCATCAAGAAGTTCGGGAATGAAGGTTCATATGGAAGCTTAACTTAGTTATCATTGTACCCCTACGTGGGACTCATATTTATTTCTGTTTCCTCTATTGTGCCTCCCTATTTATTTTATTTATAAGTTTTGTATAAATATTTTTGGGCAATGGAACGATTTACAAATGATATACATATCCTTCAAACGTTAGGCTTACCTTTGGCTTAAAAGGTCACTGTATGTTAGGAGGCGTTGTATATTGTTTGTGTTAATTATTACAAATTTTGTTTCATTTGTGTTTGTTTGACCTATGTGTTTATACACATATGTTTTTGCTTTAAACAAAATTGGTCCATCATTCTATTCCAATGTTTTAGAACATTAATCCAATTTTCAAACCTTCCAAAATACTACAACTCCATTACCAAAATACGTTCAAAATTACTCCAGAACTTTCAAAAATTATTAAGTCATCATTCAAATTCACGTTGACTTCGTTATTTCTTGAAAATTATTTTCCACACCTACTAGCCGGCGTAACTAAACGTTCCTCCAATTTCAAGCAATTACGAATACGCTTTTCTTTCGTTAACATTTTAGTTCACAATTAACATTTTTTCCATTTGATCATTTTCTAGAAACTCATTTTCATCGAATTTTGGACTAGTTTGTTTAAAACAAAACACATGTTATTTGCTTTATGTGTTACTTTGGTTGATTATTATGATTAATGGACTGACTTTCTTATTTTGAGTTGTTTCAGAAGGAGAGACTGATTTGTGTTGGTAACCAAACTTGCTCACTTCACCAAAGTATCCGCTGGCAGAACATTCATATTTTACACGGTCTAAGGTTAAGGGAATCTCTACAGACTCTTCACTTCTTACTTGGACTACTAAAAGGACTCGTTCAAAAATGGATCCCACTATTCACACTGTTGCTTCATCCGAAATGATCCTACTCCATCGATCGCGGCCGATCCTAGTGCCTCGGTAGCAGCAGAATCACCTATGGAGGTCATTGCTCGTCTAGAGCGACAAATTGGCGCGCTGAATCTCCTTGTAGCTCAATACCAAGCTGCTTCTCCGAATCAACCATCTGATGCTCGCAAAAGGGGGCCCATGCCACCCGTATATCCTACTTTGAGTGAGTTTCATCAAGGAAATCACTTTGCCACCTTTCAACAAACTCAAAGTGCATCACCCACTAATTCAACTAAGGATACTCCTCTTGTATACACATTTGCTCCCCCAAAAGCTCCAACGGTAACACATCACACTCCGCCAGTGTACACTTATGTCACTGCTCCACCCGTTACCAAGGCTCCAGAGTTTCATCGCCCAAATGTTAATCACTATATTGAAAATGAGGGGGACGGAAAATCAATTGATGCTGAAATGATGAATAAGAAGATGAAAAGTTTAGAGGATGCTTTGAGAGGTCTTCGTGGGTTCGATAGTAGCTAGAGTGTTAGATACGAAGAACTGTGCACATTTCCTGAGGTTGAGTTGCCACCCGGTTACAAGATTCCAAAGTTTGAGAAGTTTAGTGGATCAGGAAATCCATTCTTTCACTTGAAAATTTACTGTGAAAAGTTGATTGGCATTGGAAACAACGAAGGGATAAGAATCAAGTTATTCAATCAAAGCCTAACTGGAAAAGCATTGGAGTGGTACTCTAAGCAAGATGTAACCAAATGGCGTACTTGGGATGATCTGGCAAATGCTTTTATGGATCACTACAAGTTTCATGTTGAAATTGCTCCTGATAGAATTTCTATTACCAAGCTGAAACCCAAGTCAACTGAATGCTTTCGAGAATATGCCATTCGTTGGAGAGAAGAAGATGCCAGAGTGCACCCACCTATGGAGGAATCGGAAATGATTACTTACTTCATTCAAGCTCAAGAATCGGAATACTATGAGCGAATGGTGACTATGGGTGGAAAAACATTTGCTGAAGTTATTAAGGCTGGAGAAATGATCGAAGATGGTCTCAAAACTGGCAGAATAAGGAGTTACGCCTCATCTCAATTTGCTAATAGAACCTATCAAACTGGTCTTTTTGGAAAGAAAAAGGATAAAGAAGTTATGATGATAACGACCCGAGGAGCTGCATCATATAACCGTCAACCACCTCCAGGATATCCTAATTCACAATACTATGTTTGCAACAATCAAGCAACATTTCGTTCTCCACGGCCAATGCAAAATCCCTGAAACAATGCACCTCATCCTAATTTTGAGAAAAAACCTGCAAGAGTCTTCACTCAATTGAGCGAGACAAGGAGTCCACTTTTTGATAGACTGAAAGAGGCGGGAATACTTCATCCAGTGGAAGCCAAGACTGTGAATACTTCAGCCGAGTGGTATGACCCAAGTAAGCGTTGTGCTTATCATTCAGGGGTTGTTGGTCATGATACCGAAAAGTGTATCACTCTCAAACACAAAATTCAAGATCTAATTGACAATGAGGTGGTAAAACTCGCTCAAGCTCCATCGAATGTGAATACCAATTCGTTACCCAAGCATAAGGAGTAGTGGTTGACATGACCAGTTGCAAAGAAGAAGCAAGTTTCCTGAAGGTCGCACTTTTGGCAACTTTTAGTCTTGCAATTAGAGTTTGTTATTTTATTTCTCTGTAATCACACTTTTATCGCTTTATTACTTTGTAATCGTTTGTTTGGTTTTGATTTCCCTTTTAAGTATCTTTCACTTGTAATGAACTACGTCTGACCTGAATTCTCAAGAATGAGATACGTAGGAGGCCTATGTCGGCTTCGGTCACACCATTATCCCTTTAAGTGTTTTCTTATTATTCAAACTACGTTTGACCTGAATTCTCATGAATGAGATACGTAGGCGGACTATGTTGGCCTCGGTCATTTTATTGGTTAAATTTATTCTAGTCCTGTTAATCCTCAAGAGTTCGAACTACGTTTGACCTGATTCCTGCTCAACGCGATACGTAGGCACCGCACCGGCTCGGTCATGTTCCCCGTAAGTTTTTCATTTCTCTTTATAATGAAAACTGGGGCAGATTTTGAGAGGATCTCAAAATTCATCAGGAAGAGAAGTTTATTTAGTCCAGAATCAAGGATCACTTCAGAGTTGCAACTGGGGCAAAATTTTTGAGATTCACTCAAAAATTCAGCTGAAAACTACAGAAAGTTTGAAATTTATGTAATGTTTTAAACCGGGGCAGAATTTTTGAGGAGGTCCTCAAAAATTCCATCAAGCGGCATTTCAAGACCAAACAAGTTTGTAATCCAGAAGACAAAAGAGCATCAGGATGTCAAGACAAAGCCAATACGAATCATTCTCTCAAAACTAAGAATTTTTCTTTGGATGCAGGAATTATAAAGTTACAACACAACATTAGACCCACAGTGGCCTCATAATGACTCAGATGATTTCTACTCTTGCTCATCTTTTAAAATTTTCATTTCAATTCACTGTGACTTATACATTTTATATTTTTACTAGATGGGAAGCTTGGCGCAAGGGTGATGATCATAAAGCGTTATTCAAACCAATATAAGCTGAAAAAACTTCATTTGAGAACTTATCTTTTACTTTGATAATTTTTGCTACTAATTACATCTGAGCTTTGCAGGTGTCGTCAAAGTTGGAGTCGAAATTTCAAGAGATCCTTTCAATTTTTAAAATATCTGCCCATACATTCACCAGACAAAGGACACACACTAGTCCTTACCCAAGAATTTTATTATGAAGGATTCCTGACACCAAGGAACCAATCCAAACTGATTTTATCCTCTATTTTATCTGAAGAGTTTTCTTTCTTCATTTTTCAAATCTCTCGTCGGCAATTTTATTTTCATTCTTTATAAAAAAAATATTCCTTTATGTTTTTGGTTCGAACTACGTCAGACCTGATTTCTTGTTCCAGCAAGATACGTAGGCAATCCTATATAAGTATTCGGTCTTCCTAATGTTTCAAATTACAGTCCCCAGAGAAAACTGGGGCATGTTTTTTATTTAGTCATTCTTGTGTCTTACAATTTATTTCAATTAAGTAACCTTGGATTGGAAAAAGAGGCAGCTTTTGAAATAGTTCAAAATTATCCGAATTTTTGTTCAGCTTCAAGTTTCAAAGGTGACCTTTATCAACCCAATCTTCTCTTTACATGAAATTCCAGATTCAAAGTAGGGACACATCTCGCGTGAGATCCCTAGTTTGTCTTTAAAGTCTCCTTTCAAAAGTTAAAAGTTATCGATTTGTTCTTCCAGAATCTCGCATTCTCTATGGATGCCAGATTATCGTGACTAATTCAAAAGTCCTGACATTTATTAATTTTCTTGTTCTTGTCTAACAAAATTTTCATGAGCGCAGCGACGACAGAGTTGTAATCACATCTAAAGAAATTACCAACTTCACAAACTACAAAAGTTGCTCAGATTAATCTGTTACAACTTGATTCTCTTATTTTGGAGCGTCACTTCCTTCAACGTGACACATTATTTATTATTGGAGCGACACTTCCTTCAACGTGAAACATTTAATTATTATTGGAGAGTCACTTCCTTCAACGTGACATGTTCAATTATTATTGGAGAGTCACTTCCTTCAACGTGACACGTTAAATTATTATTGGAGAGTCGTTTCCTTCAACGTGACACATTAATTATTATTGGAGTGTCACTTCCTTCAACGTGGCACGTTAATTTATTATTGGAGCGTCACTTCCTTCAACGTGACACGTTAAATTACTATTGGAGCGTCACTTCCGTCAACGCGACATGTTAAATTACTGTTGGAGCGTCACTTCCTTCAACGTGACACGTTAAATTACTATTGGAGCGTCACTTCCTTCAACGTGACACGTTAAATTACTATTGGAGCGTCACTTCCTTCAACTTGACATGTTCAATTACTATTGGAGCGTCACCTTCTTCAACGTGACACGTTAAATTACTATTGGAGCGTCACTTCCTTCAACGTGACATGTTCAATTATTATTGGAGAGTCACTTCCTTCAACGTGACACGTTAAATTATTATTGGAGAGTCACTTCCTTCAACGTGACACATTAATTATTATTGGAGCGTCACTTCCTTCAACGTGACATGTTCAATTATTATTGGAGAGTCACTTCCTTCAACGTGACACGTTAAATTATTATTGGAGAGTCACTTCCTTCAACGTGACACATTAATTATTATTGGAGCGTCACTTCCTTCAACGTGACATGTTAAATTACTATTGGAGCATCACTTCCTTCAACGTGATATGTTAAATTATTATTGGAGAGTCACTTCCTTCAACGTGACACATTAAATTATTATTGGAGCGTCACTTCCTTCAACGTTACACATTAATCATTATTGGAGAGTCACTTCCTTCAACGTGACACGTTATATAATATTATTGAATCACCACATAGTTCAAACTGACATACTATTTTGAACTGTCACTTCCTTCAAGAGAATTACACCTGAAAATTGGACCGTCATCTCCTTCAGTATGACATGTTATACCAGGACGCTGCACAACGTGGAAGTTTTTCTTAGCAGTGAACTGGGGCATAGTCCAAAGAGGAGTATCAAACTCTTTGGACGCGAGTTGAGGAACGACTTCCACCACAATCAAACTACGCCCCTATCCTAAGGCATGTGGGTATTTTCTTGGGTTTATTAGTTTCAGTTTCGCCTTGTGTGAAAATTTGAACTCTCACCCAAGGCATTTTTTCAAATTCGGGTGAAAATACAACAAGAGATTCGGAAATTATGTCCATGGAAATTCTTACCTATGGGTGCGAAGGGCCCCGCATTCACAGTTGAGATGGTTGCAAGCCTCTTTTCCAAGCTCAATTATTTTGTCACTTATCCTTAAGCTAAAGGTTAAATCCGCATAAGAGATTTCCTTTTCAACCGATTGAGTCGAACTACAACCTGTCTGATTCCCTAAATTTAGTGATATGTAGGAGGGCTCAATGTTGAAAACTCGACTGTACTCCAATTATTTTGTCATTACTTTATTCTCAAGCTTTTCGACTTCTCAATACTTTGACACCGAAATAACTTTTGCATTTCTTTGAAAATCGTGCGTCAAATCAAGCGTATCGAACTATAAGTGGCGTAAATTCTCATATAGCCTGAGATATTGTAGGAAACCCACTTCCGGGGCTCGGCCACAATTTCTTAAGTCCGTACCAAAAGATCTTTTTCTGAAAGGTGAAAATGTGGTTTGTCAAAATTGGATATGTCAATTTCATTTGCCTCGGATTTCTTTCATCAATCTGAGTCAAACGAGGGGCAGCTGTTGACACCCAATTTTGACCCTCCACGATTTGATTAAATTTTATAAGCTTCTTAGATTTTAAACAAATGAAAATAATTGATTTTATCTATAAAATAAAAATTAAAAAAAAAAACTACCTTTCCCACATAATTTCTCAAACAATTTTCAATTTTCAATAGTCCCACATCGGTATTTTATCCCTTTTGAGGATTTTTGGGTCTTTATATAAACCCACTTCATTCAATATTTTAGAAGAGGAGGGAAGACAAAGAATACTCATAAAATTTAGAGAATTCTTGAATCCCATAATTAAAAAAATTTCAAAGTGTTTTGTGGTTTTTCGAGTTGAGGAGGTGGAGTCGTCTCGTTCAAACTCGTAGTTCCGGTTCGCTGCCCAGAACCAGGTAAATTTTTTCTCAACCTTGTTTTATATAATTCCTAGCTCTTTTATGCTTTTTTGTTTATTATATATGCTTAGCTTTGTTTTAGTAGTCATGTGTTACACTTTGGTTTGATCTTTTAGTAGTTAATAATGTTTATTTTGTAACTACTGTTTTACTTATTTTTCGAGATGTTTTTCCAATAATCTTCCAATTTCATGTCTTTGTTTCTTCATGTTTCACTTATGTGTTTCTTGACTAAAATGTAGGCTTTTCTAGTTAGTAATAAATTAGGATTTATTGAGCTAGTTTTTCTTTATATACATATATCTGATTATAGCCTTGAACATAGGAATTGTCCCCTTTTTTTTTTATAAATCGTGTTAGTATTGCTGCTAATGCTTTATCATTTCGTATTAATGAGGATGGTCATTTGTTAATGTTCATGTACCATTAAAATTACTAGTTGCTCTTTTATTGAGAATACATATTTGTATTGTTACTTATCAATTCTCTGCTATAATACACTTCCGTAGTGCATATCTTAAGATATTTAACTTAATGCATAGCAATTTGTCTATTATCTTAGGAGTGGATTTAAGCTCTGTGATTGGATTTTAGATTATTATGTGTCTATTTGATACGTGTGGTTAAAGTTGTGGGGTTTGGTATATCCATGTTTATCTTCCTTTGAAAAATTCCATGCCCATTTGAAGTGGTTCAACTATGAGATTTGACATACTATTGTCACTAAGCTAGATGATTTGAATATTTCTGAAAATTCTTCAATCAGTTGCTAATTTTTATTTCATTCTGTGCATGTACCTCTGTCTTAACTAAGTCCATCCGTACTCCCTTCTCTTTCATTATTCCTCTTCTTGAGTCAATCTTCTTCGGAGTTGTGAAAGGGAGTCATGTTATTGGGTTAAACACTCAAAAATCAGCAGCAACAACATTTTCAAAGAGCTAAAACGGAGAGCAAAATTGGGTCCATTTTTGCAGCAGTTTCAGGAGTCCCCTAAGGGCTGAAAATTGCACTTTTTTGGCTTAAAAGATCAGAAATTGCACCAGTAACAGCAATTTGCATCTGCCAAATAAAGGCTAAAAGTTTGGGCGAAAATTCAAGTTTTCCCTCATCTTGTTTATTATCGTGTTGTTTAGTTTAGTTTCTCTTTATCTCTTATTATTGTGTGTTGTGTTTGTTAATTGTTTATTTATTGTTATTAACTTAGATGAATCCTTTGGAGGTTTTCAAATGGTTATTCTATTTCGTTAATTGTCTACTTTAAATTTTCGAAACTTATTTTTTTGTTAAATAGCTTAAGCTTATTAGAATATCTTGAGAATTTTTTTTTTTTATGTTCTTTCATAGTTGTTAAAAAGCTTTGAATCCATGTTACGAGTTTGAACTAACTATTTAGTTCAAATTTTTGAATAGGATAAAATTGTTAAGTTTCTTAAACTAAATTAGTATTTAATTTAACTTATAACTTGGTATGAATGACTTGAGGATCTTTAATATCCTTTCATAGTTGTTGCACAAAGTCTTGTAATCGATGTTTATGTGTTGAATTATTTGTATGATTCAAAATATGACTATGGATAAAAGTTTTAAGTCTTAGGATTATTTTGAGATCTTGCATAATATCAAGAGATTATCATCTAAGTTTTCAACAAGAATTTTTTTGAGTAGTTTGAAATAAATAAATAAGATTTTTTTAAGTATTCACATGTTTTTTTTCTTTAAATTAGCCAACTTTGAAATTCGTCGTTCAACCGAGTGTTAGCGGATTTTCTAAGGTGCCTAAACCCCTCCTTAGAGAATTATTTGAACCCTTACCAAATTTCTATTAACCTTCTTTTTTTATATTTTTATTTATTTGGTTTTCTTAATTTTTCCAAAAAGATTAAGTGGCGACTTCCTAAAATTAAACATTTTCCAAAATTGGCCAAAGTTGCAAAATCGGCTTCGAAACCCTTTAGTTTTCGAAATCGGGTCGTAACACAGATGCAAATGAATTTATCACTCTTTCAACATTTAATGTTCAACACTATTACAAGTCATTTACATTAGTTCAATTGTTTTTTACATAGTTCATTAACGTCAGAACGAAACAGAATTGTAACTTTATTCTTTAAGGACTAATAACCTTCCTTTTTGGGATAATATGACAGTAACAAACTTAATTTTCTTTAAGAAAATGAACAGCAGCTCGTCTAACAGAACAAGTGTTCAAAAAAGAAGATATATAACTTAAACAATAGAAAAAACAAATGGACTTCACAATGAAATCAAAACCCTTCAATTTTGGGAACATATCATACTACAAAAAACAATTTTCTTGTAGAGAACAACCAGCACCTCGCCTAACAGAACAAGAGCCTAATCAAGAATAGAAAAAACATGAACAATATAATAAACAAATTTACATTACAATAAAATCATATCCCATTCATTTTTGGGATTATATAACACTGCGAAATGTAATTCTTTTAATTGAAAACGACAAGCAGCTCAACTAACGGAACATGAGTTCAAAATAGAAGAGATATAACTCAAACAATACAAACTTTAGCTTTATCTATAAAAAACTCGAATAATAAAAATACCAAATCAACATCACAATAAAAATCAAATCCCTTTATTTTTTTGATCATATCACACGACAAAACTTATTTTTCTTGAAGAAAACGACTAGTAGCTCGTCTAACAGTAAATAGTGAACCTTTAGGATATACATTTACTAACTACTTGCACAATTTGTAGGTACAGAAGACAAAAACTAAATAATACAAAAATTTGTACATAGGAAACACTATAAAAACAGAAAGATATATACTTACTGACTCAAATGCTTCCAGTAGTAATGCCCTCTTTCTCGTCTGCTCAAGATTCCTAGCACTAACATTGACATTCAGATTTCGGCCAATACTTTGGAATTTCAAGTGTACGAACCCCCAAACTAATCAATTCTTTTTAAACCCAAAAAAAATTAATTAATTGACAAGAATATTGTTTTTAGTGCTAGATATTAGTAGAGAATAAGAAGGATACTCTATTGTAAAAACTTTTTACCTAAATTTGATGAATTTGGTATCGGAGAAATCATCACTAAGCTCTTATGTTCTCTAGCTTCCGTTCTTCACTTCTTTGATCATCAGTTCTTCGATCCTCAATTCTACGATACTTATTTCTTTAGCTTCATATTTTCAGCCCTTCAAGAAAATCATGTTCTGGAGAAGAGAAGCTTCAACTTAGATATTGATCAGTTCTTCACTCAGGTAAGTTCTTCAACTTCTTCTCATTGATCTGCAGTTTTGGAGAAAAGCTGGTTCTATTGACAAAATAGTCAATCGTGTTCTATGAAAGAAGAGAAAGAGAGATGTTTTTATTAATTTTTTGTTAATTATTTTTTTGGCCAATACCATTAAAGAGTACGCTTACAAATGTTGCCAATATTTTCATTGCCAAAAGTTAAAAATTTAGGCTATATTTTAAAAGTGTTCCCAAAAATATTTTAAACAACACTTTTCAAGTGTTTGTCACATTTTGTGTGGTTGTAGGCCTAAAATGTTGTAGTGGACTATGTATAAGATTTTATGCCATACATAAAGGTATAAGGTAAATGTATTATACATGTGATCTTGTATAATGTGAATGTAATGTTAAGGTGATCTTTTTTAAGGTGATCTTGTATAATGTGAGTGAATTGTAGTGAAAGACATAAGTCCTATAAATTTTCATGTGTAGTTATAATAGACTATGAAGTGTTTTTACTTCTTTATATGGTGTCTGGATTAGGTAGACCTAGTTTTCCTTACTCGAGCACGAATGATATGATTAATGTGATCTCTTGACATGCTAGGTTTAGGTATCCTTTCTTGAAAATTAAAGATTGAAGTAAAGTCTACTATCGATATACCTAAAGTTGGTGTCCTTTCATGAAGGATAAATAAGGTATTCTAGCATATGTCTTGAACCAGTACACCTATGTATGGTTCCCCTTCATGATGAGTATAGAAACCTAGCGAATGTGAAACCTTGAATATGAAAAGAAGGTTAATAACGAAAATTGAAACAAATAAAACTAGCATGGTTCCCATTTCATAAATGACCTATCCTAATGAACCTTTATCGGTGGACCCTTGTGGTGCCCTTCTTTTCAATGGTATTATGAGTCGGTAGGTTAGTGCTGGTACATTCTCTAATACGTTTATGTGAACGAACTTACTCTATGGGAGAAAAGGCAAAGCACGAAGGGGATATGCTTAAGGATGTATCTCTCTTGAATACGAGACTACAATACAAATAATCCTTTTGATATTCCCTAAACCATGTGCAAAAATGGTATATGTCCTAGTTTTACCCTTGGAAAGTAGAACACCTTTCACGGTGTGGGATCTGATTACACTGGATTAGATGCCTAGCTAGTATGGTCTATGTTGGTTAAATCCTATTACTATCATGTGGGATGTGGACTCTAGTTATTAGATATGTTCTATGACGTGTAGATAATTGTATCAGATGCTATGTATACATGACACGAGTAGCCTTGAAGATTATAACATGTGTTTCCTAGGTCTTCTAAAACCGTTATTTGAAGTCCTCTATTTGTTAATTGTCTCGTAAATTGCTTAAATGAATAATGTTCACTAAGTTAAAGTACATTGAATTAGATAAGTTCAAATGTAGTTAGGCTTTGAGGATTAGGTGTGCTTGAAGAGGGTGTATGGGCAGTCTAGTCATGGCTTATTTAGGTGGTTGTTACTTTATCCTTAGGTAGAGAGTCCAAATAATGAAAAGGCTTACCTGTTGAATATGGAATAAAGTGGTATATGTTGATGCTCGTTTATATGTCTTATATGTGAATGTTGACCTGTATTATGTGTCTTAAACTCTTATGGTGAAGGTATTTATCGAAATGTATATATACTTAGTGCTTAACTGAGCTTACCCCTTCTTTTCACTTTTGACTAAACTGTACGGAATTGGAGGTTCGGTATGCTATGAATGATGCATATGTTTCCTATGGGTTGAAGATGAAGTTTGGTGTGTCCTTATAGATTCGAAGACAAGACCGCACATGTTCTTTTTTGATGTTTTAGGCTTTATTTTAACTCTTGTATGGGCTTAGTCACAAATTTTTTATTACAAAAGTCATTAGATTGTTTTACGTGACATATCCTAAAGTTAGATGTTTTAAACTTTTTGGCTTGCTTATTTATTAATGTATCCTTCATATGTGAAGAATGTTTAAATTTTTATCTATTTTAAGTGTCGTATGCAATGAATGATCCATGCGGCTTGTGTGAGACCTCTGAGATGTCGAATACTCTAGTTAACACTAGTGTATGCTCTCGGTTCGTTACAAGAATAAATGTTGGTAAAACAAATTTAAACACACTAACTTGTGATATTTACAAAATGTCACACAGACATTTCTGACACATTAGTAAATGTCAACAAATGCCCTTATTGAATGTCATTAAAATTGGTGACATTATTTTATATTTTCCTAACTGTCATTAACACTTAGTTGCTACAAATTATCTTTAAACATTCCAGAAAAATCTGTATAATAGAGTTTTTCTCATATCACAAATACATATAAACTACATGTGCATTCAAAACTATCTTCATCTTGATAAGAAAGAAATATATAATGCAAATATTTTCTACTATTATAATAAAAAAAAAATAGCAACATAATAGGTTTTTTGTAACAGTAAAGAATGTCAAAACAAATTTTCTTTCCTATCTCAAGTAAAATTTAGACCTAACTAAATGAAATAATTTCAACATAAAACAAATTTATTAACACCTATTTCAAACATAATTCAAATATCCAATAAATTTACAATAAATCTTTATGAAATCATCAGTCCAAACGTGAACATGTTGAAGTCGATACTTGACCTCAATTTCCATAAACATTCTACACAAAAAATGTACATGAGAAGAGTTATAATAATATATTAATAAAAATTATATACCCATTAAATAAAATAATTTGGGATATCAAAAATGTGTAATTAATTTTTTCTAAAAATATAAATATTAAAAAATTGATGCAAAAGTAGTAATTCTATGCATGAAATTTTCCTCCTTGGAAAGAACAGAAAGATCTTATGTTTTTTTATTCAAATACGCCCACTTTTTTAACTTGTCCCTTCTAGGTAGTTCTTGTCTTCTTGATTATGTTTGACTGACCAAAAGTATTAAATTGATTATATTGATACTTCACGAAATAAAAAAACTTAACATTTCACTGAATACATAAGTGTGCAAATTTTACTAGAAGGAAAATAAAAATAAGGAACATACATGATTGCTTCAAAAAAACAAACATATGGTGTTGGAAAAAAAATACAAACATCTTTTAATGCAAGTACAGAGTGATAGCATTAATATGCATTCACATTGTGTATGTTGTTTTTTATTGTAAGATATCATCTTAAAATAAGATAAAAACTCAAGCACACAGATTATATATCACATAATGAACAATATAAAACCTTACCATATTTCAATATTAAGTTAATTTATTTCCTTTTCTAGAAGGAAATGACCCTATAGGGGCCAGCTCCACCAATCCATAAATTAGTCATCATCCACAAATATGTGTGTTTTTCTAGAATATAAAGGAGGAAGGGAGAAGGCACAATAGAAATTATGATATATTTATTTCATATATATTACAGAAATGTGAAGGAGTACTCTCAAGTTAAAGCATTAGTGTGAATAACAATCCCATTCAATGAATTTTAATTGAATGGACAACTTCCATAAAGAACAGATAGATAAAGAGGAAAAGTACGAGCAAAATCGACAAGCATGTGTAATTTATAGAACTAACCACCTCTTTTGTCGCATGCAATGTGACGACCCTCAAAATAAAATAGGATGAACTAGATCAGCACATGAGTTTGATAAGCGAATAACTTTTAAAATCAGTTTTATTGAGTTTGTAAGTCAAACGTCATGGGCCGACCAAGACGTTAAAAAACTAGGCTTTTATGTGTTTGTGTGTTCTAGTATGTAGTTCATGTTTTTATGTGTTGTTTGAAGTATAAAATCAGTAGAGGTAACCCTTGTGTCTTAATAATTGTGCTTAGGGTAAAAACGTCATGGTTTGACTCCCCAAGGTCTAACCTAAGGGTACTTGAGGAGGTCCTAAGCATTTGCCAAGAAGTTGTCAAGGCAGCATGCAGATATTAGCTTCACGGAGGTAGTCAGCATCGTGGAATTGATCCACCTTTGAAAGAAATGTGTATCCGCCAACTATTATGTCCCAAAAGTAAGTTACAATTTCTTTATTGAGTGCCTCCACATCGCGGACTTGTTCCACGACTATGTTTGCATCAATAAAAGTCAAGGTGGATGTTACTCTAAAAGTCAAACTAGTTAGTGTAGGGTGTTTGGGAAATTTGGGAATTTAATATAAACGGTTATTCTACCTGTTTTTGTATGTCTTAAGTTGGTCAAAACTCCTCAACCTAAAATTAGACTTCATTTAACAAACTAACCCTTCCCTGTCAAAATAAATTCTCTCTACAACACCATTGAAGACCTTAATGAAGCTCAATCTAGGAGATGGGTTTTCAAATAATTTCTTGCACAATTTTTGTGAATATTCAATTAATAATGTATGATGATTTTTGATTCTTGAAAAAAATTTCTTTCGAGGAGTTGTAGAAAAGGTTTTCAAAAATGGTTTCAAAGATTAAAATTCCCAATTTTCAATCTAAACATTGGTTAATTGTCAAAGTATATTCAAAGTCATTGTATTGATGAAGTACTGTTAGATTAATGTTTTTAAGATGATTTTCAATGAGATTCCTTGAATAACCTATGATCTCCTTTAACTTTTAATATAGTCTATAAAGTGGGTTTTGTGATCTTTATTTGATGTTTATTGAAATAAACTTATATTGATATGTATTATTGAATGCTATTGTTATATTTATCTATTAAGTATGAATTTTTTTAGAGTTGATCAATTTTGATCATGCCTTGGAGGATTGGTAAGATGACCTAACTTCTTCTCTCTAGTATTGGGAGTGACGTTTTATGGTTTGGTCCAGGTATGGTTGCAGTGTTTTCTTCTTGTCTATCTATGCATGATATGATCATGGTCTTAAGGGCAATAAATTAAATGTGAATTGTTATTGATGAACATTAGTATTAAGGTGTTCCAAGAATGTTAAGTATGTAGTCCTCAATGCTAGTATCATGATTAAGGTGTATTGATAATATGAAGTAAAATGTGAATAACAATGTTAGTGTAATATATGGTTTACATGCTTGATAGTGATGGGTACTATTTTCTAATGAGCCCTATCTATATGACCCATAAATAAATATGTGAACTTATCCATGTTAGGAATTGTCTATTCAATGTTGAATGTGGTTATGTCTTTTATAATAAGTGTGGGTGTGGTCTAGAACCCCTACAGGCTTTATACATGTTTTTATTTCATGACTTGGGGATATTGTAAATTTTTTGTGATCATTTAAAGAGGAGTTTCTTCAATATTAATTTTGTTTCTATTATGTAATTATGACGACCAATATTTATATACAAACTCCGTATGCATAATTATGAATATGATATGTTTATGGTGTCAATTGAAAAGATAATTCTCATATGCACCTTTACATCTTACTATGCATAAAAAGTATATGATTAGCAAGGTATGAACATGTATTTCATTATGGTTTTTATGTGGAAGAGTTTCTCACATATGTTCAACCGAACATGAATGTGTGAATGAATAAGGTTAATGATAATCTAGTGAAAGTGAGTCTCTTGAAAGGTTTCCTTATGTACTCTAAAGTAGAATAAGATATAAATATTATATGATGATGTGACAGTTCAGTCTCACATAATCTATGTTCTATGATGAAAGATAATTCTCATCTTAGCAACCTTTGAGCTTTATTATATAAGAGGGACTAAGATCATAAAGCCTACATTATGAACTACTGTTCAATAAAGTCATAAACATGTTTAAAAAGGGAGTTTGACCTTATCATGGAGTGAAAATGAATAATTAGAGTGGGGCCTCATTTCTAGGAAGTACGTCTTCCCAAAAGAGAACTCTCATGTTTAGAAAGTTTGGGTTCTCAACATAGATGTTGTCTCATGATATGGAAACCTCCACGTCTTTCAATTTTGGGTTTCTAGCATCGATCTACTTGTTCCATAACTACGTTCCCCTGTAGGTTTTAACTTAGTGGATCCACTTAGATAGATATATGTCCGTAGGTACTACCTTCATATGTGTTACTCCATCTTTTTGGATTTGAGGTAGAACACCGGAGTGCATGTATCTTGCATGGTCTACGTGTAACACTTCAAAAATCCAAGTTGTGTTGTAGAGCCTATAATAGGTCTCATAAGGTCTATACACTGTTTTATGGTCTATTTTAATGAATATTAGAGATTTAGGAAGTCTAGGATTAAAAACGTCCAAGAGCGTCCGTAGTTCAAGAGGTACTAGCGTAGCTTAGTCTATTTGACTAGCTTTTTGGAGTCAAAAAATGATGAAAATTGGTGGAAGGGTGTATAAAATGTTTTTAAGTTGATTCATGGTTGAAATGTCTTGGTACGACTCCCCAAGGAACAACCAAGAGCCCTTGAGGAGGACCCTATAATTTTTGGGTCAAAGACATCCTGGGCAGTGTTCATCGACGAGGCGTGTGTGGATCGACAGGGCGTCGATGACATCCGTCGACCAAAACTAATACATTTTTTCTAATGGTAAATTTTTACCTGTATCTGAACTCATTAATAATGTATAGAACAGAAGGAGAAAGGGCTCGTACAATTACAGACGGACCATCGACGGGGTCTCATTTGTGAAGGTCCAACTTTCTTTCACGCTTTTAACTTAGTACTAACTAATTATTTAAGGGGTTTAGTTGTTTGTAATGGATTTATTTAAGTCTAATTAACTTAATTAACCCCCATATATAGACCCCAACCTCATTAGTCTAATTACAACTCACAAAACAAAACTCTGTTCCATCTCCATTCTTTCTGTGTCTATTGGAAGACACCATTGAAGACAAGGCTAGGGGAGGGTTTTGGGGGCTGTAAAGCCACGATTTCACAATAAATTCTTCATCAAACATTGAGGTAAGACATATAATTCACCTTTGATACCTCTTTCCTCCAACAATTCCTTCAAAGGATTTTCAGAAGTTGAGTTTTCATGTGGGTCTTTGTCAATCTCGAAAATTATGTTATGAATAGAATTGTTTATTATTTATTTTTGGTAATATTACTATATTAACATATATTCTAACTCAATTATGATATATCATTATTGTTTGATCTAGTTTGTAGAAGATTACCCTTAACGCTAGGTTTGATCATTATATGAATTAGTGAATTTGGTTCAGTTGAGTTAGTTATGGGTTGAATTACAACTATATGTTATTGTTACACTAATAATGACAACAATTAAGGTGATTGGTTGTATTTCATGCCATTACTTACGAAGATGATCGAGGTTATAAAGTTAATTGACCTGTGTATCTTGTCTTAAGCTATGATCTTGTATTGAATTGTGATGTAGTTATTCTTCTAGACTTGTTATCAGGTTGATTATTTTCTTATGATGATGTATACCCAAATTGGGTTTAATTGAGGTTTTATGGTAAGATCTTCATGATGAACTATGAAGAAGACTTGGTATGTCTTATGATCTCTATCCTATACTTCAAATTGTGGTTGATTGTGATTGAGTCATCATGTTTTGTTGGAGTATATCTTGTATTCTGATTGATAGGATGATATGATATTGAATTGAAATGTCTTTACTATGATGTGTGAGGTGTTGGCTTAAGATGTAAATTTTATAAGGATGGTTACTGATTTACCAATGTGCATTATCATGATAAGAATATTAAAGTTCTAACCACACCTATATGAATTGTAATGAAAGGATTTATACTCACGCAATTCTGATTGAGCTTTTGATTATTATGATTATCCAACGTGTATACCCTATGACCTAAACTAAGCGATGATTGATAATAAAGGATTAAAGATATTTCAAAATGGGATTCTAGCTTCGCACCGAGTGAACTAGAGTGAGGACTGGCCTTTCCTACATAGGAAAGGTAGGATCACTAATGTACTCTTGAGACTGGAGGCTATAATGCATGTAGCATAAGGAGGGTCCAAAATATATCTCCTAGTTCTTGAACTATGTTGCCACCATAGGAATAGAGCTAGTGGATCCACATAATTGCCATGTCTCTTTTTTTGTACTACTTTGGCATGTATTTCCTGTTCCTTCGGTGTAGGATTTTATGACAATGGATTTCACATTAGCTCATGAGGTCTATGTTTTGGGAAAGATGTTCCCAAAAATTTAAACTAAACATAAGGAATGAACTCTAACTAGGATAACCTAAGAGGTATAGCTTAGTCTAGGTAGGGATATAGGACTCATCCTAAGCATTGCTCTAGTTAGCCTTGAGAGGAATCTTAAAAGGAATTTCTTATGTATGAATACGCTTATGATGATAGATGATATGCATATGATGAAGTTTCACATTGTTGATACTATAAGATAATTTGTTTCACTTATATATATGTGTTGGTCTATATGGTTAAAGTAATATACATGTACTCTTCAATGTTATGTTATGTGAAGTAAGATGTTAGTCATGATTCTTGTTGGGTTACTTGACTGAGTAAGGTTATGGGAATTTACATGTTAACTGCACTTTTGACTTGAAAGGGGTTCATGGGTAATTTAGTTGCTTTGGTTATGTTTAAATGTACTCTTATTCTTGCTTGTTGCTAATATTACTTGATGATAGAGTTACTTGATTATGCATTTGATTATATGATAAGCATGTTGAATTGACTAGTTTTAATGTTCTTGGTTGTGTGATGTACATGCCTATGACTTATTAAACATGCATTATTGATGTGTATGGTCTTATTGAATATGCATAAAGGTTTTAAATGACAAATGCATACATTATGAAATGTCCCTTTTTCTTACCAAGTTTTCAAAGTACGTGTGCATATGATCTCATACATAGTATAGGTGGTGCACTAACACCATTTTTTCCGTTTCCCCAACATTTTAGGTTCCGCTCGTTGAAGTTCTTTGAAGAAGACTTGAACAAGGCTTGCATATCTTATTCATCCAAGTAGGGTAGGTTCTCAACTTCTGAGAGTAATGCGACTAAAAGCTTATGTAGTTGCTTTTTTTCAAAGACTTCTATGTTTTTTTGTTTCCATTTAGTATGAAATATTATATAGCCCATGTGAGGAGTTTTCACTTTGATGTATGCGTCATAACCATGTTCTTACACTCTTATTAGATTTTAATGAGATGAGGCAACTATGATGACTAATATATCGATGTTATCTTAGATACTTAAGTGTAATAAAAGTAGAAGACTATGTAATCTTCATATATGAAGGGTCTATGTATACTCAATATAAATATGTTGTGTATGTAGAGGTCTATGTAAATCTTCAAGTAGAATTAATCAAAAGTTTTAATTTTTCGCTAAATTTGAACTATGAATGTAAAGTTGAAAACTAAGAGGCTAGTCTTAGTTCTCAATGAGGACAACGATGCCGGTTACATCTAGGAGTTACACCCAGATGAGACAAAGTTGGTATCAGAGCATGAGGTTGAATTATGCTTGTGTCAATGTCTCTCTAAACCACGTCAATATAAGTTCATATTGATAATTATGAAGCACGCTACTCTTATGGATAGGAACCTGCGTGATGCCGAGGAAACTCTCACTTTCTTGGAAATCCAATATCGTGCTATTAGAGTGTACTTATTTTGTAATTCTGCATGTAATCCTGTTTTTGTGATTATAGGAGATGAACGCTCAAAGAAATGCGGCAGGACGGGTTAAAGAAGAGATAGCCAATGCAGGAGCTACTCCCCATCGTGATCAAGTTCTTCCTCATGATGAAGGTGGGAATGATGACCAAGCCCTCGTGAATCCTCCTCCTTTGAAAGATTAGAATATAAGGGCAGATCTTCTTCAGATAGACCAATCCATCACTACCCAAGCATATGCCGCAACTACTTAAGCCCATTCAATGACGACCCAAGCTAATAGAGAGGTTCTACCCTAACAAAATCAACAAGTTGCTACCATGTATTCCCATCTAAGGGATTTCAGACGGATCAATCCTCCTAGTTTCTGCGGGTCCAAAGTTGAAGAAGACCCGAAGGAGTTCATTGATGAAGTTTAAAAGATACTCTTGGCTATGGGGTTGTCTACAAGTGAGAAGTCCGAACAAGCCATTTATCAACTCGAGGATGTGTCTCAAGCATGGTATGTCCCATAGAAGGATAATAGGCCACTAAAGGGTGGTTCAATGACTTGGGAGAACTTCAAGAAATCTTTTCTCGATCGGTTTTTTCCTAGGGAGATGAGGGAAGCTAAAGTCTTAGAGTTCATCAACCTTCGCTAAGGAGGTATGACTGTTCATGAATACTCCTTGAAATTCACTAAATTGTCAAAATATGCTTCTTCTTTGGTACTGATTCAAGATATGAAATGAGCCACTTTGTGACGGGGGTGCAAAATAATTTTCAAGAGGAGTGTGATTAGGAAATATTATATGAAATCTTGAACATTTCTCGTCTTATGGTGCATGCCAAATATGTGGAAGAACCAAGCGCTAAGAGGTAGAGTAGAGATTCTAATAGGGCAAGACCTTTTGATGGAGGTTCTTCAAAAAATAGACTTGAGATACAACACAAGCATAGATTTAAGAAAAGGGATTTTGATCAAGTTCCTTCCAAGATCCCTAAGGCTAGTGGTGATAGAGTCTCTATTGCTAAGCCTAAAAAGTGAAAGGGTACAAGTTCACCAACTAAGAAGCCAACTTATGGAAAATGTGGCAAGAAGCACAGTGGTGATTGTCTTATGGGGACATACAATTGTTTTAGTTGTTGTAAAAGTGAGCATAAGGTTAAATATTTCCCTAATGTGAGGTGTCAAGACAAGGGTAATATTCAAGCTAAAGCAAGTGGTTCAAATGAGGCTCCAAAGAATAACCGCTTTTATGCTCTCTACTCAAGCATGAACAAAAGACTTCTCCAAACGTGGTGATCGCCATGTTGAAAGTCTTATATATTGATGATGTATTTCTTACTTTACCCTGGTGCTACTTTGTTATTTGTTACCCATCGAATAGCTAAAAAAATTTTCATTATGCCCGATATTTTGCAAGAACCTTTTATATGTCCTACCCCGGTTGGTGAGTATGTTGTTGCAAATAGGATGTAAAGAAATTGTTCAATAATCTTGCCCAATAGAGTTTTTTTTGTTGAACTAGTAGAGCTTGATATGCTTACATTTGAAGTGATTCTGGGTATGGATGGGTTGCACTTTCCTTACCTCTATTCATTGTAGGATAAGGCAAAATGAACCTGTTGTTGAGTGGAAGGGGGAAAATTCTATTTGTACATGTCGTATCATCTCTTGTTTGAAATCGTGCGAAATGATCTCCAAAGTACGTTTATGCCATATAGTAACGGTCCAAAAGATAGACTTCGAAATTCCTCCATTGAGTCGATCCCCGTAGTAAGTGAATTTCCGGAGGTCTCTTGTAATGATCTTCACTGTTTTCCTCCCTAGTGGGAAATTGATTTTGTTATTGACTTATTACCCGATACAAAACCTATTTCAATTCCTTCTTAACGGATGGCTCCGACCGAATTGAAAAAGTTGAAGGCTCAACTCAAAGATTTACTAGAGAAAGACTCCATTAGAGCTAGTATTTATCCATGGGGTGCTCCGGTTTTGTTTATAAAGAAAAACGATTGGTCCTTAAGAATGTGTATTAATTGCGCCAACTCAATAAAATTACTATTAAGAAAAAGAATCCTCTCCCTCGAATTGATGACTTGTTTCATCAACTCTTAGGGGAAAGCTATTTTTCTAAGATCGACTTGAGAACGGGGTATGCAAAACTTAAGGTGAGGAGTAAGGATATTCCAAATAAGGAATGCCGGACTAGATATGGTAAGTATAAGTTCTTAGTAATGTCCTTTTGTCTCACAAATGCCCCTGCGGCGTTTATCAACCTCATGAATAGAGTATTTCGAAATTAGCTAGATTCATTTGCCATTGTCTTCATTAATGAAATCTTGGTATATTTGAAAAATAAGGGTAGTCACATTAACCATTTGAGGGTGGTGTTAGAAGTACTTAAAGATCATCAATTATTTGCCAAGTAAAGCAAATGTGAGTTTTTGTTTAGTTCGGTGTCATTTCATGGTCATATAATCTCTAGTGAGGGAGTTGATGTTAATCCAAGGAAAACGAGGCGGTGAAAAATTGGCTCAGAACATTGAGTCCAATCGACATTAGGTGTTTCTTGGGATAAACGGGTTATTATAGGAGATTTGTGGATGGTTTTGCGTCCATTTCATATCCCTTGACTACTTTCACCAAAAAATATAAGAAATTTAAGTGGTCGGAGGCATGTGAGAGAAATTTTCAAACGTTTAAGGATAGACTTACATTCACTCTAGTAATGACTATGTCAGAGGGTACAATGATTTCTGTTATTTATATTGACACATCCCGGGTGAGTTTAGGGTGTTTGATTATGCAACATGGTAAGGTGATAGCCTTTGATTCTAGGCACCTTAAGGGGCATGAGAGAAACTATACAACTCATGACCTTGAGTTAGCGGCCGTGGTAGTTTCCTTGAAAATATGGATGCATTACTTGTATGGTCCACGTTGATGTGTATACCGAGCATACGAGTCTCTAATATGTGTTTACCCAAAATGAGTTGAATCTCCAAAAAATAAGGTTTAGAATTGTTGAAAGATTACAACATGAGTGTTCTTTATATCCTCGCCAATGCCCATGTGGTTGCGGATGCGCTAAGTCATATGACTATGGATTGTGTGTCTCACGTAGATAAATCCAACAAAGACCTAGTGAAGGATTTTTACACGTTCTCTAGGTTTGGTGTGAGGTTGGAAGATTCTCTAAATGGTGGTTTCATTATCCATTATAATTCTGAGTCATCATTGGTAGTAAAGGTGAAGTCCAAACAACATCTTGATAATTCATTGATCGAGTTTAAGGAATCGGTCATTGGTAAGCTTAATGAGGCATTATCCTTAGGGGGGATGGTGTTTAGAGGTACAAAGGAAGATTGTGTGTTCCAAAGGTATTTTAGTTGAGGAACCATATCCTTGAGGAAGCCCATGAGTCCTGCTACGACATTCATCCGGGTTCATAAAAAATGTACCATGACGTTCAGGAAGTATTTTGGGGAGAACGTTCGAAGAATGACATCGTGTAGTTTGTTGCTAAGTGTCCATATTGCCAACAACACAAAGCCGAACATCCAAAATCGGGTGGCTTACTACAAGAAATCAATGTTTCTACTTGGAAGTGGGAAGATATTAATATGGATTTTGTAGTGGGTTTACCTCGGACTCAAAGGCACTATGACACTACATGGGTGGTTGGGTATAGGTTGACCAAGTCCTCTCACTTTATTCCATCAAGTCTAGTTTATTCGGCGGATGATTATGCTAGAATCTTCATAAAGAAGATTGTGTGTCGCCATGTTATTCGGTTATCCATCATATCGGATCGGGGTGCACAATTCATATCTAGGTTTTGGAGGACATTCCAAGAAGGGTTTGATACTAAGGTGAAGTTGAGTACAACTTTTCATCCCCAAAAGGATGGTCAAGCGGAGTGTTCTGCTCAATCCCTTGAGGATATTCTTAGGGCTTGTATTATTGATTTCAAGGGAAATTGGAATAAGCATTTGACTTTGGTGGACTTTACATATAATAATAGTTTTCACTCATCCTTCTTCATTGCTCCCTATAAAGCCTTGTATGGTAGGAGGGGTAGGTCTCCTATTGGATGGTTTAAAGTAGGTCAACCTTCGCTTGTTGGTCCTGATTATATATAACACTTTGGAGAAATTTCGTATCATAACGAACCGGTGGCAAACGTCCTATAGTCGGCAAAAGTCCTATAGTCGGCAAAAGTATTACGTCGATAATAGGACAAGGGATTTGAAGTTTGAAGAAACTAATAAAGTGTATTTGAAAATTTTCTATTAAAGGAGTGGTTATATTTGTCAAGAAAGAAAAGTTGAGTCCTCATTATGTGGGTCCATATGAATATTTTCAAACGGTAGGTAAGGTTACCTAGGAATTGAAACTTCCTAGTGAAATGACTTTGGTTCATCTGGCTTTCAATGATTCCATGCTTAAGAAGTATCGGAGATCCCAAGTCTATTCTTCCTACTGAGGGTCTTGTTGTAATGAGTAACGTGTGTTATGTGGAAGTTTCAGTTCAAATTCTTTATAGGAAAGTCAAGAATTTAAGGAATAAAGTTGTGGCTTCAGTAAAGGTGTTGTGGAAGAATCACCTATTTGAGGGTGCAACATGGGAGGCCGAGTCCGACATGATATCTATTATATAACAAAGGTTAGTAGTTCTTACTCATAATGAAAATAATGACTAAAATTGAAGTTGCTTTGATTTTTAGTGAGGTTTTGCAAAAAATGCATTTTTGATATTGGCACAGTAAATTAATGTTAAATTATGAATTAGGACTTGAAATTTTTCTCAAAGGCTTGTTATGAGTTATGTCCTGCATTTTAATATAGTGAGTCTTCATGAAATATTGTTAAGTTGAAATTAAACATATATGGCTCATAAAATTATGTTGAGCTCTTGTTGTTGTGAGAAGGGTATTCCTTATAATGTAATGTGAAGCCTTATGTGTGGTAAATTGATGTTTTAAATTGCCTTTTGTAAGTAATATGGTTGATTTTTCTATGTATTGTTTTAGGTTGGGCTGCTAGTCTCGAGTCTATTCCTTCCTTGTAAAGATTTTTAGTTTCATTCGACAACTAATGTTCCTAATGGGGGATAATGTAACACTTAAAAAATCCATGACATATTCGAGAGACTAACATAAGTTTCATAAGGTCTATTTAAATAAATAGAAGTCATTTAGGAAGTCTACAAACCAACACGTCCAAGAACGCCCATGACGTCAGAAACTAGTTCAAGAGGTACTAGAGTGCCTTAGCCTATATTGCTAGCCTTTAAGTTTCCGAATATAATAAAAATTGGTGTATGGGTGTCTAACATGTGTTTAAGTTTATAAATGGTAAAAAATCCGGGTAAGACTCCCGAAAGACCAACCACGGGCCCTTAAGGAGGACCCTTTAATTTTTTGTTGAAAGACTTCTTGGGAAGTGTGCATCGACAAAGCCAGTCAACGAGGCGTCTGTGGATTGACGGGGCGTAGATGCCATCCATCGACAAACACTTAGAAATATTGGATATTGGTCCATTTGGACCTGTCTTTGAACTCATTGACGAAGTGCAAAATAAAAGCAAACAGGGCTCGTCGACTCACAGACGGACCGTCAATGGGGTCTCATCTGTGAGGGTCCAATTTTCCTGCACGTTTTTAACTTAGTATTAACTTATTAATTAAGGGGTTTGGGGGTCTTCTAAGTATTAAGGGAAGAATAATAAACTTAATTAACCCCCCATATAAATACCCCAACCCCATTAGACAAATTAAAAGTCACAAAACAAAACTCTCTTCCTTCTCTCTACTTTATCTATCTATTGGAAGGCACCATTGAAAACCAAGATAGGGTAGGGTTTTCGGTGAATTAAAAGGACTATTTCACCATTAATTATTTATCAAACACTGATTTATGGGATCTTATTCACCTTTGAGACCTTTTTACTCAAAGGGTTCCTTCAAAGTCTTTTCAAAAGTTGAATTTTCATGTAGGTCTTTCTTAATCATAAAAATTCTATTATGAATTGAATTTTTTATGATTTATTTTTGATATTATTATACGTGTATTCTAACTTAATTATGATATATCTTCATCGTTTAGTCTAATTTGTAGAAGATGACCCTTAACTCTTAACCCTCAATCCTAGGTTTGATCTTTATATGAATTGGGTTGTATTTGGTTTAATTGATTTTGTTATGGGTTGAATTACTCCTAGATGATGTTTTTGCACTAATCATGAACAAATTAGGGTTATAGGAAGCCTTTCATGCTAGTTATTGAGAAAATTATCTAGGTTATAAAGTGAATTGACCTAAGTATCTTGTCTTAAGTTATGACCCCGTATTGAATTATGATGTAGTGATTTTTCTAGCCTTGTTATCATCTTGATTATTGAATTATGATGATGTTACCCAAATCGGGTTAAATTCAGGTTTTATGGCAAGATCTTCATGATGAACTATGAAGGAGACTTTGTAAGTCTTGTGGTCTTTATCCTTTACTTTACATTGTCGCTAATTGTGATTAAGTCATGATGTTGTATTGTAGTATGCCTTGTATTAGGATTTATAGGATTCTATGATGTTCAATTAAAATGTCTTGACTATGATCTATGGGGTGTTGCCTTAAGATGAATGTTATAATGATTGTGACTGATTTACAAATATGCCTTATCATTATATGAAAATGTTAATGTGCTAACCTCACCTATATGAACTGAAATAAAAGGATTTATACTCATCCAAATCTTATTGATTCATTGATGATGACGATTGTACAAGGGTATACCCTATGACCTAAACTAATCTATGATTGAGAATAAAGACTTAAAGACATTTCTAAAATGGACTCTAGCTTAGCACCGAGTGAACTAGAGCGAGGAGTGTCCCTTCCTACAGAGGGATGGTAGGATCACTAATGTATTGTTGAGATTGGAGACTATAATGCATGTACCATAAAAAGACTCCAAACTATGTCTCCTATTTTCATGGACTGTGTTACCTCCATAGGAATACTAGCTAGTGGATCTATGTAGTTGCTATGTTTTATGTTTTGGTGCTACCTTGGCAAGTAGTCCACCTTCCTTCATTATAGGGTTTTATGACACTGTATTCAACATTAGCTCATGTGGTCTATCTCGGTTAGGGCAAGATGTTCCAAAAATGTAAAATAAACTAATGGAATGAACTCTAACTAGGATAACCTAAGATGTCTATCGTAGTCTTGGTAGGGGTATGGGACTCAACCTAAGCATTGCACTAGTTAGTTTTGAGGGGAGTCTTAGGAGGATTTTCTTCTGTATGAATATGCTTTTGATTATATATGATATGTATATAATAAACTTTCACATTGTTGATACTATATGATGATTAGTTTCACTTATGTATATATGTTGGTATATATGGTTAAAGTAAGATGATATGTACTCTTAAATTCAATGTTATGTAAAGCAGCATGTTAGTCCTGATTCTTCTTGGGTTACATATTTGAGTAAGGTTATGAGGATTTTCTTGGTCATTGCACTTGTTGAGATGATAGGAATTCATCAGTAATTAACTTGCTTTGGTTATGTTGAAATGTACTCTTACTCATGCTTGTTGCTTATATAACTTGATAATAGAGTTACTTGATTACGTATTCGATTATATGATAAGCATGTTGACTTGACTAGTTTTAATGTTGTTGGACTTGTGATTCACATGCCTATGTCTTAATGAACATGCATTATTGATGGGTATGATCATATTGAATGTGTATAAAGGTTTTAAATGATAAATGCGTACTTTATGAAATGTCCATTTCTCATAGCATTTTTTCGAAGTATATGTAAATATGGTGTCATACTTTGTACAAGTGGTGTACTAACCCCATTTCTTCCTTTTACCAATAATTTTAGGTTCAGGTCATTGAAGTGATTGAAAGATGACTTGAGTAAGGCTTGGATATCTTATTTATGCAAGTAGGGTAGGTCCTCAACTTCCAAGGGTGATGCTACTAGCTTATGGAGTTGCTTTCTGTTAAAGATTTCTTTTGTTATTTTTTTCCTTTTAGTATGAAATATTGTATACCCCATGTGAGGCATTTTGATTTTGATGTATGGGTTATACCCAAGTTCTTACACTCTAATTAGATTATTATGAGATGAGACGATTATTATGACTATAATATCTATGATATATATACATACTAACGTCCAATAAAAGTAGAAAACTAAGTAATCTTCTTATTCGAAGGGTCTACATATACTCGATTTATATATATGTTATGTGTATGTAGAGATTGATATAAAACTCCAAGTAGAAGTAATGAAACGTTATAAATTTCCACAAAATTTACCCATGAATGTAATGTTGTAAACTAAGAGTCTAGGCTTAGTCCTCATAGAGGACGCCATGCCGGGCTAAACCCGGACGTGACATTATGTCGGTTATGTCAATGACTTCTTGAGGATTTTATTTAGTATACGCAGGACCATGAACCCTACCCATGCATTCCACAAGTGAAATTTAAGGGAGGTTTGAAATAGGTACTTTTATGTAATAAGGACTATGTTTTATGTATTATGATATGAATTCATGTTAGTGTTGACTTTACTTATGTCAAGACATTAATTATGGTTATGCATGTGAATTACACTTATGATTTTTTAACGGATTTTCTTAGTATATGCGGGGGTATGAGACTCCATATGTAAATTGCACAAGTGAGCTTTTTGAAGGGGTTGTGAGGATGGTTTGCCTATGATATGAATCAAATGGGTTATGAATGATATGTAATGAATGAATGAACTCTTGTATTACTATTAATGAAGTATGTTGGTCTTATGTCTAATGTTAAATGAAGATGTTATTTCATGTTGAACGTTATGTGCCTATCCTAGGGTGGCTTCCTAGGAAAACATGGTGTGAGTAGTACAATGGGAGGCTACCAGCAGATTGCACTAGTGTGACTTAGGGGGTTATCTTAGGTGATGGTTCCTATGTAATTATTATGTCTTATGATGTTCTTATGACTTTATGAATATATTTAGTTGGACTGATGACGGCTATATTAAAGTTCACTTTTGGTGACCTTTAGGTAATACAATGCACTAAGAATTACTTAAGAAAGTATGTATTGAATGTGCCTCAAATGTAATCAATGGTTTTATGTGTTACTACGAACTTTTTCATTGTATATGATGGTGTAAGTGGTCTATATTGTGTCTATTGTATCAATGTTCATGAATTTTCTATAAAATTACATGATGCATTGTTTCAAACTAAATGTCCTCTTTTAGTAAATGTTATTTTCATGGTCATCGTACTTATTTCATGTTTGTACCAACATAATTCTTCTTTACCTTTTTACAGGAAGTGTAGGTTGAGGTGACTGAAGGAGATTTTCTAGAATGAAGCGCTTGGATTGATATTCCTACGATTGATTGTTCCCTTAAATATTCAAGGACTCTTATATTAGAATTTTATTTGTAAATGCATGTAATAGTTAGATAATAATATATTTTTATTTTAAGGATCATGTCCCTATAGTGTTGAGGTCGTATCTATGATGGAAAGAATAGACTTTGTGCTCTAATTTTGTTTTGATGGTTTAAAAAGATTTCTTTTAAGTCTTGTGTTATATTATGAAAATATTTTAAATTCTTCACTATTTTATATTTATGCGATTAAACTATGATAACGATTTGTATAATAACTCTAATAGGTCGAATATGACGTATTACAAGTAGGGGGTGCTCCCTGGTCATCACAAAGATAGTATAAGAGCATAAGGTTATAAAATTGTCCTTAGGATTCAAAGTCTCATAAAACACATCTACTAGAGTGACGATAGATCTATAAGTGAGAAGCTATAAGAGACTAGAAGTTTAAATTTCTTCATTACTTATGTGTCATAATATAAAGCTTCAGTCCAGATGATCACACTTTAATTTTACTTGTCCGGATGTTTTCTAGGTATGATTACTTGGAAGGGGTGATGTTTCAAGGATTTGAGGAAGGAAAAGATGGGTTTTCATGCATATTATGATTATGCGACTAGATGAGTATATATGAAGGTAGTTTTGGAAGATTGTATTGTGATGCCAATAGTGGCTATGCGTGACCTATGAGATTTGAAGAATTATATATAAAAAGTTGTATTGTGGTGTATTTTTGTTATGATAAAAGTTTTTATGGTTGAATCAATTCCGTTTTAGGATGATATGAGTTTCTTTATGGTTATTTTTAATAACAGTACAAAGTTATGGAATTGAGTTAAGGTGTTTTTAAGGTATGTAGTAAATAGTGAGTGTTGATAGTTACTTTTTTTTAAGTAATGCTTCATAGTTTACCTTGTCTTTGATGAACACCTTGAATAATATTACTCCTAAGAGGGAAAGAAGGTGTGCCTACCTAGCAAGGTTATTGTGAGATTATGTTGACCTCTAAAGTTGACTTGAATTTGTAGCATGTACTATTTAGTTAAATTAAAGGAGAAGAGTATTGGTGTGACAAACTTTAAAAGAGTTAGTTGTCCTTTAAGGCTGATCTTGGGTATGGTCATTCTAGTAGAGTGCTTAAATAATACGTAAACATGATTGGTATGCAGATTTCACCAAAAGTAATGATAAAGGTTGAAATAGCCTAGAGACTTTCTTAGCCCTACTTAGTCCTTATGAATATATGATGATATTGATTTTATTGAATGTTGGTGATTAAGTTGTACCCAGAATATCTTGAGTGAGTAAACTCTCCTTGGGAGGTAGAGTTAAAACCCTGAAAGGTGTAGAATCATAGTATATAAGAAGTATGAAGGTTTAGTCTTGACTTGCTTCAACCTTAGAATTTAAAGGTATGAGGTGGTAAAAAGTTGATTTAAGATTACCCTAAATGGGGTATAATGTACCTAGATTGTATGGTTTTAAATGTCCTTAATATACATAAATTGAGCTAACTTGAATTTTTTTATGTATACAATCACTTTAGGTGATTGATATGAAAAGTTCAGTAATTTATGTATTCGTTTTGGATTTCTTAAAATCTTCACGAAAGGGAGTATAGTGAAGATATAGTGGAGAATTTTTCCTACTTTAGAGATGAATAAGGTGATGATCAAATGAGTTGGCCTAACTTTATACCAAGTGGGGGACATAGTGCCCAATTAGTAGGTGATAGTTTCTCTTAGTTTTTTTAGTGTTTTGTTACATCGGGTTACCCTAAGTGGGAGATGATAGTTTAATAGTAAGGTTGTTTATGTCCTTATCTTTTCCTTTTATTCTTATTCAAGCTTGAGACAAAAAGTTCCTAGTAACTTTTTCATGTCTTGTAGTCTTTCATATCATTACGTTATGCATTTCCTTAACCCCCTCAACCGATGCTCGGCAATTCAGTTTACAATATAAAACCTAACGTAGAACTCAACAACACACTTTTAAGCCTGTAGTTTCAACTATTAGTTTTCCGACGTATTACATTATCTTCCTCTTGGGAACATTTGATCTTTAATGATACTTTGAATACTTTAAAAAATAAGAGACTCTATACTATTATCACATCATGCATGAAACATCATTACAATGCGGAAAATAAGGAGGAATCATCAGCTCTATCTAAAACATACTCATTGAAACACAAGGAAGTAGAAAGTACATCTACCAACCGATTATGCTTTAAAACATCAATATTTATCATTTCATTGGATGAGTTACTATATCCAACTCAAAGCATGATCATTATAACATCATGAGTAAAATTATGCTATTATTCTCAAAAGAACATTTACGCATGTTCAACAATTCACCTCACAAATCATATGGAAAACT
This sequence comes from Solanum chmielewskii, assembly GCA_027704785.1. Lineage (NCBI taxonomy): Eukaryota > Viridiplantae > Streptophyta > Magnoliopsida > Solanales > Solanaceae > Solanum > Solanum chmielewskii. The sequence goes on from JAKWIX010000329.1 coordinate 16,516,831, forward strand.
CAAATGAATGCACTTGAACATGAGGAATCATAATCATGAAACCAAATTTTCTTAAATACAAATTCATGAAGAACATGCATGGCATAAGGAGTCCATGGAAATACATACTCACACATGACTCCAAACCATGAAACAAGCCACAAAAAACTAGTTATACTTGGCTTGAATAGGAATAGAAGAAAGATATAAGGATATCAGAACTCTTAACAACCTTGCTTTCTAACCTTACCAACTCCCCCTTGGGAGTAAACCCATACTACGGCTAACATGAACATAAGATAGGGACGTTAGTAAAACATGAAAAATTGTATGCAAATATCTATATACCGGTGCGTTCATCCTGAAGAGCTACTGTGTCTACTCTTGTATCATCCTCTAGAAAAACCCTTAATAATATACCACTCCTCTCAATTTTCTTGAAAGGAACTTTTTTACTCCTCTATTTTTTAACTTTCCAATTTATGATCCCAACTGGTATTTCTAACTCAGAGATGTCCTCATTAAGCAATTGGTACTCACATAGACTTAATAATACCACTCAAGGTGGGTATTAAAGTGAACCAAAATCATGAACATCAAGAACACTCAGCGACCTAGCATTCTAGCCACATCATCTCTCCTTTGGAGTAATCCTATGAAAACACTTCTAAGACTTGTTTATTATAATCCTATGGTCAAATTAAGTAATCACTAAGACTTCACACCCATTGTACAAGGATATTCTAAAAAAAAACAGGTGAATAACACTTCTACTCTTCTATGAGGAATCTACTCTTTCAACTAATCTAGGTATTTCTAAAATACCTATTCATCGAAATAATTCAATGTAACTAAAAAGTCATCATTACTTTTTACTACGAGTATTCGTACCATTACGAAACACAATTATACATAGGGTTACAAACTCTATCATCCCAAACACTTGGGAAAAACATTGATGGACCTGGTCTGGAGAGAACCTTACAAGATAAAAATATCATCGTCTCCCTTAACCATTTTCTTTTCCCTCTTTTTTTATTCAAGTATCGCTTGCTCAATTACAAAGTAATAGACTAAAAGAAAACAGATATTCATATGATGCTTAAACATGGGGATAAAACATTCTTTTACAACTTTTTGGACAAACATGACATATACTTAGTCATTCTTGATTTGGGATCATACACTAGAATTGGAACATAATTTAATAATGGAGTCAACCGCCATGCATATTCCATAACACTCAAAGTATTTAAGGTTGATGAACTATAGCACAAAATCTTCTCTCATATCTAAAGATAAGAAACTATCTAGAAAAAACTCTTGAACCCTTCCCACACTATAGGTCCCAATCCTATCAGTTTAGTATCTTTCTGTTAATTATACCATATTTGTGAAACCCTTTTGAGCTAACAATAAGCTAACACCACCATCTGTAGTGGAGTTACTCTCATTAGTTTAAGACCTTACAAACCTTCTCCACAAATTATTAAGGACTTTCTTCTACTATGTAACCATTAACACTTTGTAGGATACAACACAAAAAACTACCTACTATAGAAGCAGTCATCCACCTTATAATGTTTTTCGGATTTATAACCTATCTATTTGCTTCAACCTTCAAGGCTTGAGCTAACAATTTAATATAATACCTCACTCCATTCTTTCTTATTCATGTAAATGTTAGCCCTTAAAGTAGACATAGACTGAAACTATAGGGCATATATAAGGAGAAAGGCCTAATAAAACTAATATCTATGGCACAAATAAGAGAATAAAGAAGTGATGTTTCTCAAACATCCAATAGACTAATACTAATAAATGTGGCGCTCCTCACATATATCAACAAGACTTTATTGGACATTGTTTAAACAACCTAAAACCATCGAAAAATCTTGTTCTCTGATACCATGTTTGTAACGATCGAAAGCTACCCCCTAGATATGGCATGACATACACGACTCAGAAAAGCCTCATATAAGACTCATAGCCTATCTTAACATTAAGACATTGGAATAAGTGCATAAATTTTAAAACTTTTTTTACAACTGAAGTATGTCATAAAATACAATTTGGAGTCTACAACACTATGTCTCAAACCATCTATAAACTTGAATGCAAACATAGGGACACATCCCTTACAAAAATCTAAAGAATAAAAATACACTATAATGATATAATGGTAAATTCCTCGAGTACTTTGAGAACTCACAAACGCTCTTCTTCTTAATATACTATGATCCAAGCCACAAAGATGGAAGTAGATATCGCTTAACCCTACACTTCGTGAAAAAATAGAAGAAACATGAGTTAGTACAAAAATGTATGAAATATTATATCCATGAATTAAAACATTTGAAGACATGCTAAATTGGACATCTTTGTTACATACACGCACTTTTCTAGTTTAAGCCATCATTTAGAAAATATTAGGAAAACTCAAATAATAAGTATAAGAGACATCATTAGAAGAAATAAGCTATTACATGGTAGGTAAGAATCACAACTAATGTGTACAAGACACAAGATTATAAACATATTCATAGTCAATATAATCTTGTTTTCGTATAATAGGAGAGAAACACTTTAAGAGCCACCTCAAGAAAAGCTTATGCAATGGATAGGGAAGACCTCATAATCCCACCCCTACTAAGAAAGTCACTTTTAGACCCTCATTCATGTTTACAATCTTTTTAACTCATCTTTAGCCTATTTATTATATATAATGAACATTTACTTTTAGTCAACTATATCAAGCAAAGAAACCCGTGGAAAAAATAAAATGTTGTAAACAACTCTACAATAAGCCTTATTATCTAATAAAATTACCATCTAGTCATATTCACAATCATTACATGAATAATTATGACAAAGGAACTTACCATAACTACTCTCAAAGCCTACTTGTGTAATGAATGGATAAAATTTTATACCCTCACATACACTAAGTAGTACTTCTTGAGTACCTATTGCTCATCCTACACTTGACCTTTTGGGAATTATAGATAACCAACATAGACCGTGAAAGCTTATTCATGGAATTCGTTGTATACCCCACACGAAAAACGGATTTCATACCATTCTAAGGTATACAAAAACTATTAGCTTGGAAATGAATCTTATGACTCAATGACCTGTGTGGGTATGTTGTTATGTGATAAGGGGATTTTTAATAAAGTACCCAGCCTCTTTGAAATCAAGGGTATCTATCCCATGATATTTCATTTAGAAACCTTCCTTCTACTAACGAAGGAGTTTCCATCTCATTGTCCATATCAAAAAAGGGCTAAGCATAATTCACATTTTAGTTTATATTATGTCTTTGACTTAAACTAATTACGAAAGGGTGTCATGACACACAATCCAATCAAACTCATTCTAAAACTCCAAGATTCCATAATGGATACTAGTCTTCAACCCTTGCAATCCCTACATATGACATACCTTTCACATTGAATGGTATTCATGTATATGTTGGCAAGTAAGGATAATAATTCAATCAACACAATAGTTAGATTATAAAGTATTCACTTAACACTTAACTTTCAAAGCAATCTAATCGAATACACACTATTCTCATAGACCTAGCTAATACTCAATATTTCACCTTCAAGGGCTTTAAGTAACATTGTAAAAATAAATATAGAATTCATACATTAAATATAGATTGTGACATGATAAAATTAACTAAACTACTACTAGGAATCTAATACTATTCATGCCACCACAACTCACCCACACCATACAATAACAAATTGGCAGCATGGATGTTCATGGATCTTTGCGGATATTCAAGATAAAAACTAAAAAAACTCTTAATTAATACAAAACTCAAGCAATCAATTCATTATATTCATGATTCTACAACATCCTGCTAATACCAACAAACACCCACACTTGCAGATCTAATTTAGTAAATTAGGGTAATTCATGGAGTCATAGATGAATTTATCAATAAACTATGCAGAAATTTGACATTAATATAAGATAATTTAATCATGAAAACCTTTTGAGAAAGAGCCCAGGCTTGGAGTGGAAATTTTATGTTTTGGAGAATTTTTCTACTTTGAAATTGAGAATTTGACTTCGGTGATGAAAATTTAACAATGAATCAAGACAAACATATCAAAATTGAATATTAATGATGAAATTGAGTGGAAAATTTGAGTTATTGAGCCCTTAACCTTGACCTTTTATCCTCCAATGGAGATTTTTTTACATAAAATTATTTGGAGAGAATGTGGTTTCTATTTTGAGGTTTTACGAATCATGAACTGTAAAGCGGTAGTTAATAGTTTAAATGGTATTAAATAACTCTAAATAATCAATATACATTTACACCTAAATTATCTAAACACCCTAGGAATTTACCACTATGTCCTTCACATAGACGAGATTGGGCAGATTGGAAGTTCCACTCATTCGCACCTGACCAACGGATTGTGAGTGGACTTACAGCCTGTCCTGCAGGTCCTAGGGTAGGGTCTAAGCTTTTCATCTTGATATCATTACCTTCGGATTGATCCATGGGTCATGGATGGACCTACACCTTGAAATTTCCTAAGTATTTTGCAAATTCTAGGTTCTTGGGGCATCATAAATAATAGACTTTAGGGTCCTCCTCAAGGAACCTTGGCTAATCCTTCGAGAGTCATAAGTTTAATTTTAATAACTAAACCCCTCATCCCATTCTATGAAATTAAATTAAAAATATAAAACCCCGCATCAAACTGAACAACACACTTGTAAGCATCTAGTTTCACCTAATAGTTTTTCGAGGTGTTGCATTATCTCCCTCTTTGGAACATTCACCCTCGAATAACACTTTAAATACTTTACGGAACAAGAGGCTCAAGACTAGTATATCATCATGCATTAAATATCATAAGAATGCAAAAAAAAAAGGATGAAACATTAGCTCAATCTCAATCATACATCATGCAACAAAAGTAAGTAGGAAATACATATACCAGCCCTTTATTCTTGGAAACACCAATATTTCATATCTAATTAGAGAAAAAGGAATCCTCAACTCAAAGCATTTTAATAATAACATTACGCAAAAAATTATACATTTATTCTCAAAAGCACATTTAATTATGTTTAACAGTTCACCCCACGAAGCTATAAAAAACTGATACTAAATGCACATAAATATGACGAATAAAAATAATGACAACCCATTTTCTCATTAAACATAAACTAGTCAAGAACATGCATGGAATTAGGCGAACATGGAAACACATATTTACAAATGACTCCAAAACATGATACAAGCCACAACGAACTGGTTGTCTAAGGCTTCAATTGGGATGAAGAAAGATATAAGGATATCGGAACTCTCAACAACCTTGCTTTCTAACCTTACTATCTCCCCCTTGGAAGTAAACCCATACTAAGCTAACATGAACAGAACATAAGGACCTTAATAAAACAATCACAACCCTAAAGAAATATAAAAATACCCTTCCTTCATCACTAAGAGCTCCTTTGTCCACTCAAGTAGCATCCTTTACTAAGGCCCTTACTAGCATACCACTCCTCAACATTTTCATGTAACGAACTTCTTTAGTCCTCTATTTCTTATCTTTCCATATTAAGATCCTAATCGGGGTTTCTAACTTAGGTCCTCATTAACAAACTCTTGGTCACAAAATTTTAAATAACACCACTTAATGTGAGAATTCAAGGCAACCTAAATCATTGACATCAACAAAACTCAGCTACCTAGCTTCTAAGCACATCATCTCCCCTTTGGGATTAAGACTATAAAAAATTCTAAGCCTTATTTCTTTAAATCCTAAGGTTGAATCAAGTCATTACTAATACTTCACACCAATAGCACAAGGATATTCTAAACAAAGGTTAATAATATTAATACTCTACAAAGAGGACTCTACTGTCTCAACTAATCTAGGTATTTCTGAAATTCATATTCATCAAAATCATTCAAAATACCTCAAAACTCATCATAAAGTTGTACATACCACACTCATAATCATTAGAAAATGAATTGACATTAAGGACAACAAAAAAATTTATCATGTAAAATGTATCATCACAAAAGACATTAAATACTTCAATACGAATAAGTATGAAACTCATACAAGGATCAATATGGGATGATACTCTAGTTCACATGTACCTTGGATACCATAAAGCCTAATATCCTTCCCTTAGCCTTAAGAACTAGTCTATCTCTAATTTTGTGATCGCTCTCACAAAAACCATAACAACCTTTCGTTTCATCCAAACATATACCCTCGTGTCTCTTTGCACACCTAGTATAAGTAGGTTTTGGCAACAAATTTTTACCATATCTCCCTCTTATATGATAAGGGTTAAAAACCTTGTCATAACAAACTTTTGGGAAAACATTGATGGACCTTGTCTGAAAAACCTTTCAAGAGAAGAAATATAATCATCTACCCTAACAATGTTTTTTCCTCTCAATCTTTCTTCAGGTTTCTCTTGCTATATTTCAAAGTCAATAACATTACAATAAGATATATCCATATCATCCTCAAGCATTGCAATATGATATGCTTTTAAAACTAAATTGGAAAAACCATACACAAACTTAGTCCTTCGCAATTTGTGATCAAACAATAGAATTCAGACATACTTCCATAATGGAGTCGATCCCCATGCATATTCCTTAATACTCGAATCACCTTGTCTAGGGTTTATTTACTATAGCACCAAAGCTTCTATCATCTCAATAGGGAAGAAACTATCTAGAAAAAATTGTTGAACCCTTCCCATAGTATAGGGCTCTATACAAATGGTCTAGTCTCTTCCATTGATCGTAACATATTTGTGCAACCCCTCAAAGTTGATAAGAAGATAATTCTATCTTCTCTACTGGAGTTATTCTGATATAGTCTAACACCTTAAAAATACCCTCTCCACAAATGCTTTATTACTTTCTTCTACCTTGGAACCATAGTACTCCGGAGGATACAAAAGTAGAAACTCCTTTACTCTTGAAGCAACCATCCCCTATTAGATTTTATGGAGTTACAAGATATATTTTAACTTCAAATTTGGAAGATTGAGCCTACAATTGGATAGAATACGTCAACTCCACATGACCTATATTCTCCCCTAATGGTTAATTGGACATTGAGGACTAACTTTAATGGGAATATACATGTACTTTCCCTGTTTAATTAAGTATGTTAATCAATTCTAATATTAAGTTGGTAGTAGGATATATACTAAGTTTGACTAGGGTATTCACCCTGAAGTTCAAGAATTACGTGCCCATGAGATTCAGAAGTCCCCTCTATAGGCATTATATTTTAGTGATCAAACATGTCATGCCTCTATTCATGTGGTAAGGTATATTGGGTCCTCTCTATAGGACGTACTCAAAGAACTCCACATTTGGCTCATGTGGTGTTAATTTGGATTATAGTAGCTTCAACAGTAACAGTCTAGTGTATTAACTAGGTTATAAATTACATTTCGGTATTCACTCTCAATATGTCATGTACTTGGTTATTGCATTCAGTTAACTATGTAATAAGTATTTATATAATGTTAAAATTATGTCACAGATTTATTGCTTTGTTCAGTTATATTCTTTATTTTGCTTTATTCTTACTTGTATGCTCAATATCTTTCAATTATTTATGCATGCTTTAGGCTACATCTTCTCGTCATATAGGTTCGGGTACTCACCTTTCATATTATGCATAGATCGATTATCAATCTCCAGTTTAGCAACATCACTAATGACACTTCATTATTCAATGGCGATTGACATGATTAGCTCTATTCTTTCAATCTTTAGTTATCAATTTTTCTGAATTTAACTAAGGCATGTCCTAGTATCTCCATTAAGTAGAGTATCTATATCAGACATAGTTATATTATATTTAAACTTTGGAGTTTGATATTTCATTAAACTGACAAAATTTTTATTCAAATACTTTTAGGTTTTCCCCATCATTTCATTTTATGATATATTCTATTTTTTTCCAATATTCTCTTATACTAGAAAATCTTTTAGTCTGTTTGTGATATAACAACAAGGCTACCTAGGTATCACTCGTGATTCTAGGTACCACATCGGTGCCTGAGGTACCTTGGGGCCGGACACAAGAGGTAGATATTGGTATTCATAATCATCAATAAGCATTTGTTTTAGGTCATCTTATATTCGAGTGAGCTTTGGTAAGCAATCTTATATTGAGGAAAACACCACCTTTATTTTAGAGTTAGTACTTTAGAGATGTTATAGGTCTTGTGTTAATGTCCTTCTATATTAGTGGAGTCTTTATAAATAGACATAGTTGAAGAGTTTATGTATTTCCTTTTATTTTGAGTACAAACTTTTGAAAATGTTGAGTATTTTTGTTCGATGAAAATAAATTCAGTTTTAAGATTTTATACGCTTGAGCTAGTTTGGTGCTTGTAGTCTGTTAGGATTAGGGTTCGATTGGGAACCAGCAATGGTTGTGCCTGGCACATCCATAGTGTTAGCTTGGATCATGAGAAAAACTATTCGTCCTTAGATCAAATTGCTAGACTTTATTAGAGAAATTGATACCTTGACTTTAAAACCTAGATTTAATCCTTCTTCTTCTAATTTATAGAGAGAGAAATATTTTGGAGAGGAGAATAGATATTCTCTTCCAATTTTTGAAGAATGAAGTGAATGGGTTAATTTGGGGATTGAAAATACTTATAAAGGGGCTTAGTGAAGGAAAAAAATGATGTAGTGTAGGCGTTAATTAATTAGGAAAACACCTAATTACCCCTGAAAATAATTTCCAGGTGCCACCAACGTGAGGCACCCATCGACATTTTTCATGTTCACTTGGTTCTAAGCTCAAACACGTATTTAGACATCTCTAAACCGTTATTCAACATTATTTCCTAAAGAAGGCTTTAGGGATTTAATACCTCATATATTATATAGCACAATGGTTGGTAAGATGAGAATGACCTTTAATCATATAACCTACATTATGTGATACTGAACTTTAACATAATCATTCCATCTTCATAACATAGTCTTGTTTAGTTTATAATTGAGGAAGCCTTGGAAAAGACTCATTTTAACAATATTATCATTAACCTTATTCATTCATACATAAATGTGTGCATGTAAATATGTGAGAAAGACTTCCACATAAACACCTTCATGCAACGCACTCATATCTTGCTAGTTATATACTTTTTGTGTATAATAATATGTAAACGTGTATATGTGAATTATCCTTTCAATTGCCACCAAAAACATATCATATTCATAATTATGCATGGGGAGTGTGAGTTTACCTATTGTTCCTCATAATGAAATAATAGAAAAATCATTGTTATTGAGCTAGCTACTCTTGAAAGGATCACAACCATTTACAATATCCACAAGTCATCAAGAACGCACATATAAAGTCTTTAGGGATTCTATACCAAACCAACACTTCATCATAGGTCACATAATCACATTCAACATTGAATAGACAATTCCTAAAATGTATAAGATCACACATTCATATAGGGGTCATATAGGTCGGGGTCATTAAACAATGGTACTTATCACAATCAAGCATATAGACTATACCTTACCCTAACATTCTTATTCACATTTAACGTCACATTATCAATGCACCTTATTCATGGTACTAACATTGAGAAATACAAGCAAAAACTCCATGGAATACCTTCATATTCATGTTCATCAAAATACCAATTCACTTTACATTTACTTCCATTAAGACCATGATCACAACATGCATAGATAGACAAGAAGAAAACAATGCCACAAGAAGTGGACCAAACCATTCAACATCAATTCCAGTACTACATACACGATGTTATGTCAACTTACAGATCCTCAAAGACATGAATCAACATTGATTAATGCTCATAAGTTCATAATAATTATCTAAAGAAAACAATCACATTAAATAATACAACTGAATATAAGTTTAATTCTATTAACATTCAATAAAGATCATGAAACCCATTTCAGAAGATAAATTGACAGTTTAAAGAGATCGTGGTTTCTTCGAGGAATTTCACTTAAATAATCATACATATATTGACTAAACACTAACTCATCATTACAATCACTTTGAAAACACTTTGACAATGAACTCATGTTTAGATTGAAAATTGAGAATTTTGATCTTTAAAACCTTTCATAGAACACCTTGAACGATAGGTTATTAAAGAATTAAGAGTCACCATACATTATTTATTGAAGACACATGAAAATTGAGATAAAAATCAGTTTGAAACCCTTGTCATATCTACAACTTCATCAAGGTCTTCAATGGTGTTCTACTGAGAATTTAATTTGAGAGGGAAGGGTTAGTTTGATGAATGAAGTATCATCCTAGAAATAGGAATTTTAACCGACCTAAAATACCCAAAATAGGCAAAATAACCATGTATATTAAATTCCTAAAATACCAAAACGCCCTTACACTAGTTGGACTACTAAAATAACATTAAACTTGACTTTTATTAGTGTACTTCTGGATAGAAAGGTACGTGACCACGTCCTTGACACGGATGCATATTTTCGGTCACACGTGGAGTAAGTTTCTGACATGGACTACCTCCGTGAAGCTACTTCTTGCATGCTAGCTTGGCAGCTTCTTGGCCAATGCGTAGGTCCTACTCACGGACCCTTAGGTTGGTCCTTGGGGAGTCGTACCCGGATGTTATGACCCTAAACACAATTATTGAGACGGTAATGTTTATACTGATTTTATACTCCAAACAACATATAAATGTCACGACCCAAATCGGGCCGCGACTGGCACCCACATTTTACCCTCCTATGTGAGCGAACCAACCAATCTAAACCTTAACATTTCAATATAATATCAACAGAAAGTAATGCGGAAGACTTAACCCATTAATAAAATCAATAACTATTATTATCCCCAAAATCTGGAAGTCATCACCACAAGAACATCTATGATCAAATGACTAAACTAAGAGTATTCTAAAAGCTAAAAATACATAAGAAGTAGTCCATGCCGGAAGTTCAAGGCATCAAGACTTGAAGAAGAAGATCCAGTCCAAGCTAGAAGCATTAGCTCACCCTGAATTTCCGATGTAGTAAGACTGGCTTGAATTACTGTTGAGTCGAAGACAACGGCACGTTTGCTGCACTCCACAAATAAACAAGATGAAAACATAAAAGTAGGGGTCAGTACAAAACACGGGTACTGAGTATATATCATCGGCCAACTCAAAATAGAAAACAGTATATATTAAGCAATATTATAAAATCAACTAATATCCTTAGCATGCAGCATTTACAGTTACCATAACCCTTGGTTACAACACCAAGCACCTTAATGAGGACTCACGCCTCCTCATCATACTCATTTGGGAATTAGGTTCATTAGATTTGAATATATTATCATCTTTCAAGATTCATTATCTTTATTCCCCTCGTGTCGGTACGTGACACTCCGCTCCTCATATACTATCCTGGTGTCGGAATGTGACACTCTGATCCTCATTCTATCCTGGTGTCGGAACGTGACACCCGATGCATATTCTATCCTGGTACCAGAACGTGGCAGCCGATCCATATACTATCCTGGTGTCGGAACGTGACACTCCGATCCTCATTCTATCCTGGTGTCAGAACGTGACACCCGATCCATATTTAATCCTGGTACCGGAACGTGGCACCCGATCCATATACTATCCTGGTGTCGGAACGTGACACTCCGATCCTCATATTCTATCCTGGTACCGGAACGTGGCACCCGATCCATATACTATCCTGGTGTCGGAACGTGACACTTCGATCCTCATATTCTATCCTGGTACCAGAACGTGGCACCCGATCCATATACTATCCTGGTGTCGGAACGTGACACTCCGATCCTCATATACTATCCTGGTACCGGAACGTGGCACCCGATCCCCTAATCTCACTACTTTCGTTCATCAAGCCTTCTTTTATACCAAGGCATCATCATTAACAAAGTAGATTAGGGTTTCTTTTCAAGATTCAGGATTCAATAGCTTCATCATGCTTATTATATCATAATTACATAATCACATTCATGCAAGCATACAATTAAGCATATAGAAGGGTTTACAATACTACCAATACATATCATTCGCTATTAAGAGTTTACTACGAATAGCATAAAAATAACCATAACCTACCTCCACCGAAGATTAGTGATCAAGCAAGCAATTTCCCAAGCTTTGTTTCTCTTCGTTTCTCCTCTTTCTCGTTCGACTTTCTCTCTCTTTCTCTTGTTCTTTCTATTTTCTTTATTCATACCCTCTTTCTTTTACCCTAATTAGTATATAATTAAGAATAAAAGATGACAATAATAATCCACTAATTAACTTAAGGTTACCTCTTTGAACCCCCAAGTAATTAGACTTATTAACATTAACCCTCTAACTTTATAATTAAAGCAGGAATAGTCAAAAACGTCCCTTAAAACGTATAAAGAAATCCGACCCGGACTGGGATTGCGCAGCCTGCGACGGTCCGTCGCGCCTGTGACGGCCCGTCGCGCCTGCGACGGTCCGTCCTGCTGCCCCGTCACAGACTTCAGAGACTCAATTTCTCGGAAGGGTCTGTGACGGTCCGTCACACCTGTGACAGTCCGTCCTGCCATTCCGTTACGAAGTTCAGAGAGTCGATTTTCAGTACCCAATCTCAGATTTTCTAAGTGTTTTGAAACGAGACCCTGCGACGGTCCGTCGTGCCCATGACGGTCCGTCGTGGGGTCCGTTGCCTCAGCCTGTTTTTTCCAAAAATAAAATCTGCTGCTCAAAACGACTAAACAGGTCGTTACAATCGATACCAATTTACCCATCGTTCGTCCCCGAATGATCACAAGAAGGAAAACAAGGGCGAAAAGGAGTACCTGAATCCGTAAACAGATGTGGGTATCTTTCTCGCATATCTGCCTCCTTCTCCCAAGTGGCTTCTTCAACGGGTCGATTCTTCCATTGCACCATGATAGATGCAATCTCCCTTGATCTCAACTTGAGAATTTCCCTATCTAGAATGGCAACAGGTTCCTCCTCATAAGACAAATTCTCATCAAGCAAAACTGAATCCCAACGAATAATGTAGTTTCCATCCCCATGATATCTTTTCAACATAGACACATGGAATACCGGATGTACTCCGGACAGCCCTGGAGGCAAGGCTAACTCATAAGCCACCTCCCCTACTCGTTTAAGTACTTCGAAGGGACAATATACCTTGGGCTTAGTTTACCTCTTTTACCAAACCGCATCACTCCTTTCATTGGTGAAACTTTCAACAAGACTTGTTCACCCTCCATGAACTCTAAGTCTCTAACCTTTCGATCTGCATATTCCTTTTGTCTACTTTGCGCCGCTAGAAGCTTTTCTTGAATTGACTTCACTTTCTCTATCGAATCCCTCAAAAGGTCAGTACCCCAAGGTCTAACCTCGAATGCATCAAACCAACCAATGGGAGACCTACATCTTCTCCCATACAATGCTTCAAATGGGGCCATATCAATACTTGAGTGATAGCTATTATTGTATGAAAACTCCGCTAAGGGCAAAAAGCTATCCCAATGGCCACCAAACTCTATCACACATGCACGAAGCATATCCTCCAACACTTGAATCGTTCGCTCAGACTGACCATCGGTCTGAGGATGGAACGCAGAGTACTAAGGTCCAACCTAGTACCCAATTCTGCATGCAATGTTTTCCAAAACTTAGAAGTAAACTGCGTACCTCTATCTGATATAATGGAGAGTGGAACCCCATGCAATCGCACCACTTCCGAGATGTAAAGTTTGGCTAACTTCTCTGCATTGTAAGTCACCTTGACCGGAATGAAGTGAGCAGACTTAGTTAACCTATTTACAATTACCCAAATAGAATCAAACTTTCCCAATGTCTTTGGAAGACCAACCACGAAATCCATTGCAATCCTTTCCCACTTCCATTCCGGGATGGGCATTCTCTGAAGTGTTCCTCCGGGCCTCTGGTGTTCATACTTTAGTTGCTGACAGTTTAGACATTTGGCAATAAACTCAACAATATCACGTTTCATTCTACTCCACCAAAAGTGTTGCTTTAGGTCACGATACATCTTGGTTGCACCCGGATGTATCGAATACCTTGAACTATGAGCCTCTGTCAGAATAGTGTTGATCAAATCATCGACGCGGGGTACACATACCCTTCCCTTAATCCTCAAAACACCTTCCTCATCGATTGTCGCTTCTTTAGCCTCTCCTTGCAACACTTTATCTCGGATCCGGATCAATTTTTCATCATTAAACTGCTTTCCCTTAATCTTGTCAAGGAAGGAAGATCTTGCCTCTACACAAGCTAAAAATCCTCCCTTCTCATTTACTTCTAATCTCATAAGGTCGTTAGCCAGAATCTTAACTTCTCTAGCCAATGGGCGTCTAGAAGCTTGCAAGTGAGCTAGACTTCCCATGCTTCCCGCCTTTCTACTTAAAGCATCCGCTACAACATTCGCCTTCCCCGGATGATACAAAATAGTAATGTCGTAGTCCTTCAGTAGTTCCATCCATCTCCTCTGTCTCAAGTTCAAATCTTTCTGAGTAAAGACATACTGTAGGCTACGATGATCCGTATAGACCTCACACTTAACCCCATATAAATAGTGTCTCCATTGCTTTAATGCAAATACTACCGCAGCCAATTCCAAATCATGAGTTGGATAGTTACGTTCATGCACTTTTAATTGCCTCGAAGCATAAGCAATCACATTCTTCTCTTGCATTAGCACTGCACCCAAACCCGAATAGGATGCATCACAATAGACAATGAAATTCTTACCTTCCACTGGCAAGGTGAGAATTGGTGCAGTAGTCAACAGAGTCTTGAGCTTCTGAAAGCTTTCCTCACACTCATCTGACCATACAAATGGAACATTCTGCTTAGTCAAGTTCGTCAATTGGGAAGCAATAGAAGAGAATCCCTTGACAAATCGGCGGTAGTAGCTAGCTAACCCAACAAAGCTCCTTATTTCTGACACATTAGTAGGTCTTACCCAATTCTTCACTGTCTCAATCTTAGAAGGATCCACCATCACTCCATCCTTAGAAACCACATGCCCCAAGAAGGACACTGCATCTAGCCAAAATAAACACTTAGAGAACTTGGCATAAAGCTTTTTCTCCCTCAACATTTCCAATACCATTCTCAAATGCTCTTCATGTTCCTTCTTGCTCTTTGAGTATACCAATATATCATCAATAAATACGATCACAAACAGATCCAGATATGGCTTAAAAATCCCGTTCATCAAGCTCATGAACGCAGCAGGGGTATTCGTAAGACCAAAAGACATCACTACAAATTCGTAATGCCCATACCTCGTTCGAAAAGCAGTCTTTGGCACATCCGTTGCCCGTATTTTCAATTGATGATAACCGGATCTCAAGTAAATCTTAGAGAAGACACAAGCACCTTGTAACTGATCGAACAAGTCATCAATGCGAGGAAGAGGATACTTGTTATTAAAAGTACCTTGTTCAACTGCCGGTAGTCTATGCACATCCGAAAACTCCCATCCTTCTTCTTTACAAACAAAACCGGAGCACCCCAAGGAGATGCACTTGGTCTAATGAAGCCTTTGCTCAACAACTCTTGAAGTTGGGCTTTTAACTCTCTTAACTCCGCGGGAGCCATTCTATAAGGGGGTATAGAAATGGATCGAGTACCCGGTTCAAGATCAATACAGAAGTCAATGTCCCTATCTGGTGGCATACCAGGAAGATCTGCAGGGAACACATCCATAAACTCACGGACCACCGAAACCGACTCAATCGAAGGTACTTGGGTAGTGTCATCCTTGAGATGGGCCAAGAAAGCTAAACACCCTTTACTAACCATTTTCTTAGCACGGAGAAAGGAGATGATACGCACCGGATTGGAAGTGTAGTCACCCTCCCACACTAACGGGTCTGTCCCAGGCTTGGCTAACGTCACCGTTTTAGCATTACAATCTAAGATCGCAAATTGCGGAGAAAGCCAAGTCATACCTATAATTACATCAAAGTCAACCATTTCTAAAATAACCAAATCTACACAAGTGTTGCTCGCCACAAAGTTCACCAAAAAAGACCTATATACCTTTTCAACTACCACAGACTCACCCACCGGAGTAGAAACACGAATAGGCATATCAAGTAATTCACAATGTAAATTTAGACCATTAGCAAATGAGGAAGATACATAAGAAAATGTGGATCCAGGATCAAACAATACAGAAGCCATGCAATCACAAATCAAAAGATTACCTGTGATGACAACATCTGATGTCTCTGCTTCAGATCTCCCAGAAAAAGCGTAGCAATGGGCCCTCTCACCCGTCTGTCCGTTGCCCCTACCATGTTGTGATGTAGTGGCTACCGGTTGCCCATCACCTCGGCCGTTCTGGTGACTACCATTACCTCGACTACCACGTCCTCCAGAATAATGGCCTCTACCATGACCACCTCTACCTCTAACATTTGGAGGTCTGTAACTCGGTTTTGGACAATATCTCTTTATATGTCCAATCACCCCACATCCATAGCACTCTCTGGGTTCATGCATAGGTCTCTCAGAGAAGTGTTGACCGGTCGGAGGTGGACCCCCAACTACAGTCTGTAGTGAAGACAGAATTGGTCGGACTGAGTAACCTCCGGAACCTTGTCCTCTAGAGTAAGAACCATTAAACTCACCTCCCTTTCGAAACATTTTTGATGTAGTTGCCATGGTAAAGTCATCTGGCTTCACTCCCTCTACCTCTATTACGAAGTCTACCACTTCTTGAAAGGATTTTGCCGTATCTGCTACCTGTAAGGCTGAAATCCGCAACTCTGACCTCAACCCCTTCACAAAACGACGAATCCGCTCTTGTGGACTGAAACAAAGTTGAGTGGCATATCTGGATAGGGCACGAAACTTAGCCTCATATGCAGTGACCGACATCCTACCCTGCTCTAGGCTCAAGAACTCATCCCTTTTCCTATCCCTCAAAGTCCGAGGGATATACTTCTCCATAAACAAACTAGAGAATGAGGCCCAAGTCATAGGTGGTGCCTCTGTTAGTTGACACTCAATATGTGACCGCCACCACATTTTGGCGTTCCCTTGAAACTGATAACTCACGAACTCAACACCAAACCGTTCTACTATACCCATCTTGTGTAGTAGCTCATGACAGTCAACCAGAAAATCGTAAGCATCCTCAGATTCAACACCCTTGAAGACTGGAGGTTTCAATTTCAAGAACTTACTTAAAAGTTCATGCTGATCACTTGTCATTATAGGCCCTGTAGTCAGACGAGGAAATGTGCCTATTTCCAATGGAACATCCATGCGGGGAGCCATAGTAGCCGCATGTTGTATCTCCGGAGCCTGAGGTGCTGGTGCAGAAAACACTGGAGGTGCTTGACCTTGATCAGATAACCCACTAAGATAAGCAAGAACCTGATTGATCATGTCTGGGGTAGGTTGGGGAGGCAATCCCTCATTCTGTACTTGTTCAGTTTCCCCTTCCTCACCCTCTCTCACTACCTCTTCAGTCGGTCGAGGAGTCACTGCCCTAGTATCAGATGGGCTAGGTGCTCGTCCTCTACCTCTAGAGGACGTCCTCCCACGACCTCTCCCACGGCCTCTTGCCGCTATTCTTCCTCTGCCTACAGCCCCAGTGGCTGGTTCAGACGCACCCTGTCCCGCCGGTGCTGGTGCTGGCGCGGTTGTTGCTCTAGTTCTAACCATCTGCGAAATAGAGTGAAGATGGTCAGATACCAATTTGTATCACCTAGATACCAATTGGACCCAAGTAATA
Organism: Solanum chmielewskii; assembly: GCA_027704785.1. NCBI lineage: Eukaryota > Viridiplantae > Streptophyta > Magnoliopsida > Solanales > Solanaceae > Solanum > Solanum chmielewskii. Next base: position 16,534,622 of record JAKWIX010000329.1, read on the forward strand.
GCACGAAAGAAAGAATGAAAGAATGGAATTTTCCTAAAGTCTTATAGCTTCTCAAAGAAAAGTAAAGGCGTCCCCCTACCGTTCCTTAAGACTCTACTAGACTCGTTCTTGTGTGATGAGACCAACGCACCGAATGCTCTGATACCAAGTTTGTCACGACCCAAATCGGGCCGTGACTGGCACCCACATTTTACCCTCCTATGTGAGCGAACCAACCAATCTAAACCTTAACATTTCAATATAATATCAACAGAAAGTAATGCGGAAGACTTAACCCATTAATAAAATCAATAACTATTATTATCCCCAAAATCTGGAAGTCATCACCACAAGAACATTTATGATCAAATGACTAAACTAAGAGTATTCTAAAAGCTAAAAATACATAAGAAGTAGTCCATGCCAGATGTTCAAGGCATCAAGACTTGAAGAAGAAGATCCAGTCCAAGCTAGAAGCATTAGCTCACCCTGAATTTCCGATGTAGTAAGACTGGCTTGAATTACTGTTGAGTCGAAGACAACGGCATGTTTGCTGCACTCCACAAATAAACAAGAAGAAAACATAAAAGTAGGGGTCAGTACAAAACACGGGTACTGAGTAGATATCATCGGCCAACTCAAAATAGAAAACAGTATATATTAAGCAATATTATAAAATCAACTAATATCCTTAGCATGCAGCATTTACAGTTACAATAACCCTTGGTTACAACACCAAGCACATCAATGAGGACTCACGCCTCCTCATCACACTCATTTGGGAATTAGGTTCATTAGATTTCAATATATTATCATCTTTCAAGATTCATTATCTTTATTCCCCTCGTGTCGGTACGTGACACTCCGCTCCTCATATACTATCCTGGTGTCGGAACGTGACACTCCGATCCTCATTCTATCCTGGTGTCGGAACGTGACACCTGATCCATATTCTATCCTGGTACCGGAACGTGGCACCCGATCCATATACTATCCTGGTGTCGGAACGTGACACTCCGATCTTCATTCTATACTGGTGTTAGAACGTGACACCCGATCCATATTTAATCCTGGTACCAGAACGTGGCACCCGATCCATATACTATCCTGGTGTCGGAACGTGACACTCCGATCCTCATATTCTATCCTGGTACCGGAACGTGGCACCCGATCCATATACTATCCTGGTGTCGGAACGTGACACTTCGATACTCATATTCTATCCTGGTACCGGAACGTGGCACCCGATCCATATACTATCCTGGTGTCGGAACGTGACACTCCGATCCTCATATACTATCCTGGTACCAGAACGTGGCTCCCGATCCCCTAATCTCAGTACTTTCGTTCATCAAGCCTTCTTTTATACCAAGGCAACATCATTAACAAAGTAGATTAGGGTTTCTTTTCAAGATTCAGGATTCAATAGCTTCATCATGCTTATTATATCATAATTACATAATCGCATTCATGCAAGCATACAATTAAGCATATAGAAGGGTTTACAATACTACCAATACATATCATTCGCTATTAAGAGTTTACTACGAATAGCATAAAATAACCATAACCTACCTCCACCGAAGATTAGTGATCAAGCAAGCAATTTCCAAAGCTTTGTTTCTCTTCGTTTCTCCTCTTTCTCGTTCGACTCTCTCTCTCTTTCTCTTGTTCTTTCTATTTTCTTTATTCAAACCCTCTTTCTTTTACCCTAATTAGTATATAATTAAGAATAAAAGATGACAATAATAATCCACTAATTAACTTAAGGTTACCTCTTTTAACCCCCAAGTAATTAGACTTATTAACATTAACCCCCTAACTTTATAATTAAAGCAGGAATAGTCAAAAACGTCCCTTAAAACGTATAAAGAAATCCGACCCGGACTGGGATTGCGCAGCCTGCGACGGCCCATCGCGCCTGTGACGGCCCGTCGCGCCTGCGACGGTCCGTCCTGCTGCCCCGTCACAGACTTCAGAGACTCTATTTCTCGGAAGGGTCTGTGATGGTCCGTCACACCTGTGACAGTCCGTCCTGCCATTCCGTTACGAAGTTCAGAGAGTCGATTTTCAGTACCCAATCTCAGATTTTCTAAGTGTTTTGAAACGAGACCCTGCGACGATCCATCGTACCCATGACGGTCCGTCGTGGGGTCCGTTGCCTCAGCCTGTTTTTCCAGAAATAAAATCTGCTGCTCAAAACGACTAAACAGGTCGTTACAATAAAACATTAACAAAATACAAGAACACATAAAATAGTAGCTTTCGAATGTCTTGATCATCCCTTGACGTTTGACTTTATACCATCTTAATAATGACATCAAAAGCTATTACTCTTTATTTTACCAAGTTATTAACTTAAAAAACACATATGAGCCTCAAGTTCATCCTATTTCATTTTGAGATTCTTTAATATATCCCCCACTTCGGAACATTCATCCTCGAATGACACTTAAAACACTTCCAAGGACTCAATGACCTAAACAGTAGCTCACAATACACAACATCATAGTTAATACATCAAACTTACAAGGAAACACCTCCTTCATATAATTTTACACTCAATGCAATATAAACAAGTATGAAATACTTCTATAAATTCATCATACGCACATACTTCATCATACTCATTGCCATTTGCAGGAAATACCTTCTCCAACATTAAGCATACTCATCATTTTATCATAAGTGTAACAACCCTTCAAATGAAATAGGTCAAAATAGACCTTCGCATGTGTTTCATAAGTTAATAATGAGTTAAAATGATGTATTTTAAAATTAGAATCAAGTTGGTGAAGTTTGGAAGTCAAACGTCAAAGGACAACCAAGACGTTCAGAAACTAGCCTTGTATTTACGCTAGTGTGTCCTTATATGTTGAATGTTTTTTTTTTGTTATATGAAGTCTAAAACTTGTAATAAGTCTTTGAATATGTAAATGAAATATATCGGGTTTAAACGTCGAGGTCCAACCTCCCAAGGAACGCCCTGGGGTCTACGAGGGACCCCATATTTTGCCAAGCAAGCAGCCCAAGGCAGCAATGTTTTGTTCTTTGGTGAAACGCATGTGCATCGCGAGCTTTATCAACCCGAGGCCAAAATCTTGTTCAGCGACGCAGACACATCGTAGACTCTTCTTTCTCAAATTTGTTTTTTCTAAAATCTTGCGGGAACAACCCATTGATATGGACTTGATTCCCAACGATAATTTCGCAAATTTAATTGAAGTTTGACTTGTACAATAAGTTTCTTTTTAGTGTAGGGGTGTTTTGGGTATTTTGGGTGTGTCTGATATACTAATTTTTTTCATTATGCACCCATTCCCCAACAAAAAACCCCAAACCCTCTATAAGAAATAAAAATTTCAAAACCCTCAAAATGTTCTTCTCTCCCAAAAGCTCTTTTAAAATACTTTGAAGCAAGAATTCAAGGTTGACTTATGTTTGAAGGTTTTGGGAGTTTTACTCGCTAAACTCGTGGGTGTATTAATATTAAAATATGGTAATTCATACTTGAACTTTCTTTCATTCAAGGAGCCACTTAAACGAGATTTCAAAAAGGGTTTTCAAATTCCAATTTCTTCTATTTTTTACTCTAAGATTGTGTCTTTGCATGAAAATGTTTTTATGATTGAAATAAGTTGCTACAGTTGATGATTTTAATGTCAAAACAAGAATGAACCCATGCTTATGGATATTTCAAACTTTTAGCTTGTGAAATGGGTTTAATGAGCATGATTAGACAAAGTTAGAAATACGGTTTTTTCTTTATAAATATATTATGATTAGCTAATGAATTAAGGTCTATTTTATGATGAATTTTTGGAGGAATTGATAATATGTGGTTAAATCTTGGATGAATGTTATTATGGCAATATTGTTTATTTCTTATGATGAAATGCTATTGATTGATGTGGTCCACCTTTTGTGGTGGTGTTTATGTGAAATATAATGTTATATGTAGAGCATTGCCTTGAAGGCTTGGTACTTGAGGTAAAGTGATAATGAGGATGGTGCTTGTTGAGGGGTTTTATCAAGCTTTAAATGTATGTTTTGTAGACACGATGTCTTAGTGATGTATATTCATATGGTAAGCATGATAGTGTCTGATATATGATTAATAAAGTTATGAACATGGTTAGAAGTCAATGTTATTAAAATGATGATTATGTGAAAGATGTGCTCACATGTACTCACACACACACCTTTTTCATGAATGAATGAAGTTAATGAATGTGAATGCGGGGTTTTAGGGTGGACACTCTTTGTGAGTAGAAATGAAGTGTCTAGACCATCCCTATTATTCCTATAGTAAGATGAAAGGGACTTTTGGAGTTGACACTTTTTGTTAGTTAAGATGAGGTGTTTAGTAGGAACCTCACTATTCCCAAGAGATTTGTAAGAAAGGTTAGGAGATGGGTACCCTTTGTAAGTTGAGATGTTTTGTTCAATAGTTATCTCTTAACCTATAGTAATGAATCCTTACGACTCTGTGGGGGATTTTATGCTTAGCACTTAGAGGATTTGAAGAAGGGGTGGTTACACTTCGTGAATTGAGATGGTACCCAATTTTCTTCTTGAGATGCCCAATGTTCCTCTCTAGATGAGTACTCGTCGTTAGTAGAGAATAAGTTATTTTGAAGCAATATCCTTATCCCATAACTATGTACCCACATAGGAGTAGCTATTGGAGAATCCATGTAAAGACTCAAGAAAGACCCTACCTTAGGCAAGTGGGAATCCCTT